>ML781340.1:84463-119685 GCA_009831015.1 Picea engelmannii
CCTCCATGCCCTACACAAATGCCTCTTCAATCCATTCCACACCCTCATAACAATAAACCAGTACAACATGCTTACAATGTTGAACTGCAAAATTTCCCGACCCTTCCCACCAATCCTATTTCAACTACACCACTACATGAAACTGATATCAAGTCTCAGAAGGCTTTAAATCCAGAAATTTTACAAGTCATGGAAGAACGTCATGATATGAAAACCATGAGAAATCAAGAGTATCAAAGCTATATTGAATATTGGTTTCACTCCATCATTTATTCACAACATCACTCTATACTTCCACAATTCTTGGCACCATCGTGTCAAGGGAAGATGGTCTCTCATACTCTAGTGTTTATTAACATGCATTTTTATAATTTGGGTATGTATATACTTGAGGACTTATTTCAAAACTGGCTCCACTGGAACTACTCTTATACGTAAGCATATTTTATTTTTCAATGTAGAGTAGGTTAGAGTAGAAAATAAAATAAGTACATAAATAAATTTATTTACAAAAATCATTTTGATTGTTGAAATATGTTGTGTAGATCAATATGTTATAATTTCTTTTTGTATGTAGACATATTATACTGAAAATCATATTTCTACAAACACTCATCATCATTTTGGAAAAAAAAGTTTGTTTATCATATTTTATGGCATGCAGGCTTGAGAAAATTACTAGAAACACAGTCGGTACAGACATGTTTTGAAGGATCAAATGGGAATATTTTTAAAGCTTATTTATATAATAAGTCTCCCTTAATGTATATTTTCCAACCCAATTTGAATCACTCAATTTGGATTTGAAACAAAAAATTTATGACTAAAACATTGACAGGGTGTCTCGTAGGCAGCTTAGGGACAGAGTTGGGACAATCAGTTTTTTGATGCCTAAATGACTAGATTTTGCAAACTTGTTTCTATGGTGTATTAGATTATGAATCTAGCAGGGATGATTTTAAGGATAGAAATTTATATTAAGTAGAAATGTGGGCTAATATTACTAGTCCTTAATATGCAAAATGTAAAATGTTTGGTGATAGTTTTGTAAAAATATTCAAATTTCTAAGTATTTTATATAGTTTCTATAAAATTTTGGTTGTTTGTAAGGTAAAATAATTTTATTCTATGGAATTTGGGCGAATCATTTTAAAAAAAAATTGAAATTGACGAATTGTTTTTTGGGAAAAACTATGGAAAATTAGCCCATTTGCGAAATTTAGCCCCTAAAATCATCTATGGAATCTAGTTTACAAGTCAATTTGAATCACTCAATTTCGATATCGCATGATAAATTTATGACCAAAGTACTAACTTCCTATCATAAATCGACACTCTTACAACTATGTTTTTTCGACTGTTCATTGGAGTATTTGACACATTATTTCTTCTTCTTTTAAAAACATGTTTCTATTGGATATATATACATGAATTTAATTTCATATCCAATTTTAAATAGCTCAATCCATCATCAAACGAAAACGTTATTGTCAAAATATCAACTGTTTGTCTAAGTTGGGAAATAAAAAATAATTCTGTTATGTAGGTTTTTTTGAGTAAATTTGATATACCATCACATGGAATTTTTAAAAACCTATTTCTATTGGAGATATTTCTCTAAATTCGCTTTCATTTGTCATTGGCATTACTCAAATTGGATAAAAAATGAAGAAGTTATGATGAAAACATTGTTGGTCAATATGGTTAGAGACTGCTCTCCCATAGGTAGATGCTCATTTTTTTACAGGTCCGAGGAGAATAAAGGAGGTTCATTTATGAAAAAGTGATTCTTGAAGAAAGTGTTAATAAAATAAGGGAATTTCATCCAAGCACAATTGTTGTCCCTCGAAACAACATTGCTACACTTGAAATCACAACTGTTGCATCGTAAGTTATTTACTAATTTATTGTTTTCCAATAAACTATTGTTTATTTTCTTACTTCTCTTATGTTTTTGTGTCATATGTGTTTTTTTCATCAAAGTCACGGTTGTTGTTACTTCATCAAAATAAAATTAAAATTAAAAAAAGGGGAAGTTCTTGAGTTTCATTTTTTTGTGCTACATCTATCTATTTTCTTCTCCAATCTTATCAAGTGTATGCTTGCCTCAGATCTAATATCAAAAACTCTTATGGTAAGTCTTGTCAAGAATGATTCATTGTTAATTCCTCATTATTTTTTAAAGTGACTATGACTATTGAATGACTAATCCTTCTCCATTTTACCTTGCTAGTTTTTGGGAGGGATTGCCACAATCATGCTTGATACTTCATGTTCACAAGCTTAGAATGGTGGGTAGTTTTTTTGTTCCCTTTGGTGTTCATTTCATAGGAACAATTATTGTTCCATTTTATGTTCATTTCAAAGGAATGATTGTTTTTCCCTTTGCTATTCATTTCAAAGGAACGATTGTTGTTCCCTTTGTTGTTCATTTCAAAGGAATGATTGTTGTTCCCTTTGGAAACATTGTTATTTTTTTGACATTTATGAGTATTTTATTTTATTTTTTTTCTCCTTGGTGAATGAGAAATATTTTTTAATGTTTTGCATCCTCTTTGACAAAATTATTGAGAAGTCAATTTATATTAGTTTATTTATAAACATAATCTTGTTTTTAAGGAATAATTATGCAAAGATGATTTCATCATGCCAACTTTCAACTTTCTTAAATTGTCAAGTCCCTGATTTCATAAAATTAATGATGATTCCCACAAAATTATATTCAAATATTTCCTCATTATCTAATGAATTCTTACTCAACCTCAATCTTAGTAAAGAAAAATATATTTACCAATAGTAATTTGAAGGTTCTTAGTTTTTGAGAAGCAAAATTACCCAAGTTGAAAATAGTTACTAAAAAAAATTTTACGCCATCGCTAGCTCTTAAGGAGATGACATGCCACCCCATCTATTAAGTAAGATTTTGTATATTAACAGTAAACATAGTTGAATTTTAAACATAAATAGTAAATTGAAGGATGAGAGGTCTCATCACGAGTTGACATACCATGATCATAGGTCCTAACAAAGTGAAATTACAACCACAAGTCACGAAGTCATGTAATGGCCTTGAGTTGGAAACTGAAGGACAAGAGGTCTCATCACGAGTTGACTTGTTCAATTTTGTTAGCTCCCATGAATGGCATTGTTATGAACCGGTTCCCAAACCAGAACGATGATATTAAATAGACTTCTAAGTAAATTGAAATGCTCTTGCAACTATGTACTTATTTCTAATAGATGAGACACTGGCATCTCAATGGGATAAAAAGGCATCCGTGTCAAGGCTATGGACACCTTATGGTAGTAGTGGCCATGATTATGGTATAGAAGTTAATTCAATTCTATGATCTTGTAACGACCCCTTCGTTACGACTACAAGCGAAGCATAAGTAAATTTTTTTTTTTTTTTTTAGGGAAAGAAGGCTATAATGAAAATAGTTTACCTCACCACTGATGGAGAATGTAAGCATGAAGTCCAAGAAACAAGAAGTTATGACTCAATGCACTAGAATAGGAGAAACAGGGAAAAACATGCGTTAAAACAAGGAGAACCGACTATCCGTCCGACACAAGAGGACCATGCCTACAAGACAAGAGACAACATCTCCCTCCTGACACAACGACCTTGACAAACAAAGACTATACAATTAAGGTGCATGAACCAAACGCCTGAAGGCGTTCAACCCGTGAAAAAAAAAAAACTTACAATGCTCGACAAAACTTACACAGAAGGCACCGACTCCGGCCAAGTTATCATTCTCTGTTATCCAAATAGGGCACACCATGATCCCCTCATCAGGAATCATGTCATCCCTAGGTGATAGATGTGACAATAACCTTGGCATAACACATCCTATCTGGACCAAGGACTCTAGAAAACTCTGACGTGCTAGGAGCTGAATACTAACAGGGAGACTATACCAAGACCCCGAGAAATAGGGTGATAAATGCAAGGAAACTACAATCAAGGAAGAACTCGAGCCATTATGTGACTTTGTCAACAACCCAACCATTAATCACATCTAAAAAATTCAAACTGACCATCTAGTTTAACATCGGTTACTAATCTAATAGTAAGTCAATTTCAATTAGTCCATAAATTACAATTCTATATTAACATAAAAATCAACAAGTCTAATTGCAATTAGGTCAATGTACACCAATCTAAATTAACATTAAAAGTGCATCAAGTGATAAAGTCTAAATCATAGTTGGGTCATCAATGTACCATCAATTTGATCTTTAATCCAATCATAGTTTGGAATGACGTGTAAGACATTAACACTTATTACTATATAACATTTAACCAGTAGAACTAGTCATTCCACTAAATGATCAGTAGATAAAAGATCAAAGGCTAGGCATAAAAACTTAATATCATAACACAATGATTTGATTGAAAGAGATATAATATTTACTCACTATACTATTACAGTATTGCCTTGAAAGTATAACATTTAATCAAATTATATGACATTGAAAAATAATACAGTATTTCCTTTATTTAGCAAGATTAATCTCTACCGTGGTCAATACTCACTAATCTCATTAAACCATTAATCACAATCTAAATGGGCAATTCTAAATTAATCCCAAATTACAATATAACTATCAATTAATACTATATAACCACATTAGCTATATCAATGTAGAATGCTAAATATGACATTGGTAAACAATTAAATTACACATGCCGTCTATCTACAGTAACCGTACCAAAAATAGCTAGATGTCCAACATCATTAAGAAGGAAGCTGTTGACCATTCACATCGCAACAACTATTATCCTGGCAGTTAACATGGCAATTAATATATCAATTAACTTGGCCAATAACAATGTTGTAGCAATTAATGTTTGGCAGTGAGATCATTGGGTACACTCAATTTGAAGGAAGATAAAAACAATACAACAGCGGAAGGACCAACTTGTGGTCATTCCACATAAACACACTCATAGTTTTAAAGGAGTATTGTTGTACCACACATCAACAAAACACAATATACAAATGATGGAAAATCGTGCCCAATCAACAACACACGCATTCAAAATTTAAGGGCAATTCATTGTGCCACACATTATCAAACAGAGTCAACCAAAAATGCTACACAAATAAAGGGAAAAACGTGGTAATTAATAGGAGCTATTCTAATTATTGGACTAAGTTAATTTGGTAATCACTGGAGCAGTTTTAACGCAGTAATTTCAGTGAAGAAAATGTTGAGGGTTCCATGATCAAACTTTGAAGACTTAGAGATGATACACTATAAACCCAGTGATACATACATAGTAATTTCAGCATAAAACAAGTTGTAATTAGTGATAAGAATATCTTGCATTTAGTGATAAAAACACGTCGATGAAGGCTGAAAAACATTGGTAATTTTAGTCAAGTCACAGAGAATATAAAAATAGAATGGGGCAAACTGTTAATTAAAAATAGAATGGTGCAACTGTCAATTCAAAATGGAATGGTGCATAATGGAATGCGGTAAATTGGAATGGGGAAAATCGCAGAGTTTAAAGTCTTCCTTAATAAATTCATTGTCTGATTAAGGTTGCAACGCAGGTGAGAAATTATGATTTCGTCGACATACCAAAAAAATCACAGCCAAGGTTAAAGAAATTGTTTTTCATTTTCCTGGGGTACCCAAGCAAAAACGCAGACAGAGATCAACAAATAAAAACATTTTTCCATTCCAGGATACCAATACACAAATGCAGACATGAAAATCAATTCGTTTTTCCATTGCCTGAATACCAAATATAAAAATGCAGATAGGAAATGAAATCATTTTTCCATTGCCAGAACACCAAATATAAAAATGCAGACAGGAAACCAAATCGTTTTTCCATTGTCAGAATACCAATACACAAATGCAGAAATGAAATCAATTCGTTTTTCCATTGCCAGAATACCAAATATAAAAATGCAGACAACAAATCAAATCATTTTTTGATTGCCAAAATACCAATACAATGCAGACAATAGTAAGAGAAACGCAAGGATCCAATGGGAAAGGTCATTGAAATGATTGCAGAGATTCTATAAGTCAAGGCGCACAGAAAAAAACCCATCAAGGACGCAAGATAATCCATACGCAGAGTTCTTTGCTAGATGGCGCAAGTCAAACAATCAGCCAAGGACAATAACATAGGTAGATGACTGACAGGAACTTCCTTCGCACATCATCCATGCAAAGAAAAGAAGGACATTGAGATCCATAGGTCTATTAACGCTGAAGAGACGACCGTAGATCAGGCTCCTGGCTGACTTCTCAGGCGAAGACTGATGAGCTAGGGACGAAAGGCAAAAACAACCACAATCTTCAGCAATCAATACACCACAAGGTGGTTAAGACATGTGGGAATCGAAGGCCATGGGAGTCAATCAATCATTCAACTAAGGCTATGGGAAATTCAGTCATCAACTAGAACGCTATGACTAAAATATTATTTACTCGATATATGCATACATAACTAAAAACATAATTCATACTAACATTCTACCATGCAGAATAAAGAAGGCGTACGGTTTCCCAATCGCCCTCTCTGAGTTGATGTCTTGCGCGCTCCGTGCAGCTCCCACTTGCCGACCAATGAGACTTCACTGGTACCTCCTAGCCAATTCCAGGGGTACTCTTCTTCCCCGTTATCCCCCCGAGCTGCAAAGGGGCCATGCACACTATCAGAGATTCAACTAGCTCCCAGCTTGCCTCGCAAGGACGAGCTACCACTCTTCACTGAGCTAGGTGTCCCAACTCCCACAAGCTAAGTCAGTCAAGTATAGATTTATGTAGTGTAACGTTACACAAACAAAAGAGATCCATCATCCTTCTCCTCCCTTCATTATATAGAGCTTTGAAGTCCCTTACGTGCCTAAAATCTCATTTAATTAAAGTTTTTTAAAAATTTAAATCCTAAAAATTCCTCCCTGTACAAGTGTCACCCATCCCCTTCATTCCTCCAAAAATTAATTTCTTTAATTAATTAATTATCCTTATTTCCCTCACACACCTAGATTCACTCCTAGAATCGCTCCTAAGTGTCCCCGAATTCTCTTGCAAGTTTTAATGACTTTCCCCATTATTAAATTGCTAGTTCAATTTAAATTAGAAAGCTCTTAAATGCTAGATACCCTTACTAAGTTTGACTTTCTAGTTTTTCTCTTGTGTTTCCCTTTTCTTTTTATGTTTCCCTCTTTTCCTAATTTCTTAAATATTTTAGATTTCCCTCTTTCCCCTTTTCATTTAGAACTCAAATTGGCAAGTGTATAAATTAACTTTTTCCCTTTTCCCTTTTTAATTAATAAAAAATTAAATTATCGTAAAATAATAAAACCATTAATTCCCTTTTTTTAATTTTATTTCAACAGATTTTTATGAATCAATTAAATTGCTTACTCCCTTCTTGTTACAATATTTAACGAAGATTATATTTATTATTTATTTTTTTTTATTTTTTTTATATACATATATATATTATTATTTTTTTTTAAAAGATAAAATTTTACCACTAGCATAATTTAGACCTAGACCTTAAATTTTTGTGTTGGGCGACATTTTATTAGGGAAATTGTTTTAAATTTTATTATCACGTTATTCTTCCTAAGGCCATCTAGCTTCATTCAATTATCATTAACAACACAACGTTCCCTTCAGGACACACTACGTGCTCCAAGGGTGCCACTCGCCTCCTTGCATTTTTCTTGCGCGACATGCCCTTCAGGACACACCATGTGCTCCAAGGGTGCCACTCACCTCTTGACTGACTTGCTAGACATAAAAAACCCCTGGAGTCAATACTCTGCTAAATGAACTTGTGGGAAACTAAGGGCCTCTAAGGAATAATGCCTCCACCTTATTGCGTGCCCCTTAGAATTATCGTGAGCAACTATCGCAGTCTGCCCTCACGACATAGTGGGTCCTCTCGAAATAGGTAATCGTTAACCTACAGTTCGAGCCACGACGAGAGTGATAGTAGGTTGTGGCAGGGCTACTATGCACACATCTCCCTCAACTTCTCTGGTAGTTGTGCGTGAACCCTTTACTCCACATGTGAGTTTGGTCAACAAGTTATCATCAGCCTGCATCATCAATGAATCATGTCAGAATATATCCATATCATATCATCTAATCATATGCACTAATATCACATTTAAAAAACACAAACCCCAATGGTACACTCCCCAACTCGATCCAAAGTCCAAGGGGTTCCATCAATGCTTCTTCATCCTCGAGGTCCAAGATCCTTCACACTCAGTAAAACCGAATCAATAGCACCTATCTATGTCAATGCAATAAAACAACATGTCATCAACCCATAACGCCTCATAATCAAAATCAATGTTTTAATAGCATAAAATATGGATCACTTGCGAGCAAGTCTCTTCAAATAATAAGTTCACTCAGCGTGCAAGAGCGGGATATTACAGATCTACTCAGTTACCTTGTTTTCTCAAAACTAATTATCGACAAATCTTACTATTGCATATGTAAGGTTTGCTAGAACTCATGGTTCTTTGGGTAATATTTCATCGTGTTTAGATAATGACGGTTACGGTTTATATCTATTAATGTGTTCTATATATTCACTTTACATATCAAGGGAGAAAACTTTTAGGATATTTGAGATTTAAAATGTTGTATCATCTAATCTATCATTCCTTTATTCTAGAAAGATTCATATCTTTCACCAAAGATAGTTGTTTTTCCCAATGAGTTGCCATTTATTTGTATTTTAACAACACTACTATTATTTTGGGGTAGAATAAAGAGGCCTATTTATGATTATAAACACCACGAAATTGATCGATCTTGAGAAGCAAAGATCGAGATAACTAATTCTCACCATTTTTGTGCCCATAGAAACAAAAGTTTATGGGTATAGGGAATGGTTTTTGTTCTTGTCATTTTTATCCTCTTTTATATTCCCTTTTTACCCATTATTATCACATGGAATTCATAACATGATGATGTCACTTTTATATATAATGATGTAATTGAGTTGATGAATTACTCATTGAGGCTACTAATGAGATGTGTTATAGAAATCTTGATGGAAGGACAGCTAATTAGTTTGGGAGAATGAAACCATGCTACATTTTATGATTACTTTCTTTTAGCTTGCATCGCTTCCACCTTCCATATCACTTTTAGCATCAACTCATCCTACAACAACTTCAACCAATATTAGTCCATCCACGCCATTGCACGCTTCCATGGAGGCAATACTTGAGGTAAAATAACATAAGTTTCTAACTTTATTAAAAGTTCAGGAGAATGTCATGAAAAACCACTCAACATTATTCACTCATATTTTTAAACCATTATTTTCATTTCTTTACCACTCTACATTTTTCAAAAGACATCCAAGATTTTAGTTTGGGGGAAGGTATTTTTCGTTTCTTTACCTATCAGGACCATGTCATTATATTTTTTCTCACTTATTACTATCCTTATTTATTCCCAAAACCTCCCTTATTCCTTGTTGTTATACACCAAGTTGAGGTTTCAATAGTAATTGTAGCAACCACCTGAATTTGTTTTCTAGTTGCATGAGGACATGGTGATTCTCCAGTTTGGGGGAGGAGTTTCTATGCATAATGGATGTTTTCTCATTTATTCCTCATTTAAGGAATACACTTTCACGTTCACACAGTGCATAAATGGATTTTTGTACAACTTGAATATATCATTAATATGTACAAACCAAGAAAATATCAAGCTAAATCACTTAGTAAAATTTTAGAAATCATGCGCTATCACTTACAACCATTTTTCTTGATATCTTAAAATCCATGCATCAGATTGCTTTGATTTTTTGTATAAAGAAGCATTAATATCGTAGAATTTTGCTTGCAAAATTTCAGCAGGATTTGATCTTTAGGAAAATTTTGTTGTTACTTATATCTTATTTTTCTACAACTTCATATACATATGATTGAAAGTCAATGTGAAAAATGTAACATCTTCACCAACATTGTTAGAATTGAATAACTATTGTTTTTGGGGACTATTTTTTATTTTTTATCATGAGCTGGAGTAAACATCTTGGTTATTGAATCGTAACTTGGTTAATATAGAGGCATTGGGTTGCATGAGGATATGAAACAAGTTCCATTTGGGGGAGATTTTGAGCCACTAAACTATCATTATTTATACCATTTCTTGACACATATTTCATCCATTTTTACCATTCTTTATCATGTCATTTATCATAATTTATCGTATAATTCCATTTTATAATTATTTATGCTCTTATGGGTTAATAATATTTGTTCTCCTTTATTTTTAATAAATTGAAGATTATTATGCATGAATTTGCTGATAATGGTTTATCAATGATTTTTTTATAAAATCACTCATGAATTTAGCCTCCAAGATCTCTTCGAGATCGCAAAATTGATTTTCAGTTTATAATCAAATATTCCAACTTAGAAATCTGCTGGAATAAGAAGTGACAGTTTTGCGTTGGATGTTTCGGACAATTGAAGAAGAATATTGAAAATACAAGACATGGGTTTTGTGCAGAACGAACCAATTCAGCTTCCCATTGAGGAGTTTTTCCAAATTCGATCTAGATTGAGAAAAACAAAAGGTTCTTTGAAGACAATTTTCTCAGATTTGTTGTTGTGGTCATTTTCTAAATTATTCCAATTGCAATGCCAGATTCGACTTGTTTCAGCTGATTGATGATGGGGAGATCTTCCAGATTTGATATTGTTTATTCAGATTATCTAATCAATGCAAAATTGTAATATGAAATCATTTTGTAATCCATTTAGTTGTAATTTCCCTTTCCCCTCTATGTATTTAAATGAAACTAGATTAGAGGGAGAGGGGAGAGAATTATGGAATTGATGGAAAATTATTGAATTTGAGGCAAAGATAAGAACTTCATTCTAGTGTAATTATTTCTCTCCTATATTTTAATGAAGAAATATGCCCATTGAGTTTTTAATCTATTATTTGTAATTTGATTTTAATTATTTTCAAGGCAGAACTGACTCTTTGGTAGGTGGTCCTACTACCCTGCATGAGGTGATTCCAAGTGGTCCTACTACTCTGCACGAGCTGACGCCTTGAACATCGAAGCTAGTTTAGTTGTGTGCTTGTTTATTTGAATTTCAATTTATGTTCCTTAAAGAAAATTTCCTTTTCTTCAAGTAATTTGTTGCCTACTGTATTTTCCAGATTTGATATTTCCTGCAATTTCTAGATTTCGTTTAATTTATTTCTCTAGATTAGAATTTCAATTATGTTGGGTGCAATAAATTAAATTTCCAATTCAACAAGGCATTGTATACTTTAGTGTTGATTCAAATTGTGTGATTAGCATAAGTCTTCTTTCCCGTCACTTGATTTCTGCTTCTAAAATTTAGTATTGATATTTAAGTCTTGCATTTTATTTCTTGTTGAATGAGCTTGATAGTGTAGAACATAATCATGTAGCACCAATGTTAGTCGTGGGTAGTTTATTTCATATATTTTGCAGACTTCCTTGAAAGAAAAATACGTTACTTGGTTGATAATTAATGTACAAGTGATTAATTTTTTCTTTATTAAGCAATTAATTGTCCCCAACAGAAGCATCATAAATCGATTCTCCCACTGAGTGAGAATCCTCCAAGGAAAGAATACATGAATTATTTGATATTTCCTTGGGATCTATTTGACATATCACAAATTTTATGATCTTCCTGTGGCCAGATATTTCATCTGAGCCCAGATCTTTCACACCATATCTTGCATGCTATCCAATTTGGGTAACATCCCCACATTGTCTCCAATTTTGTTGAAATCATCACCAAGTAAGCCGAGCGATTCGATGCCAAATCCTGTGAATGTACACATCACTGCACTTTCCATTGTTATAGTCGCATGAGGTGTCCAAGCTGGATGGTTAATGTTAACTAATCCAGTGTTAACTAATCCGACAGTTCAACTATCTGCATCTTCCGCATAACTGTAACTGTTAGCAACTTCCTCACAATTGTCTTCCTCCGCCTATACATAATGTATCTGCATCCTCTTTTAATAATAAGAGATTGATTTTTGTTTTTTGTTCTGTTAATTGTGGATTTTATATTTGGCCTGTGTTCAATGGTATCAGAGCCACGTTTTTTTTAACCCATGTTTTTTTAAAAACTCCACGCTATTGTGTTCCTGCGTGAGCTCCATATTTGAGAGGAGCCACCTGTGACTGTGTAGTTGTAGTGAAGTAACAACAAGTGCTCAAAGGCCCTCCAACATCCATTCACTGGGCTTGTGTACGGGAGCAGCTGTGAGCAACTTATAGAGCAACCAAGGTCGAAGGTGTTGTGAGATTTTATTTTATTTTTCTTGTGCAAGTGGAATTTCTTTTACAAAGATTAGTTTACAATGCATTCATTAGTATCAATTATGGGAGTAGTATTTTCCGGATAAGAAAATTACCAATAATGATTTCGAAAAATTAAAAATACTCTTATTTTTAATGATTTATGGGAGGAAATTTGTAAAGGCAAGGATGACAATGACCTAGAGAAACCTACAGATTCCAGACAACTTGTAATTTGGAAGAGTAAAGATAAAAAAGGCACATTCTTTAATTTATGGCTCAGTCACTGAAGAGGTAAGAAGACATATTCTTTCCAGCACCACAGGGTTTAAAGCATTAGAGAAATTAAAAGATCTTTATGACTCCCATTCAGAGCTGGAAATTATACAATTGTTGATGAAGTTGTTTAATCCAGAACTGAAAGATAATAATCCCATGAAGTTAGCTTCCGAAATTAAAGCTCTTTTTCATGATATTGACTCAACTGGTGTCAAAGTTGATTTACAACTCACATCATTTATTAAAGCCCTGTATCCTACCTATTCATACTACTTAGAGTCTCTTCAAGCTAGTGGATAGATGAAATCCATGACTTTTGATATTCTTGTAGACAAAATTGCCGAGAGAAAGAAATATTTTGGGAAGAAGAAATCTTTTTCCACTTCCACAGTTGAGACTTTGTGTCTTGCACAGAAAGAGTGGAAACCTAGAGGAGAGTCTGCCAGATTTGACAATAGTCATAGAGGTCATGGTAGGAGACTATTTAGAGGTAGGGGGGTTCATTATCATCAAGGAGATAGACAACAAGATGATAGAAAGAAAAAACATTTTCATAATGATAAACAATCTCTTAAGTGTTATAGGTGTGGTAAACTGGGTCATACATCTTCTCATTGTCTCACTCCTTGGGAAAGGATTAGTGACAAGAAAGAGAAACAACCTCCAGACAAAGGAAAACACTTGAATCTACCAACTATATTGTTGCACATTGTAATATTAGTATCAATGAAGTTTTTAGCACTTCTTTTGCTTCTTGGGAAGACACTTGGATTTTAGATACTAGAGCCACTTGCCATATGACCTTCAAAAGAGATTTTTTTGAGACATTCAGTAATCACATTGATGGAATAGTTTATTTTATTGATAAGTCCCAGTTAAAGCCTTCAGGAATTGGATCTATTCGACTTCGCTTACCAGGACTTGCTGATTATATTTTGCATGATGTTTTTTATATTCCTCAATTAAAAAGAAATCTGATGTCTCTCATACATATCAGGCAGGAAAGACATTCTATACATATGTTTGATGGTATAATTGAAATAAGAAAAGAATATGATCAAGTGATTATTATGACTGGTGTTGAAGAAGACAAACTTTTAAAACTTAAAGGGACATCCTATTTTCAATCTAATTCAGCGCTTTTGGCTCAGCATAGTGATACTTTGTCTTTGAGCTTATTGTGGCATGCTCGTTTTGGTCGTATTAATTATGATAGTGTTGGAGTTACTTCACACACACCTAGGATTTTTTTTTCCTAAGGTTTTTTATTTGTTCATTAGTCATAATTAGTCATTATCCTGTCTCCTATATTTTAGGAGAGAAGATTCCACCTGGAGAATATTCTCTTTCAGTTCACACTTCAGTTTGACTAGTTGAGTTGAGTTTAGATGTTGCATTGGGATCATCACCATGATAATTTGACCTTACCTTGGTATCATCACCAAAGTGGTGCATTATCCTTGATTCCTTGAGTTAACTCCTCAATACTTTCTATTCATTCAGTTAATTGAACTAGGTGGCAGTTCACTCCCGTAACTGCCTGAGAGACTAGAATATGAGGTAGTTCACTCCCGTAACTGCTTGAGAGAGTAGAATAGGTGGAAGTTCACTCTCGTAACTATTGGTGTGTGTCCATATCACTCTATACCACCACTAGGGTGACTTGGTTCACCTCAAGTCGAACTCATTGAGATATACATAGTATATCATGTGTAAATTATTCATTATTCATAATGGTTAATGAGAATTCTTTCCATTCTTTCTCTTCTTCTTCTTCCTTCTCCAATTATCTCTGCAAATGTGTGTATTATTTTTTACCTAGATATATTTTGTGCAGGTTCAACACATTTACATGGTATCAGAGTCGACGAAATGCTAAGCAAAAGCTACACCAAAATGTTTTTGCAAGTACAAATGATTGAAGACAACGGAAATATGGAATTCCAAAAAGAATTCATTCTTACACCTTACAACTATTTTGCATGGAAGGATAAAATAGCCATACATATCTGATCTAGAGGGTTGTATAGGTTAACCATGAATACAGATACAGAACCGACATCAACCATAGAAAATACAAGTACTTAAATCGCATGGATGAGGCACTCAGAACAATTTGTAGTCTTATTTCTCCCGATCTCCTTTTTCATATATCTTTCTGTAAGACTCCCAATGAATCCTGGACCAGATTGGAAGAGATCTTTTGAAAATAGGATGATATGAGGGGACACATGCTAGAGGTGGAGCTGCTCACATTGGATCCAAAAAGCTTCGAGAATATCCAAGATTTCTTTACAAAATTCAAGGATTTACTGTCGCAACTCAAAGCTTGCGGGGTTGATAAATCGAAGGAGGAGAAACAAATGGTTCTCACCATTCTCTCCAATCTTGGTCCACAATTCTCAATATTAATATCTACATTCCATACTGTCAGATTCACCTCTGGAGCCACCTGGAAGATGCCTTCTCTTGATGACTTTATCTAATCCCTGACACAAGAGAAAACCAAGCTCATCAACATGGGCGCAATCAAAGGCCCAAGGGCGCATGCACTCACTGTGCATGATGGAAGCCACAAATATCATAAATCTAAAGATAAATATAAGTGGAAATATCATGCACATATGAAGAAGGAAGGGTACACAAAACCCTTCACCGATGCCTCCGGATCCAAAGGAGAAAAGGGAAGAAAAGGAGAGAAATGCACATACTGTCACAAAGGATTCCATTCAGAATCCGCATGCATGCAAAAACAAATAGATATGATGTCTGAGATACTTAAAAAAAAACAAACTTGGAGATCGCATCCCCGAGGGTGCAAATAAGAAGAAGCCAGAAGATCTTAATTCCAAGAAAGGCAATTCTAGCCATGCCTTGATTGCAATAAACTCCTCTCCCGATGCTTGGATCGTAGATTCAGGAGCATCACATCACATGGTTTCCTTAAAAGCAGCCTATTATTCTTTGGATGCATGCAAAGTTCCTCCTATTATGATGGGGGACAACTCTTCTGTCGAAGTCACCGACAAAGGAAGGATTGAAATCACCAATGGAAGCTTCGAGAACGTGTTGCATGTTCCCAAGCTTTCTGTCAACCTTCTTTCCATGTATCAAATGACGAATTTCGACACTGGAAATAAATTCGTATTCACACCAAATTCCGTGGACATATGACGCAGACCTATCGGCCCTCGGGACCGAGATCCGCTCACAGGATCGTTCTTTCACCCTCTCGAGTCGGATCGGCTCTTTCGGATTCCCTGCTAGAATATCCTTTCAAATTGATCCACAGGTCCTTTTTCGCGACTCGCAATCTTGCGAGTTCACAAGTCATGACTCCCGACTCTTCCTTCTCAAATTCGCGAAACCCGAGATCGTGAAATGGGTATAGCCCTTTCTTCCGTCAGTGCCCTCCTTGCGAGACTGCCAGCTAGACTAAGCGCTAGTACTTCTCGCCTCTCACGCTTTCGCGAGTTCAAAGGTCCAACCCTAGCACCTTTCTTTCACGAACCCCTGAGAGTCGATATTGACTTTTCTCCTCTCGTTCTCTCTACTCGTGACTCTCGCTACTCATGACTTCATGAGTCGAAGGCTCGAACTTTCGTTCCCCTATCTCTCGAGTCCCCGAGACACGAGAGCTCAACGGGGTGTTGAATCCTCCCAATGTGTGACATGTGTCTGGCTATTTATTTCCCAGGCCCACCATGTGGTTCTACCATGTATATCTTATGTGCAACCTCGGCACTTTGCGACTTCACTTCTCGCAACTCAGAGCACCCAAACATTGGGCTTTCACCTTACGAAACCTCGAATTCGCAAGATCCCTAGATCTCTGCCACCTTTCCTCCTCCTAACAGACAGTTCCGATTTTCTTGCGATTTCGCGACTTCGGAACTTTCGGGACAAGAGTCTCGACCTCTTACACTCCGACATGCCGAAATGGCAAAATTTCGACACGTCTTCTACGCGGGTCCCACGATGGAACTTATCGTCTTTTTTTTTTCGAAATTACGGACTTCACGACTTCGCGAATCCGGATGCTGTGCTCTTGGATATCCAACTAACAAAACCTCGAAATGGTCAACAAAGGTTTGACCTCCGTGCTGGCAAGCATGCCACCTGTCCACTCTCAGATGGACGGTCCCGATTCTCTTTGCGACTTCACCACTCGCGAAGTCTAAGGACTTCCTCCTCTGAACCCTGATGTCCGAAACCCCGATACGGGTGATTTCACAACACGTGTCCTCCAAATCGAACGGCTCAACTTATCTCGCTATTTTAGGACTTCTCCTTTCGCAATCTCATGAGTCTTGATGCAAAGGTTTCGACTCTTCAACCCATGAAACCCCGAGATGCGAAATATGTGAGTGATCTGATGGCCCCTGTTGATTCGGATCCTACAGTCCAATTCTCTCGAGATTACACTTTGAAAAATTCTTTCGTAACTCCCCTCCTCCTCTGCGAGATCTAACAGTTCTTAGAATATAGTGAATTCTCCATGGAGAATTCCAACTGTCAATTTCCTCCTTGACGATTCCTGCGAGATAAACAAAGTGTTCTCTTACAGAACTTGTCCTCCTGCGAAACGATATCACTGCGCCTTCTTCCAATACCTCAAGGCACTAAATTTCCTGAGCTTTTCTTCTACAACTCGGGTCTTCAAGAAGATTCATGCATGCACTCCTTGCGACAACTCTTCAATACTTCCAAGTATTGAATTCTTCGACTCTGTGCACTCTCTGCGACAACAGTCTTTCAACAGTTTCACTTAGGCTGCAACCTCTGAGACCCTTCTCGGCCTTCACACACCTTGTACGGCTCCTATTCTTAACTTGCACTTCTGCGAGAATGAGAATAGTGTTATCTCTCTTGAACTTGCAGAGACGAACTCTGAATTCTGTCAACGCACACCTTGTGGACAATTTCGTTGCACTCCTTGCAGGAAAACTCCTGCTCAGATAGAGAAACAATCGAAACTCATTCTTTACTCTCCCTCTCTTCAGATTTCATACATTAAACATGAAATCATACATTCACGCATCAAAGCAAATGCATAACAGAGAGTAAACGAGCATACACCAATCAACATACACAACACATGAAGCAAATGGACAGCATGAGTTTGAACTAAAAATCTTTGTATTAATCCAGAGCCTCTATACATGGGTTTTACTTTACAAAACTCTCTACTTCTGCTCTCCTATGTTGTTTTCTCATAATAATGCTAATAATTACAATAATACAAGGGAGGGTGTATATATCCATTTTCCCTCCGGCTCCTAAAACTGTCTAATCTAAGAATTCAAAGCTACCTACCTACATTCATTAACTTAAATGCCTCTTAGTCCTTCAGATGAGAGCGAGATGCTCAAGGTATGATTACAATCAAAGAGTATTCTCTTTCTTAATTGTTACATTTAAGTTTGGTACATCCACTTCAAGAACATTTTAAACAATTTATCACATGCCAAAATGCGTTGGCGTGTGCCCCAAGCTCACTTGATGTTGGCGATGCTCCTGCATCATACTCCCTTTCTTGAAAATTTTCATGGGATCCTATCCATGAGCTCTCGCACGGTCTATCCATGCTTCTGGATCTCTTCTTCATTTTCCCAACTAGCATCTTCAACTGGATGTCCCTTCCACTTGACCAAGTATTCAAAGTATTCCTTTTGCCTGGTCCTCTTACTAACTCTTTTGTCCAGTATGATTTCCATCTGTGGCTTCTCTGCAACTAGAATATTTTTAGTCCACTGAACCTCTGGTTGTTCATTACTTGTTCCTTCTTCCTCAGCTTTGTATGGGTACAAATCTAAGACATTGAATATCGGAGAAATTCCGATCCCATCGGGTAATTCAATCTCATAAGCATTTGCCCAAAATTTCTTCAAGACCTTACATGGTCTAATCTTATTCATCTTCAGTTTGTTATATGTCCCCTCTAGGAACCTTTCCTTTCTCATATGTGCAAGAATCAAATCACCAATATCAAATTGAAGTTGTCTCCTGTGTTGATCTGCTCTGCGCTTATACTCTTGGCTCAAGTTTTGCAATCGCTCCTTCACCTGGCTGTGAAGTTCCTTCATCGCTTCTGCGAAATCCTTTGCACTAGCAATCCTAGTTGCATTCTGTTCTGAATCTCTCAATTCAGATACTCCTCTTGGTTGCATCCCATAAACAATCTCGAATGGACTTTTCCCTGTGCTTCTGTTTATTGAATCATTATAAGAAAATTCCACCTATGGAAGAATATTGTCCCACTGACTGTGGTGTTCTGTCACCAAGCTCCTCAGGAGGTCTCCCAAACTTCTGTTCACAACTTTTGTCTATCCATCCATCTAAGGATGATAAGCTGAACTGAACGAGAAGTTTGTTCCTATATTTTTCCACAAGGTTCTCCAGAAGTGTCCCACGAACTTGGTGTCTCGATCCGAAACTATGCTCCTTGGTAAGCCGTGAAGTCGAATGACCTCTTTGAAAAACAGATTCGCAATGTGAGTTGCGCATTTGTTTTCTAACATGGTATGAAGTGTGCCATCTTAGAAAATATGTCTACCACTACAAAGATTGAGTCAAACCCTCTTTGTGTTCTTGGTAGTCCCAATATGAAGTCCATGCTGACTGCATTCCATGGCCTCTCAAGTTGGGTAACGGTTGATAAAAACCTGCATTCTGCCTCTTTCCTTTTGAATGTTGACAAATTCTTCATTTTTCCAGGAATCTTTTGACATCTGCTCTCATTCTTGGCCAATAATATGACTCATTTAACTTTGAGAACATCTTGTCATGACCGAAATGTCTGGCCAATCCTCCACTATGTTTCTCCTTCAACAAATTCTCCCTCATGGAGCATTTTGGAATACATAACTGATTGCCCCTGAATAAAAATCCATCATGGATCATGTATTTGGACCATTGGCCTCTGTCCCTGAGAATTGGATTCTCAGTTGCTTCATACGCCTCTTTAAAATCTAGATCATCTTTGTACATGTCCCTGAGATCATCAAAACCCAGTGTTTTGACTCTGAACTCCTGCAATAGAAAATATTTCCTTCTCAAAGCATCAACAACTTTCTTAACAGCTCCAGAAATATGCTTAATTACAAAAGTAAAATTCTTCATGTATTCAACCCATTTTACATGTCTTTGATTCAACTTATCCTGTTGAGTCACACATTGCAAAGCATGATTGTCACTGTATAACACAAACTCCTTCGGGATCAAGTAGTGTCTCCATTTCTTCAATGCCTGGATAATAACATAAAACTCCTTGTCATACGTGGAGTATTTCACTTTTGCTTCATTCATCTTCTCACTGAAGTATGCTATCGACCTGTCTTCTTGGCTCAAGACTACCCCTATTGCAAATCCACTTGCATCACATTTTACCTTAAATGTCTTTTTGAAATCAGGCAACACCAAAATTGGTTGTTCCATTATTTTCTTCTTCAACAAATTGAATCTTTTCTCAGCCTCTTATGTCCAGTGAAAAGACTTATGTCTCTTCTTCACTGTGTCCATCATCAGTGCACTAATTCCAATGAAATTCCTGATGAACTTCCGGTAGAAACTAGCCAATCCGTGAAAACTTCTTACCTCAAAGATACTCTTTGGCAATGGCCAATTCTTAATTACCTCCACCTTATCTGGATCCATCCTCAATTTATCTGCAGAAATAGAAAACCCCAAATAAATAAGATTTTTCTTCATGAATGAGGATTTCTTCATATTTATCAACAACTTCTCTTGCTGTAGCCTCTTCATCACTGTAGCCAAATGTTTCAGATGCTCAGCATCTGTTTTACTGAAAATCAATATGTCATCAAGATACACAATGACAAATTTTCCGATGAACTCCTTCAGGACTTCGTTCATCAACCTCATGAAGGTACTTGGTGCATTTTTTAATCCAAACAACATAACAAGCCATTCATACAACCCTTCATTAGTCTTGAAGGTTGTCTTCCATTCATCACCTTCTCTCATACGAATCTGGTGATATCCACTTTTCAAATCAATCTTTGAAATTTTTTTGGCTCCACTCAAGCAATCCATCAAATCATCCATCCTTGGCAATGGAAATCTATACCTGATGGTTATCTTGTTAATTTCCCTCGAGTCACTACACATCCTCCAACTTCCATCTTTCTTCGGACTGAGCACTGTCAGAACAACACATGGACTCAAGCTTTCTCTCACCAACCCTTTGTCCATTAAATCTTGGACCTGTCTCTTGACCTCTTCATTCTCCTGCAGCGTCAATCTATATGTTGCTTTGTTTGGTAAACTAGCTCCAGGTATGAGATCAATATGATGACTCACACTTCTGATCAGTGGCAACGAACGAGGTAGTCCGTCCACTACTATGTCAGCAAACTCTTCTAACAATTTCTGAACCTCTTCCGGTAAATCATCTACCCTTGTACTGGTTAAAATAATTTTAGGCTTCCTAACCACAATGAATTGTGGTTCCTCCTTCTTCTTAACCTCTGTAAGACGTTCCTTCCCACTCATGAGAAGTACAGTGTTGCTTACTTCATGTTTCACCTCCTTATCTTTAATTGGAAGAAACATGTGAGTTATCCCATTCTTCTCTAGGGTGTATATGTTCTTCCTCCCATCATGAATCACATTCTTGTCATATTGCCACGGTCTACCCAGCAATAGATGAAAAACATCCATGGGAATGACATCACAAAGTATTTCATCTTTATACACTCCTATTTTAAATTCAACTAAACATTGTTTAGTGACATTTACCTGATGTCCTTTTTGTAGCCACAAAACTCTGTATGGGATCAGATGTTCAATAGTCTCTAGCTCTAGATTTTCTACCATCTCTATAGAGACAAGATTATCTGTGCTACCATTGTCCATGATGACCTTGCATACCCTATCCTTGGTTTTTCAAGCAGTCCGAAAAAGATTGTTCCTTTGCACTAGATTCTCCACCTCCTTCTCTGGCGTTAAGAGAACTTTTCACATCATCAACGATCTTCCACCTTCAGCATCTTCTGCCTCAACAGTTTTCCTCTGTGCTTCGGCGATGTGAGTTTCACCACCTTCTTTCTTCTTATCTGGACATTCATAAGATTTATGTCTGACCTTTCCACATGTGAAGCATTTTACCACTCCACCTCTTACTCTTCCTCTACCTCTGGTACGAGGAAAAATGTTTCCATCATCATACTGACCTTTCTATTCGGTATGATGTCCTCTCTGCGAGCTTCCACCTCTCTCAATTTGAGTCTAAGGTTTCTTCCACTCTTCCTTGGGTTTCTGATTTCTAACCTGGGCAACTGATTTGCCTCTGGGCTAACTTCTGCCTCGGCCTCTTTGACCTTGTTTTCGGCTTAGCTTCTCTTCAACTTTTAGAGCCATCTGATAAACATCTTCCATCGTTCGGATGGTCATCATGCTCATCTCATCCTGAATGTCGTATCTCAGACCATTCATGTACCTAGCAACCTTTTTCATCATCACGTTCGCGATGACCTGCTCTGATGTTCATCCTGTAGAATTCTTCAGTGTACTCCTTTACTGTCATCAGTTTCTGTCTCAAATTATGCATTCTTCAAAACAAAGTAATTTGGTAATCCCTCGGAATAAATTTCTCCTTCATCTTTGCGATCATCCTGTCCCAATTCTTGATTTTTTGCTTACCTTTGTAGCGTCTGTTAGCTTGTAGCTCATCCTACCACAATGCTGCATGTCCTTTCAATCTTGTGATAGCATGTTTGACCTTTTTATTCTCCTCGACATCTTCATAGTCATAATATGTTTCCAAATCTCTAATCCAGTCTAGAAGCTCTTCAACATCTAGGTTTCCATCATATACTGGAATATCCATTTTTGCCTTAGCACCCATTCTTACAACATCCTGAATCAGGTGTTCGTTTGTTGCATCTTCTATTGTGACTTCTTCTCTTTCATGTCTAGTTTCATATTCACTTTTGGAATCAATGACATCTCCCACACCAATTGTGTGCCTCTGTGTTGTCTCCATGTCCTCAAGTCTGGTGCGTAAGTCACACATCTCTGTTTCCATGGATGGATTTGGCACCTGCCTACCCCTTACTCTTGGCATTTAGATCTCCTCTGGTGGATCGGGTGTTTGCCTGTCTCTTCTTCTCGGTAGCATCGTGAATCTTCCTTTTCCCTACTACAGAAAGCAAAGAAACCTTTCTGGGCTTTGATACCAAACTTGACGCAGACCTATCGTCCCTCAGGACCGAGATCTGCTCACAGGATCGTTCTTTAACCCTCTCGAGCCGGATCGGCTCTTTCGGATTCCCTACTGGAATCTCCTTTCAATTTGATCCACAGGTCCTTTTTCGTGGCTTGAAATATCGCGAGTTCACGAGTCGTGACTCCCGACTCTTCCTTCTCAAATCTGCGATACCCGAGATCGCGAAATGGGTATATCCATTTCTTCCGTCAGCACCCTCCTTGCGTGACCACCAGCTAGACTAAGTGCTAGTACTTCTCGTCTCTCGCGCCTTCGCAAGTTCAAAGGTCCAACCTTGGCACCTTTCTTTCCCGAACTCCCGAGAGGCGATATTGACTTTTCTCCTCTCATTCTCGCTACTTGCGACTGTCTCTACTCGCAACTTCACGAGTCGAAGGCTCGAACTTTCGTTCCCTTATCTCTCGAGTCCCTGAGATGCGAGAGGTCAATGGGGTGTTGACTCGTCCCAATGTGTGACGTGCGTTCGGATATTTATTTCCTAGGCCCACCGTGTGGTTCTACCACGTGTCTCTTATGTGCAACCTTGGCACTTCGCGACTTCGCTTCTCGCAACTCGAAGCACCCAAACTTTGGGATTTCACCTTACGAAACCCCGAATTCGAGAGATCCCTAGATCTCTGCCACCTGTCCTCCTCCTAACAGACGGTTGTGATTTTCTCGCGGTTTCGCGACTTCGGAACTTTCAGGACAAGAGTCTCAAACTCTTACTTTCTGATATGCCGAAATGGAGAAATTTCGACACGTCCTCTACGTGGGTCCCACGATGGAACTTCCCACCTTTTTTTTTTCGTAATTTCGGACTTCACAACTTCACAAATCCAGATGCTGTGCTCTCGGATCTCCGACTAACGAAACCCCAAAATGGTCAACAAAGGTTTGACCTCTGTGCTGGCGAGCATGCCACCTGTCCACTCTTAGATGGACGATCCTGATTCTCTTCACGACTTCGCCACTCGCGAAGTCGAAGGACTTCCTCCTTTGAACCCTGATGTCCGAAACCCCAATACGGGTGATTTCGCAACACGTGTCCTCCAAATCGAATGGCTCAACTTCTCTCACTATTTTGGGACTTCACCTTTCGCGATCTCGTGAGTCTTGATGCAAAGGTTTCGACTCTTCAACCCACGAAACCCCAAGATGTGAAATATGTGAGTGATCTGACGGCCCCTGTTGATTCGGATCCTATGGTCTGATTCTCCTGAGATTACATTTAGAAAAATGTTGTCGTAACTCCCTTGGTCCTCTGCAAGATCTGATGGTTCTCGGAATCTCGTGAATTCTCCATGGAGAATTCCAACCGTCAATTTCCTCCTTGATGATTCCTTTGAGATGAACAAAGTGTTCTCTTATGGAACTTGTCCTCCTGCGAAACGATATCGCTGCGGCTTCTTCCAATACCTCAAGGCACTAAATTTCCTGAGCTTTTCTTCTACAACTCGGGTCTTCAAGAAGACTCTTGCACGCACTCCTTGCGACAACTCTTCAATACTTCCAAGTATTGAATTCTTTGACTTTGTGCACTCTCTGCGACAACAGTCTTTCAATAGTTTCACTTAGGCTGCAACCTCTGAGACCCTTCTCAGCCTGCGCACACCTTGCACGGCTCCTGTCCTTAACTTGCACTTCTACGAGAATGATAACAATGTTATCTCTCCTGAGCTTGTAGAGACAAACTCTGAATTCTTTCAATGCGCACCTTGCGGACAATTTCGCTGCACTCCTTGCAGGGAAACTCCTGCTCAGACAGAGAAACAATTGAAACTCATTCTTTACTCTCCCTCTCTTCAGATTTCAGACATTAAACATGAAATCATACATTCACGCATCAAAGCAAATGCATAACAGAGAGTAAACGAGCATACATCAATTAGCATACACAACACAAAAAGAAAATGGACACCATGAGTCTGAACTAAAAATATTTGTTTTAATCTAGAGCCTCTATACATGGGTTTTACTTTACAAAGATATCTGCTTCTTCTCTCCTATGCTCTCTTCTCATAATAATGCTAATATTTACAATAATACAAGGGAGGGTGTCTATATATGTTTTCTCTCCTACTCCTAAAACTGTCTAATCTAAGAATTCAAGGCTACCTACCTACATTCATTAACTTAAATGCCTCTTAGTCCTTCAGACGAGAGCGGGACACTCAAGTTCTGATTACAATCAAAGAGTACGCTCTTTCTTAATTGTTACATTTAAGTTTGGCGCATCCACTTCAAGAACATTTTAAAAAAATTATCAGATGCCAAAATGCGTTGGCGTGTGCCCCACGCTCGCTTGATGTTGGTGATGCTCCTGCATAAACATATATGACATGCAAACCAACTCCAAGGTTGCTACTGGTGAGGTAAATCATCCATCTAGATTGTATGCATTTTCTGAATTCATTGAACCTGATTCTTCTTTACTGCTTACTCATGCTGATCAAAGTAGTAGGATATGGAACGAAAGGTTTGGAAATTTGAATTTCATTTACATGCAACATATTAGCAAGCACATATTAGTTGATGGTCTACCAGACATCCTCTTCTCCAAGGGAGTATGTGAGGGATGTGTTCTCGGAAAACACCCTCAAGAGAAATTCGTCAAAGGAAATTCTCAACGAGCTTCCGCACCTTTAGATATGATCCACAGTGACCTCATGGGTCCTTTTCCAGATCCATAGATCAACAAAGTGAGGTTTGTTATAATTTTTGTTGATGATTTCTCACGTTTTACTTGGATCTACTTTCTTAGGCAAAAATCTGAGGTCTTTCAACACCTCAAAGATTTCAAAGCTTTGGTTGAGACACAGTCTAGAATCAAGATCAAAGTCCTCCGAACTGATAACGGGGGAGAGTATGTGAATCATGATATTCATAATCTTTTCCATGAGGCAGGGATTCATTTGCAACATACAATTCCCTACACTCCCCAACAAAACGGAGTTGCCGAGTGGAAAAACAGATCTCTAAAGGAGATGGCATCTTGCATGTTGCATGAAAAGTCACTACCACAGAGACTATGGGCTGAAGCACTTAACTGTGTAACATACATACAAAATAGATCTCCTCATAGATTTGTCAAGGATAAGACCCCCTGCAAGGCTTCGAGTGGCCTCAAACCGGAAGTGGCCCACTTTCACATTTTTGGTTCACGTGCATGGGCCCGAATTCCCTCTGAAAAGAGGAAGGCACCTAATCCACAGAGCACTGAGTGCATTTTTGTTGGATACCCCGATGGTGTGAAGGGATATCGACTTATTGATATTCCTCGGAATGACTCATCATTGAGCGTAGTGTCCAATTCGAGGAAAATGTCTCGCATGTACCTCAACAGTCGCATGCAGACACCTTCACTCTTCCACCTGTCCGAGATGATGAGCATGCACATGATGACTCTTCTTCAGATGAAATTTTTGATTCATAGGACTCAGATGATTTAGATTCAGAGTTGGTACAGTCAGATGCAGAATCAAAGCATCCAGATGCAGTCGCAGAGCCAGTGCAGAGGCCCAAGTGGGCATAAACTACTCTTCAGGATGCAGGGGATATTGTTGGTGATCTAGCCGATACTAGGAAGACTCGATCTGATTTCGAGGAGCCTCCTATTGTACTCACTGCCACTGAACCATTGCCTTTCAGGCATCTTTTCTTGGTTCATTCTTCAAATCCACAGTCTTATGGCGAGGCTATTGGAAATCCCTTTTGGGAATCTGCCATGCAGGAGCAGTACAACTCCCTCCTCGAGAACCATACTTGGGATCTGGTTCCCCTTCCTTCTGGGAGGAAACTTGTCATATGCATATGGGTCTACAGGACCAAAAGTGCAACAGATGGACAGATTAGTAGATACAAATCCAGGCTTGTCGCCAAAGGCTTTCAGTAGGTTCATGGTATTGACTATGATGAGACTTTCACTCCAGTAGCGAAGATGGATTCCATACGATTGGCATTTTCCATTGCAACAACTATGGGATGGGAAGTCCATTAGATGGATGTGAAGAATGCATTTCTTCATGGTGATCTCTCTGAGGATATCTACATGGAGCAGCCCCAGGGATTTATGTTGGACTCATCTTTCATCTGTTGACTGAAGAAGTCATTTTATGGCCTCAAGCAGGATCCGAGGGCATGGTATGCCAAGATGGACTCTTACCTGTTGTCACAGAAATTTGTACGTTGTAAATCAGACCCGAATGCATACTTGCTCAGGATGGCTGATTCACTTCTACTTTTAGTTCTGTATGTCAATGATTTGTTGATCACGGGTTTCTTGACATCAACGATTGTTGCAGTCAAGAGGTTTATTCATGATAGGTTTTTGATAATGGACATGGGTCCGCTACACTTCTTCCTTGGACTTCAGATCAGTCAGGATGCATCAGGCATCAAACTGTCTCAAGCCAAGTATGCACGAGATCTCCTTGAGAGATTTGACATGACAGACTACAAGTCTTCTCTGAATCCTTTCCTATCAGGAGTCAAACCTGAGGATGGCGGGGAGACTCCATTGGTTGACAACACACTGTATAGATAGCTAGTGGGGAGCTTGTTGTATCTCACACACTCTAGACCAGACCTCTCATATGCAGTTGGCATAGTTTCTAGGTTCATGCAGGAGCCACATGAGTTACATTGAAAAGCTACAAAGCGTATCCTTCGATATGTAGAGGGAACTATCACCTTTGGGATTAATTATGCAACATACTCTACATTAGATCTCATTGGTTTTACTGATTCTGACTAGGCTGGTGATAGCATTGATTGCAAGTCTGCATCTGGTTACTCACTTAGTTTTGGTTCTGGGCCTATCTATTGGTTGAGCAAGAAGCAAGCTTCCATTTCTCTATCTTCAGTCGAGGCAGAGTACAGAGGGGTAGTTAACATAACCATTCAGGTTATGTGGCTACAATAATTTCTCACTGAGTTGGGCATTCAGTTTCATCGATCGATCGTCATCTGGTGTGACAACTAGAGCACTCTGAAGTTCTACAGAGATCCAGTTCAGAGGTAGTGGATGAAGCACATCGAGATCCACATGAACTAAATCTAGGACTTAGCACACAAGGGGATCATCGACTTACAGTTCTGTCCTTCAGCAGAACAGACGACAAACATTTTCACCAAGACCTTCACTGAGCATAAATTCCATTCTCTGCGAGGTCATCTTGGAGTGAAGGACACAACTGCCTAGCAACTGTAGTTCTTCTTTTTACATACATTGTACCTTGAGGGGGGGGTTTCCCATGAGGTTCTCCCTCTTTCCTCACTTTATTTTCAGTGTATCTTTTGTACTTGGGTACATAACATGGCCTCGTTGACGGGACCCAATCTTTATTTTCACCATAGTGATGTTCAGGGGGGGTGTTGGAGTTACTTCACACACACCTAGGATTTATTTTTCCTAAGGTTTTTTATTTGTTCATTAGTCATAATTAGTCATTATCCAGTCTCCTATATTTTAGGAGAGAATATTCCACCTGGAGAATATTCTCTTTCAGTTCACACTTCAGTTTGACTAGTTGAGTTGAGTTTAGATGTTGCATTGGGATCATCACCATGCTAATTCGACCTTACCTTGGTATTATCACCAAAGTGGCACATTATCCTTGATTCATTGAGTTAACTCTTCACTACTTTTTGTTCAGTCTGTTAACTGAAGACTAGTTGACTAGTTAACTCAACTAGGTGGTAGTTCACTCCCGTAATTGCCTAAGAGACTAGAATAGGTGGCAGTTCACTCCTGTAACTATTGGTGTGTGTCCAGATCACTCTAGACCACCACTATGGTGACTTGGTTCACCTAAAGTCAAACTCATTGAGATATACAAAGTATATCATGTGTAAATTATTCATTATTCGTAACGGTTAATGAGAATTCTTTCCATTCATTCTCTTCTTCTTCTTCCTTCTCCAATTCTCTCTGCAAATGTGTGTATTATTGTTTAGCTAGATCTGTTTTGTGCAGGTTCAACACATTTACAGATAGTATCCAAATTATGAAAAAACAAGGTATTCAAGGGCTTCCTACTATTTCAAGAAAGCTTTCTCCATGTAATGCTTGTATTTTAGGCAAGCATTGTAAACAACCTTTTTATGGATCTACTTCCCGAGATTCCAGGAAGGTAGGTCTCATACACTCTGATTTATGTGGGCCCATGCTGGTTCAATCTGTAAATGGTAATAAATATCTACTGACTTTTATTAATGACTACACCAGGATGTGTTGGGTTTATCTGTTGAAAGAGAAATCTCAGATTTTTGCAACTTTTAAGAATTTTCATTTATGGATTACAAATGAAACTCAACTTAATATTGACACTCTACGATCATATAATGGTGGTGAATACACCTCTAATGAATTTGAAAAGTACTTACAAGATAATGGTATTAAACATCAGACCATTGTTCCTTATACTCCACAATAGAATGGTGTAGCAGAGCGCATGAACAAAACTTTGCTTAATATGGTAAGGTCAATGATGTTTTTTCAGAATGTCAGGTTGATGTTTTGGGGAGAAGCAGTACTTTGTTCTGTTTATATTCGCAATCATTGTCCTTCTACTGCCATCAATAATAAGTCCCCTTATGAATTGTGGTATAATCGTCTTCCTGTTGTTCAACATTTCAGAGTTTTTGATTCTCCATGTTATGCTTTAATTCCTAAACAATAACATGACAAATTGGGTGCAAGAAGTTGCAAATGTCTTTTCTTGGGGTATTCTAATACCTCCATAGCTTATCAATTGTATGATGAGGAAAACAAGAAATTTGTTATTTCAAGAGATGTTGTTTTTCTCGAATTTGCTAAAGATGCTTCTACTATTGATAGGCAACTCAATCATTTGGATAGATTCTCTTCAAAGAAGTTTTATTATGAATGGGATAATGATCTCCCACATCCTGAAGGGGGATTCATATTCTAGACCAGTCTATGGTTTTTCCTTCAACAACACCAGAGAATGAAATCACATCAAAGAATGAAGAAAAATTAGTTGATAGCAATGTTTTTGATGATAATAATGTTTATGTAGAAGAACAATTGTTGATAATAATGTTCCTACTGAGGAAAAATTGGAGGATAATAATGGTCCTGAAAAACCTATTTCAAACATTGCAGCAATCAATACGCAGATCAACACGAACTAGACAATGCCAAAAAGGTTTGGTGAATTTGAGTTAAACTTTTCTGTTGTTAATGAACCTACTACTTTTGAAGAAGCCACTAGTTGTAATGAATGGAAAGATGCAATGTAAAAAGAGTATGATGCTCTTATTAAAAATGACACTTAGAGGTTGGTGGATCCTCCTATTGGTATCAAACCAATTGGTAGTAAGATGATTTATAAAATTAAATATAAATCTGATGGTTCTCTTGATAAGCACAAAGAAAGACTTGTAGCAAAGGGGTATGCACAAAAAGAAGGTATTGATTATACAGAAACATTTGCTCCTACAACAAAATGGGGCACTATTAGAACCTTATTTTCTCTTGTAGCTCAAAAAGGATGGAAAATACATCACATGGATGTAAAAATTGCCTTCTTAAATGGAGATTTAAAAGAAGATGTTTATATGTTGTAGCGAGAGGGTTTTTCTGTTAAAGGAAAAGAACATAAAGTATGCAAATTGATAAAATCATTGTATGGTTTAAAACAAGCACCTCGTGCTTGGTATGAAAAGTTAACTGAACATCTTCTCAACTTGAATTATAAGCATTTCAATATAGATGATGCAACTTTATTTGTTAAGAAAGTTGGAAGATCGGTTGTATATCTAGTTTTCTATGTAGATGATTTTCTTATCACATGAAATAATGATGATTATATAGTATCTATTAAAAAGGAGTTGTAGAAAGTTTTTGATATGAGAGATTTGAGATTACTACATTATTATCTAGGGATGAAATAGATCAAAAACCAAAGCACATTTTTATTTCTCAGAAGAAATATATTGGAGAACTATTGAGCAAATTTGAGATGAAGGATTGTAATCCTGTTTCTACTCCAATGGAGCAGAATATAAAGCTTACTTCAAATGAAGGTAGTGCATTTGCAAATCCAACAAAGTACACACAACTTGTTGGAAGTTTAATTTATCTTACTACTACTCGTCCTGACATAACTTTTGTTGTAGGAATACTTTCCAGGTTTATGCATCAGCCCTGTGAAGGTCATTGGATAGCAGAAAAATGAGTGCTCAAATATTTAAAGGCACTCAATCATATGGCACTAAATATTTTAAAGTTTCAGACTTCCATCTCATTGGTTATTCAAATTCTGACTTTGACAGAGATAAAGAGCATGGGGTGTCTACTTCAGGTTATTTGATGAATCTTGGATCAGCAACCATCACATGGAGATCACGAAAGCAATCAGTTCATGTTGATTCTACAACTGAAGCTGAATACGTTGCAGCAGTTCAAGCCACAAAAGAAATCATTTGGATTTGAAAAACTCTTGAAGACTTGCAGGAGAAACAAATGACTTCAACGCCTCTCTTTGTTGACAATACTTCTGCAATACAATTGGCCAAAATCCTAAATTCCATAATCGAACCAAACATATCAACACCAAATATCATTTGATTCGACATCATGTTGAGGCCAAAACCATTCATCTCAATCATTGTTCCACTACAAAGCAAATTGCGGACATCTTTACTAAATCTTTGGGTTGAGAGAAATTTGAAAAATTTAGAATGATGTTTGGGATGAAAAATGTCCCTTCAGATTAAGGGGGGAATGTTAACTAATCCAATGTTAACTAATCCGACAGTTCAACTATCCGCTTTTAATAATAAGAGATTGATTTGTGTTTTCTGTTCTGTTAATTGTGGAGTTTATATTTGGCCTCTGTTTAGTTATGACATCCCACGTCCAATCTGAGAGAGAATGATATGTCCACTGGAGTTCCCTTCTTTGATTGTCTCTTAGGGGATAACAAACCGTTGCGGAAGATTTGCACAATTAGTTTAAGAGCGGATTTGATGGGGTATCAGTCGCGGTGTAGACACATGTCGTCGACCAGTACGCTGACCTCCTTTTTACCATGCATACGAATCCACAACCGCCACAGTGGTCAGGTTTAGGCAGTCAAAGGTCTAAGCAACAATGATCTTGAAAAGGACTCGATCGATGACCATGAAAATCGTCCACATGAGGTTGTGTCTTGTTCTCAGCGATGGCGTTGAAAAATTGAGAAATAACACCATGAGCGGCAGTGATTGCACAACTGACACTTTTCGATAGTGTTTGCAAAGAGCGGGATCTTACGTCAAATTTTGTAAATGGTGGGATTTTTGTGATTTTTGCATTGCATCTAAAATCCATTAACATCGCTTGATATTTGATGCATCGAGAGAATCAGGAAAACCCCCAGTGCATCACTTCAATGGATTTCTCCATATGTTTACTGTTGCAAATTGATTTTTCTTCAGCCCGCTATCATTATAATTTTGCATATGCATCTTCCTAAAACTATGACAATGACGTGGAGGACTGTGTGCTCCTGTAGCGAAGCGGTTTTCATCTCGACCTTCGTGAGCAAGGTGTCAGAGAGAACAATGTGAAGCATAATGAATTCATGATCAGTGCACCCTACACAAGTTTTTTCAACTGACATCCTTCTATCTACCTCGCTCACATACAGTCAGCTAGCTAAGTATATGCACTAGTAAAATTATTTGGCTCCATTCGTATAGAACTGTTGAATAGTTCCTTGTTTTCTATTGTTTATGGGTACACATAAAAGGTAGGAGGGTTAATTCCAATTGAGAGCAATGGTGGTATAGTCGGTAGCATGGCACCTCATGCTCAGATTATTGTGAACAAATCCATATATTGTGATGTAGGAGCGTTGGAAGATGTAGTTGCAACAATTTATCAAGCTAGTCTAGATGCAGTAACATTTGATAATTGTCTATTGGACCTGTGCAGTGCCTTCACCGAAAAACCAGTGATCTGTTCATTGAACGATTGCGTAAATAACTTATTTTGTCCTATTATCATCAACAATATTTGTTGCATAGAAATTCTAGTGCTTATTGGAGAAAGCCATGAAAGTCATTTGGCATTCATTTGTTCTTCATCAAATCATAAATGGGTCGAATTTGCCATATTTAATTTTTTTTTCTCTCCTGTATCCAAGGGTGGAGAAGACTGTGGACTGAAGCTACAACATTGCTCGAAGTTTGGAGGACTGTATTTATAGATTGGAGAATTATTGCATGGGAATGGTCGATGTTCAAAGTGAACACCCCCTTGAGAAATGAGTCATGCACGAAGTTGATGAAAAAAGAAGGTCAATTTTTCCAGATTGGGAATTGCTACAAATTAATTGTTACGTCCAAGGCATTTTGTATGTCAGCGCGAGTGAGCCAAAGTAAATCTCCATGGACCGAAGAGATTGTTGGGTATTTACAACTCATGAGCAATGGATCAAAGTCAAATGGGAGGATTAAAAATTTGGTAAATAACTTTGATTAAATTTTTTATTTTATTTAACTGCTTGTATGGTATTTGAGCACAAAACTCACTTTTGTATTTGAAAAATACTGTCGCAAGAGGAAACCCAAATATTAATACACCTTGAGGGCATGTTGTTTTAAAATTAAATCTGATGTAGGTTGAATATTTAAGTTTTGTAAAAAGGGATTTTAGTTACTCTTAAGTGAGGAAGAGAGTGAGAGGCATTTTAGTCCATGCCTAAGCCTTAATTGGCTTCATTGAAAACATCATGTAATCAATTGAATGAGGCGATTTGCCTAAGTCATATTGGCATTCATTGTAAACTTGACCACTAAGTATGATTATAAACTTTTGGCAAGTAAGGTACTCCAAAGATTGAAGTACAGGTCATCAAATACATGTTGCAAAGTTAGGCAGATTTGGGCTTCGACATTTGAGCTCTGAAGAATAGAGGTAGGCGTGTACCTTTTTCCAAACATTTTTTTTGCAACAGTTGTAGGCGTTGGATTTAGATTCTGATTTTGAAGTATGTGGGAGAAGGATTCTTGAAGGAATGTGCCTGTTGACATTTGCATAGAGATAGAATTGATACTTTTGGAGACCAAAAGTTTGGGGAGGCCTGATCTGGGCGGATCTCCACAGATGGAAGGGACTTTACTTTGTTCACCAAGTTGATTTGAAGTTGGTGCAAAGTGGTGAAAGGGTGAACTTATGTGTTTATGAGTTTTATTTTCTCATGCATTTTATTAATGCGTTGTGATAAAAAGGTCTCATGCATTCGTATGATTTTATGAGATGCTCATGCATTTAATTATGTTTTATGAGATTTTGGAAAAACTCATTCATTATTATTCACTTTTGATGTGAAATTATTAATACTTGTGAGTGAAATTAGACTCACGTATTTATCATTAAATTATAATTTTGGAAATTGGTTTCTATGTGAGAAACCACCTCACACAAATTTTCCATTATTCTCAATTATAGGTTGAGAGAATAAGGACATGGATGAAGAGTCTTTGGGTAGTTTTTAGACGTTTCACATTATGTGCTTGAAGATAGTTTGTGATCCTACTTTTATGGATCTTGTATTTCCTCTTTTTTAATTAGATCCTATTATTGTGGATCTAGGAATTAATGCTATTTTTTAAAAGAGAGTGAGGAAAAACTATATAATTCCTTATGTGATCCCTATGGCAGGCACAAGGAGAGTATTGAAGAACTAATGAGGGGAGTTAGAGAGCCATAGTGGTACTACTCCCAAGTATTCATGTAAGTAATTACCCTTCTTGATGTATGGAGAGATATGAGTGTGCGTAGTCTTCTTGAATCATCATTGAAGGAGAATGCATCTCTTATGTAATCACTTATGAGAAGGTCCCAACATATTTTGAAGAGGGAATGAAATCGATCTGTATTCCAATTGAAATGGATCCGAAGATGTAGCCCAACAGGGGTGAACTCCGTTACCAACATCGGTTGTCTCTCTGTTGTCTTTTCATATAATTATTCCATTTTGAGTTCATGTGTCTTATGCATTATTTTTTAAAAGCATGGTTATTTATGAACTCATATTCCCCTTAATCCTTACGCAAATAATTCGTCAGAAAAAAATTCTCGATTGAAAACTTGTGTAGAGTAAATACTCTCCTATTTTTAGATCAACAATGAACACTTGTTTTGTACAAAAATTTCCACACACTCTACGTGGTAGTTTATTAAGTCTTAATTCCTAAAAATGATTAGAGCATCAAGAGTTCGACGAAATTGGTTTGACTAATATATGGAAAATGGGTTTTTCGAAAGTCGGATGAGAATCCATCAGATGGGAATCAAAACAATGTCTGAAAATGGGGCAAATGTACTAGTGGTTGGTCGACCGTGAGATTGACTAATTCCAAGATAATTTTGATTAA
>ML781340.1:119785-132191 GCA_009831015.1 Picea engelmannii
ATAAGGTGAAATAAATTCATCAAGACACCCCTTACAATTGCATATTTTTCAAGCACAAGCATCGAATGGATCTCGATAACATTATTTCCAGACAAGGGTTTGGTAAATATATTAGAAATTTGATCACTTGTTCTACAATAAAAAAGAGAGATGAGTTTCTCTTGAACAACTATCTCAAATAGTGAGGATGGAGCTCAACATGTTTTGTATTACTATGTGAAACAAGGTTGTCAACAACCTTACTGGCACTCTCATTGTCACAATAGAGTGAAGGTTAGGTATGTATAGGAAACCCAAGTTTACCTAAGAGTTGGTGAATCCATACTACCTTTGTTTCTGCATAAATAGGGCCACAATACTCTTCTTCTATAGTCAACATAAATACTACCTTATGTTTGTTTCATGAACAAACCAACAATATAGTGCTGAAGTGAAACACATAGCCAAAAATGGACTTCTAATCATCGTTGTCACCTACCCAATTAGATTCAATGAATATGACAAATGAATCTGAACTTTGACAATATTTGATACCAAGATGAGTGGTACCATTGAGATAGAAAATAATCCTTTTGACAACTTTCCAGTGGCTTTCTCGGGGATCCTACATAAACCAAGAAACCACACTAATAAAAAAGTAAAGGTCAGGTCCATTGTGTCTAAGACATGGATTATTTTAAGGATGGAAATTTACTTTAAAATCTAGAAACCTTGGTGAATCTTACTAATAGTTCATATTCCAACTATAAAATGTTTGGCGATAGTTTTGTAAAAATATTAGAATTTCTAAGGATTTTATATAGTTTGTATAAATTTTCGGCCATTTTAAAGGTAACATAACTTTATCCTTTAGAATTTGTGAGAATCAATTTTAGAATAATGAACCTTTTTTTAGAAAAACCATGGAAAATTATCCCGTGAGCAAAATCTAGCCCCTAAAATCCTGGTGTGAGATAAATAAGACTTCAGAGTAGATTTTGAGAGATCATAGCATCAACTTTGGAATACTGACAAGTTTTACTCCACTTAACTCTAGACTAAAAAGGAGTATCATGTGGCTTACAATATTCCATCTTAAAACGTGTCAAAATATCTAGTACATATTTCAATTGATAAATGAATAAACCATCAGATAAAGATAATACTTAAAGACCCAAAAAATAATGCATAATACAAAGATCTGTCATGTGAAAGGAGTTATCAAGTTGTTTCATTAATCTAAGAATCAGATTAATGTTATTTCTAGTTATGACAAGTCCATCAACATATACAACAATAATCATGGTATTTCCATGAGTATGTAGTACATATAAGATGTGATGAGATTCACAACATTGGAAACCACGTTGAAGAAAGAAATTGTCTATATTAGCATACCAAGCTATGGGATAATTCTTCAAACCATAAAGAGAAAATTTAAGTGATTCGAAATTCCTTAGATGTCAATTAGTTCTTAAAGAGATACTAGACATCCGACCAGATTCTGGAAATGAAGATTGTTATGACTATTTGCAAAATATAATGTGAAAACACTTATTTATCCAAAACTTCATTAACTGATAGATAACTCAAGGGAATAATGAGTGCCAAAATATAGAGAAATAAAGACAAAAAATAACAAATATCATTACATAGTTTGATAACAGAGTTCACCTATCTTGGGATACGTCTCTTGGTCCTCTTCCAAAGAATGAGACGGCTCTATTAAAAATCAAATGCTTGATATAATGATGACTTACAATGAAAAATTTAAATACACCCTTCAATTATGTTTCTCAAACCCAGAAACAAAGGTTAGCACTAAAGTCCCCTCGAAATTCTAAGAAAAATGAGTATAAACTTGAATATGTTATGAACATGTGGTTAAAGACCCTCTTTTGCATGCATAATGAGACTATGGGTCTCATACATGACAAATGGTAATATTAATTTCATACATAACACTTTTTCATAGAACTTACATCACCATCAGATTCCTCTCGAAAATATGAGAAAAATGAGTATAAGCACTCTATACTTCTCCCAAAGAACTCAATAGCATACAAAATGAGACAAATCCAAAATAGGAACACCTCTTGCATGCAAAACAAGGAAAATTCTCTCTTGGAGAAAATACCCATATCAAAACGAACTTAATACTAATTTCTTGGTCTGATAAATCATCTCTCGTAGTCGTCTGGATTTAGGTTTATATAGGGTAAGTCAGCCTAACTAACCCCCTATATGCTCGGGATTCATGGCTACAACTTTAAATATAATTTTGTTGGTTGTTCTAACCAACCAGTGCATGTGGTACAATGGTAGGTGGAATAGTATGAAGTCGTTGGAATATTTTTGGAATATTCCCCCATAGGTCATGGGTTCGAATCCCATTCAACCCAGCTAATTTTATTCCTTTAGCCAAATTTGGCGAATTAGAGAGTGCCCCATGGAACTCTCTAGTTGGTTCACCTATTGCCTACATCAAAATCCTACCACATATTTTACTACCTAAATGTATGAATCTTCCACCTTAGTATCCAGTCACCTTCCAAATGTATTGTATGGTCATGCCACGTCAGTGCCATGTCACCCGTACGTCCTACAACATGTCAATTCTAGATAGGTTCAATTGGACCAAAAAAATGCCAAATATGAGTGACACATGGTAATAGAATGTGATATCATGTCAACATGATGATGCCATGCTGACATCTTCCTATGCCTTGTTCATTGTGCATATGGTCCAGGGCACTCCCATTTTGTCATTTTCTTGAAACATTCAAATGGTTATAACTTTTTCATATGACATCCATTTGAGGTGATTCATGCACCTTTGGAAATATCTCCCTAAGATATATGAAATGAATCCATTTTCCATTAGCATTTGAGAAGATCAATTTTTTAGCATTTTGGATCCTCCTCGATCTCTTTGATTTTTTGGATCCTCCTAGATCATGGAGTCAACAAAAAATTTTAGAATCTGTCACAAAATAGGATGTTGTTCCATGAAAATATCTTCATGTAGGTCACCATGAAGAAAATAACTGTTCACATCCATTTGCTATATATTCCATCCAAAATGAGTAGCAAAGGAGGGATTCAATCGAACATATTTCATCTTTACAACATAGGCAAAGGTATTAGTGTAGTGAATATATTCTTGTTGAGAAAATCATTTTTCAAGCAAGAAGGATTTATGAAACTCAACAACACATTCAAAAGTAAATTTGGTCTTAGAGACACATTGACACTTCACAATGTTTTTCCCTTGAGGTCGAGGAACTAAATCCCAATTTTGATTATTCAACAGAGAATCCATTTTAGTATTGATATCCTACTCCCATTAAGGTTTTCCATGTTCATACGAGTCGGTAACAGGAACAGAAGTTTTGAGCACATGAGTCATCAAAGCAATGATGGCATGTTTCTTCTCATTAAGAGTTTGTTGGTTGGAAGAAATATCAATGACATCAAGACCAACAAATTCAAATGTCTTTGTAGCCCATCTCGGAAAACAAGAAAGGGGTGAACTATTGTTCATTACTAAAGTTTGATCATAACTTGGAATAGTTTCAGTTAAGTGAGATGATAGACCAGTCGAAACACAAATCGACTGACTAGTTGACTCAGGAGTGGACGTCCCAATCAAAGAAGGAACACAGTTTGACTATTTATTTGGAGGACTGAAAAACATAATAGGAACACCATTGCTAGAGACAACATCAAAGGGACCATAATGTAGTAAACCAGATGAGGCATTCAACAAATTGTTTCCTGAATACTTATCATCAAACCATACATTCCTTTGGATAGTCATCTACAATTTGATAGGGTCAAATAAACGATAGGATTTATAATCTTCAAAGTATCCCATCATGATGCAAGCATGAATATTTGCGTCCAATTTATTTATGTAATCATAAAAAATATGATCCCAATAAACACATCCAAACACATAAAGGTGGTCGATTGAGGGATTTTTTCCACACTATCATTCAACTGGAGTTAGATAAGGAACATATCGATTCAATATGTAATTGAAAAGATAGTTTGAACATTAAACAACCTAATCCCAGAAGAGAAGAGGAAATTATTTGGCTTGCAATATACATCTAGCCATTTCTACTAACATTTGATTCCTATGTTCTACAATGCCATTATGTTGAGGGGTATGAGGAACCAATTTATTTCAGTCAATACCATATTGAACAAAGTATTCTTCAAAAGTTCAATTCAAATATTCATCGCCATTGTCTCGTGTCAATCACCTGACAAGTAGACGGAATTGATTTTCATCAGAGGCCCTGAATTATTTGAAATTTTCAAAGACATGATTCTTTTTTTTAGGAAATAAACCAAAGTGAAATGAAAGAGATGATCAATATACGTAAAAATATACCTTGAATTTTATAAGGAAGGTAAATTGTGAAAAATTATAACATACATAATATCATCAGAGCAAGAATACACAAGAGACACAAGAAGTGGCAGAAAAGGTGGAATTCACATGCTCACCACCATCATCTGATCTAAATCACATTGACACTTCATCAGGATATAATATAGGAGGATGAAATATAGGAATATAGAAACAAAATTAGGATCACAATTATATCCTTAAATGTGAAATATATAAACTTGGTATATTAGGACTTAATGATTGTATATGAGAAAGAGGCTAACCGATTGATGCAACATACATCACTCTGGACCAACTCTAGAATATTTTGTACTCGACACTCTTTACGTGAGTCAAAGGGTTGCTCATGATGCTTTCTAAACAAACATTCTCTATAGAATCCATTAGGGGTGAAATATTTAGGTAGATAAAAAACCACATTCTAAGTTTCCATCAACTACAGACTTAGAAATTTTAAGTGTGTGAGTTGTTCATGCAAAATTTGAATTCCTTCATTAGTGTGAGAATTAAGAGCAATTGGTTAAGACTTGGGTCGATTTGTGTCACAAAAACTATACAAATTTTCCTTTGGGTCCAGAAACCCTCTGGTGATAATCGACCAACCTTTCTTCAAATATAAGACAAAGAACTGGTCTTGCCAAAAATCCACAAAATTATGTGTCTACCTTAATTGAGAAACTAACAACAAATTGGCACTGAGGTTCAATACATGATAGATGTTGACAATCTTTCCATGTCAATGGAAAACATCACCATGACTATCAATTTTGAGAGAAATTTCATTAGCAACATAGATCTTTCTCTCCCCAACTTTATCTAAGGATGTGAACAAGGAAACATCCTTATAATTATTATGAGTACACTCAAAATTGACTACCCATTCATTCTATGTAGAATGAGAAATAATTTCTTGATAAGTTATGATTTGGAAGGTGAAATTATTAGTGGCTTGATGAACAATTGACATGTCTCCTTCAAGATGTTTGACCTTATCCTCTAAGTCATCAAAATATTGACATGACTTCTTCTTTAGATTCTAAGAGGCTGCATCTGTCTTCCCTTTAGTTTTTTGGTTGAGGCATCCACATCTTTGTATAGGGGTATCAAACATCCTCTTTCTTTATGATTCACTTTTCCATTTCCTTTGAGAAAGTGAGCTTAGTGTTTCCTTCCAATATTTCCTTCATCAAGAAATCTATGTTGATCTGTAATCATTCATCGAAAAAAGGATTCAAAGTTGTAGTCCTTAACATATTCCTTATGTGCTTACCAGTTGGTACAAAAAGTAAAAAAGACACTTTGAATGGTGTTCTCAATTTCATTAGGACCGGATTGATGAGTTGTCTATCTTTCTTTTGATAACTCTTTCCATATTCTCCCAATTTCAAATGTAGTTCCTTCACACATGCCAAACATTCCTCAATTATATAGAAAGAATGAGGATCAAGAGTGATCAAATCTTTCTCAAATTGTGTGACATGGATTTCACCAAATTTTTGAAATAAAGACTTCATTTTCTTCCAGACTTGATGAGGGAAGTCAATTCCACTCGTGTGAAATCAAATATCCCATGAGATATAGGTTTTGATGACCCCCACAACCTCATCCTTCTTTTCATCAACAACAAACTTCATCTCATCATCTATCAGATATGCAATCATAGTCCTCCTATATTTACACAGTCATTTAATCTTCAGTAGGGTTTCCATGTCTGGTGTCAATACAACATAATTTGATCCATTGAGAACAACAAGATTGATTTTCGAATCCATATTCGATATCCTAAAAAACATAATTAGTTTCCACAAGTTACAGTTAGCAAATCATCGACCTAGACTCAATCACAAATAGATCTGGCTCGACATGATTTGTGAAAAATAAGTGAGGTCGTAACCATTCTCCCTGATTCAATGTTGGGGATTGTGTGTAACCTGATACGAAACAAACAAACACAACTATATATAATTGAAAAGGAATAACCTTGAAAGAAAATAGGTGGTGTCTAAAGACCCCTTTAAAACACTTAAGAACAATGCATTGCGACCAGAAAATGACAATGCATATTGAACATGCACACCATGTTCAACATTGAAATATAACACACATGATAATGACCCATCAAGTCTGTTATTTATATCCTCAAGATATAACCAGCTTCCTTGGAATTGAGAAGATCTTGTCCACATACAATCTTCAGTGGTTAGAGTTGAATCTGTCAAATATGTGTTGTCTAGTTGGCTCATTAAGGATGCTTGACCCGACCTTCCATGCATCCAAATCATAGTCAATTTCTTGGTTGGTCAATTCACCGATCGACTGTCTTCGACTACTAGTCAACTTTCTGACTGACGGGCTTGTCAAATACTCTACCGATTGATGTATATATCTGATTGATCACCCGACTGACTATTTCTAGATGTTGGTCAAGCACCTGACTGACTGATTCCAGGAGAAGTGTGATGACACATTATAACCTAAGGTTCCAACATTTATGAGATGATTATCAGGTGTATTTTATTCCCAAACATTCCATATCGAAAATATACTCCGTGTAGTTATAAAACGTGTTTAAAGATGCATGAAAATGAAGAAGAAGCAAGTAAATTATAGCTGAAAGTTTCATAACATAAAACATATTTGTAAGTGAGGGTTAAAAGGCTAAAACAACATGTAAACCCTAAATTTAATGAAACATGATAACCTGGAAATGAAAAGGAGAATAACTTCGAGTAAAGATCAGTCATTTTTCTCTTTTTGATGTAGAAATGTAGGCCAGCAAGATAATCTTTGAAAAATAAATATTTTCCAACTCAAACCATGGAAAATTGACCAATATGTCTAGGGTTTTTATGGATGAAAATGAAGTGTACGCTATATAATTTCAGATCTACTTAAAAAAATAAAAATAAAAATGGATTTTAATTTAAGATTGACTAGAAAATGAAGAGACTCGTGGTTGGCTTATTTATTTAGCATATGGTGTCAACTAATACACCTATTGAAAATTTTTAAGTGAGGCTAGAATTATATTCAAGGTTGACCACTTCAAACCTTACCAAATCATCCTAGTATCCTTACAAGCTTCAATATGATCAAGGGGAATATCCTCCACTATAAATCCTCCAATAGTATTCAAAAGATACATATCAAGAAAGGAGGAGAGGGAACACCACAAACACTAGAGAAGCAACATCACACTTAACACATTTCAAAATAAATAACCCCAAAAAATTAAAGAGAACCACTAATAAAATTTACACACGAGACCACTTATCCATCGAACATCCATCCATTTGCAAAGAATCCATATAAATAATATCTCCAAGAGAGTGCTCTAGCTAACCATCCATAAAATAACTAAGAAAAGTACACAAAGTGTTTTCTCCACAATATTCTAGCAATGTTCACAATGAGATGTGTTTATATTATATAGGTAAGATATCTAATATTTTTCTCAATAGAAAATATCTAGCATAGAAAAATATGAAGAACCATTATCTCCTCAACTAAGTATGGAGATACGATACAAAATACAACATAATATGAGGTGGTTATGATTCCTATAAACATATGTCCACAATGAATGAGGAAGGAGTCAAAAGGTCCTCAACAACATCATAAAATCAAGCTAACAATATCAACAACCAAGATAACCAACTCCTCAACCAAGTCATCCTCCTCAAGTGATGAAGAAATTCCACACATGTGAGACATGAAGTTTCTCTAGAAGTGGATAGCTCCATTAAAAACAACCAAGTCATGTCTATCACATCCTCCATGGTGAAAAATATCCACTAAAGTGTTCAATGACCTCCATAAAATATGCTAATGACCTCTATCAAGCATGAAACATCCCTATCATATCTCCCAATGCAATCTCAATGATACAGGGAAGAAATAATAATGATCCATGTAGTACACAACACCCTAGGAAAGGCTCACAATGCCCAAGTCCCATGTCACAGATCCTAGGACATGTGTCATAGATCCCAAAGTAGAAATGGATCCCAATGTAGGTACATATATATTAATGAAAGTACATGGATATTGAGGCACGTACATGAATCTCAATGAAACATAAATAATGCGTCATGTCAAAATTTAAGTACCATTAGGTAGAGAAAAATTAAGTATCGTCTTCTAATTTCATAATAAATCACATAATTCATACCATTTTCTAAGTTAAAACATGGCGGGGATAACATCAACCATTATTACATGTGACAACCCCTAAGAAAAGAAGTAGTTCATGTGACACTAAGTAAGGAACATGTGTAGTGATAGATGATATGACTTGGTAGATAACTTCATGAATTGAATTGCATAGACAGGTAAGGTTTGTTAAATATATTCATCCATGTGAGTGACTTTAAAGATTAGGGAATGCTTTTGGCATTGAGTTACCATATCCTTGGCATTGTTTCATACTACCCATTTACTTTCCTTTTCCCCTTATTTATTAGTCCATTTTATTTAGATACGCATTTTAATCAAGCATGGGACATGGGGCATTGACCTCATAATGAGGTGGCATAGCTCAATATTTTGGTTTTAAATTTTGATTTTCGTTTTTACTTCACTACATCAACCTCAATCTTATAGCTCTTAATATGTGGATTTTATCATGGGACTACGAAGCATGAACCTTGGTATGACATATGGCAACCAACCATGAGAGGGAAAATAGAAAATGAGAAATATGTAAGGTGTTAAGTGTGGTTAGGAATATAGACATGATACACCTTCCTAGGACTCTAGTAGTAGAAATCAACCCAATCTAGTGACAACACTTATCTAAAGGATGAATATGATCCACCATAGAAAAACAAGGACAATAACATCAATTTAGAGCATTATGACATATTATTAGACTTAACCAATGTTCACCATGTTCATGACAAGTACATGATATACCATCATCATATACAAGAAATGAAATTAAATATGATAATGTACAATATATCAAGCCTCATAAACATAATCATCAATGAGATTTAATTGAAAAAATGTAGGGAGCATATGTGGCAAAATTTCCATGGAAAACCATAGATATCATATGTGGAACTATTGATTGTGATGAAAATCAAAAGTGAAAAAATCCTATAGTCATATTTTCATGTGAAGGAATAACAAGTACCTCCCTAGGTACCCCATATTATCTTCGATAGGTAGATTACATTCTATAACCTTTTTCATGTTTCATAATTGAAACATGAGTGGAAGTCATATAATATTACCTACTAAGCAATGTAGTAAATTGGTGTATCCATCCATTCTAGAGAAATGTTAACATGGGGTCAAACTATTACATTATTCACTCAATTTGTGCTATTTGAATATCTTTATGCATTTATTTTAGTGGTCTAGGTACCTCTATACTAGGTGCCTTTTTGGCTCTAATGCAATATGAAATATAATTCTTAGCTTCAAAATAACCAAAATGCATCCACACAATAGACAAGGGAAGAATGTAGAGAAAATGTTGAAAGGTTGGGTAATACCATCAATTACACTTTATGGAAATAATAACTCCACAACCCATGCTTGTGCATTATAATCCTCAACATATAACATGTATCAATACAATGATACACACACACACACACACACACACACACACACACACACACACACACACACATATCATGAGTATATATTGGGGTTTATGTCAACCACTCCCTATTATTATATTGTTCCCTCTAACTACCTACTAATCATGATTATTACCCACCAACTGCCAAATGAGCCTATTCCATGATTATCGTCACATTAGATTAATTATCCCCCTTGTATACCTCCCTAGGTACCCCATATTATCCTCCCTAGGTACCTTGCTAAGTACATTACACCCAAACTACATCATTATATGGAACTGGGGGTGGAAATTTTCCTTACAATTGGATGTCCAAGGAGATAATACAGAAGAGTAGACCCAATTCTTACATATTTTAAAACATAGTGCAACAAGAATACAATAAAAAAAGGAAAAAATTATCTCATCTAAGAGTAAATAGTTGAAGATTATAAAACAAAACTCGGGTATAAGGTAAAGGTGGAAGAGGAAATGTTTTTTATAAGAAATAATGTTGAAAATCCTTATAAAATTCATGAAAACAAGGATTTTATTTGGTTTGCTTTATCTAAAAAAATTATTTCTTGGGAAAATTATTCGAAGTGATCATGGAAAGTACCAAGTAGATGCACAATGTTTAAGATTCAAGAGGATAACACAAATCATCTACTAGTTCATTTCCCATTTAGATTATAAGTATGGGTGGATTTTTTTAAGTTCACTGAAGATAAAGGAAAACATGAAGGTGCAAGAGTGGCTTACAACATTCTTTGAGGGATGGTATAGAGATAGATCACTATCAAAACATAAGTTACTACCCTATATTGTAACTCAATCTATTTGGATTTCAATAAATCATATGTTATTCCAAGCTAAGGAAACACTTTCTATACATGTCTCTCACCAAGTAAGAAATTCTTATAGAGGTGTTTCTGAACCTAAAAAAGTTAAAAGGCCAAAAACTCTACTAAAGCCAAAAATTGGCAAATTTTTGGCTTGGGGTTTCTTTGATGGTGCTTGTCAAGGAAATCCAAGTACATGTGGAGCAGGTGGCATCTTCTAGTTGAAGGAAAATCATTTTATTACATTCAAATATATAGTAGGGTTGGGTACAAACAATAAGGTTAAATTTTATGCACTATCGATTTTCCAAATTGCATGAGAAATGAGAATTCCCAATCTAATGCAAATTTTGGGTTATTTCAAACTCATGATTGATTAGAAAAAAGGGAGGAATAAGACAAAACAAAATTGTAGTTATATCCTATAATGGAAATAGTATCTACGGAAAGAAACGATTTCATAAAGGATTTAATCATGTGTATAGAGAATTTAACAACAAAGAAAGAAACAATTTCATAAAAGATTTAATCATGTGTGTAGAGAATTTAACAAGAAAGTAGACAATCTCTCTAAAGAGGCATTAACTATTTCAGAGAAGAGGGTACACTTAATTAAGAAAAATCAAATGAAGAAGAAACATTTAAAAAAAAGACTCAATCCATTTTATGTCATCTAGTCTTTGAATCTATAGATTCTAAAATTGATGTAGAATGCAATTTTTATTTTCAGCCAATGCACTAGTTTAGACCATATGATTTTCATTTGTAAAAGGTGAGGTAACTTTTATCCCACTGCTTCTAGAAGAATGCATATACAATAATAGACTTCAAAGTAGAGAGCTTGGGATTTGGTAGTGTCAATATGGAATCTTTCATGCATATTCAATCATCTTTAAAATATAGAGTATAAGTTTATTTGTTTGGAAAAAAAAATGTATCCTCATAGTACGGTCAATGTATATTGATTTTTATTTTGATAGTGTAGGTTATATGTAAATTATTTTTATTTCATTGGTATAACATACTTTGTTGTTGTTGATTGGGTTGAAAGAAGATTTTTAGTATCCACTATGAGGGAGATGTGTAATTTATTCCATGCTCAACATGGAGTTGGCTGGTGGCATTTAAAAAAATATTAATAAAAAAAATCATTTCAATGTTGGGCCATAAATAAAATATTTCAATATATGTCTTAAATAAATAATTGTATATCAACTTTATAGAGAGAGATTGTGAAAGAGAGTGAGAGTAATTGAAAGGAAAAGAAATATTGTTCCATTTTAGCCATAAATAAAATATTTCAATATCCACCTTAAGTAAAATAATTGTGTATCATCATTTTTATATGGAGAGAGAGTGAAAAAGTAAGATTAATTGAAAATAAAAAAATAATATTTAATTGATAGGAGATTTCTAATTCACACTAGGGGGGAGGTGTAATTCCTTCAATGCTTTAATATGGAGTTGACATGTGACATTAAAAAAAATATTCAATGTGAGCCATAAATAAAATATTTCAATCTTCACTTTATATATATATATATATATATATATATATATATATATATATATATATATATATATATATAT
>ML781340.1:132202-166912 GCA_009831015.1 Picea engelmannii
AGTACAAAATTTCTTATTACACAAAAAAGTACTTTTCAAAGTTGATAAAAAAATATCAAAAACCAAAACAAAATTAGTATATATATAACAATTAAAACTAAAAAAATAGTATGTTTAAAACATTTGGCATGAGAGACATGTGTAATTCATTAGGTGTTTAACATGGAGTTGACACATGACATATTTGTATCTTAAGAACCAATATAGATCATCTTAACTCATATCTATCATGACCTAAAGGGGAGTCATGTTTTATACTCAAAAAAATAGTTTGCACCTCAATTGATTTGATGCCTCTACCTATGGTAGATCTAGACTAAGATGAATTTATGGTGGTTTATTAGAGAATTGTTATTTGGTGATCTCTACATTTATATAGCTTAACCACTTTTAATATTCTAACCCTTTTTATATTTTAAACAAAAAATTTCTAACTTTCATGCTTTTCCTAACAATATGTAAAAATTTCAATGGCCCATAATCCCTTACATTTGATATATAAACATAGCACAACAACATTAACAAAGTTTGAATCCATAAATATAGAAAAAAAAATACAATATATTCAAAACCATTAAAATTTTAAATTACTCTTTACATTTGATATATGGACATATCACAACAACATTAACAAAGTTTGAATCCATAAATATGAAAAAAGAAATACAATATGTTAAAAACCCTTAAAATTTTCAATTAACAAAATTTGAATTCATAAATATGCAAAAATACAATATGTTAAAAACCATTAAACTTTTCAATTAATAGAACTTAATAGAAAAAATCAAAATCACATCACAATCAAAATCAAAATCAAAATCACTGTTATAACCCAAAAATTGAAAATACCACATCGATATACCATACTACTGTTATCATTACAACTACAACACTATACTACTCTACACCATTGTCAACTTAAAACAGTAGTAAACATTAGAAGGAGATAATGTATAAATTAACAACTAATATAAATATATAACAAACAAAGGTAAACTTCGAATTTTAACACTGAATTAACCTAAAATCTTTTAAACAACACTGCTATCATATTATGATTTCAATGAAAAACTATCGAATGAACAGGGTATTTTTTAAACAGGATAGACATAGAAGTTTATCTCTGTATAATTATTATTCAGGAGTCAAGATTTCAGAAAGATATCAAACATATTACAAAATATGGACTATGGCAGATTATCATATTCCCTGCAACATAATTATATGTTCCAATAAAGACTAATTATTTCTCGGGTTACGCATATATATATATATATATATATATATATATGAAAATTCACAAGAACATCTCAGAAGTGATTAATGGAGGGACTCTTGACCATTTGCTAAAAATGCAAAACTTCATTATGGAAATTGCTTTTCTCCACCATTTATTTCACCTTGGACTACAACTGATAATTTTCTTGGACGTACTGTTCGTTTGGTTGGAGTTGGTTCTGTTAATACTTTTCTCTTTTCCATGCTAACTCTGCAGAAGATTGCCACAGCTTCTCCATCTGACCGATCCGCTGCCATAATAGCCAAGCTGTTCTAAACCTTGATTCTGTTTTCTAGACTGATCAACAGCACCAGAATCTCTTTGTTGGATCTGGTTTATAACATCAAACAGTAGAAGATCAAAACAATTCCTCATGTTAAAACCTGTCGAGAATCTTAAACTGTTTGCATCCTATTCAAATTCAAGGAACCCAATTGAAACATAAACAAATTATTGATATCATGGAATGCAGAAAATTAAGCCTGGTAGATCAGTTAACCTACACAGCAAATTTGTTCAGAAAAGATATAACTAACCGATTGAATTACATCATACCTAGTCCTTCAGCTACAATCGTCCACTCGATTATCTGATCAAGGCCAGGCAAGAAATTCGGAGTCGCCCAGATCACATTGGAAGTACTTATCAAACTATGCAAACAGTGAAATACGGACACTTTATTCTGTGAATATAAATAATTCGATAGTGCGAAACATATCCTAGAATCTTTTCTCTTATCATTAATACGGAGTGTACTACTACTGAGTGAAGTCTGAATAAAGTATTGATGCACGAAACTTCCCATTGAGTCAGTTGGGTTATAGAGAAATCAAAATCGAAACGCATGAATCAGGTAACGATCGAACGGTCTACAGGAAGCTATGTACGACAGAATGGTTTTTATGGTTTTTAATTGAGAAGATTGTTGTACCACCACCTAAAATGTATAGACAGGCGTGCAACTGAAGAATACTATATACAGCTCAGTTCTTAAAAAGTAAGATCCACTAGAAACATCTGGGCCAAAAACCATTCATGTGAGTGCGTGCTTATTGTTGGAATCTCTCGCTACAAACATTTTTTAATATTTTATATTTATTGCAGAGTCATGTCAGTACAGTGCAGAGATTCATAAAATTAGGAACACAATTGAAAACTGGACGTTTGGAATTATTAAAACTTGATGAAGTGAGTGTATTCCGATCTTAAAGTGGATGGGGAGATACATCTTCATCGTGGACAATACTAAAATGTAAAAAAAATAATATATAAATAACATTACCACGGAGAGCCCTAGGTCATAGGCGTGTCATAGGATTTTATGAGTGGTGTATGTAACCCTCTTCTCTCAATTATCCATTGTTTATATAGACTCTTTATTAGCTGATGTGGGCACCTTTTCGGTAGGGCAATCCACTAAAACAAGGTGGAAGAAACAAAGGTTTGGAGGAATGCTTGACTGTGAGTTGAAAGGTCGATTATTTTTAGGAAAGAAAAATTGCGGGAGACCAAGATGAGTAAGGATGAATATCTTCCCAGATACAGACATGAACATGATTAAGGATGAATATCTTGCTCTTAAAACCCTCAACAACAATTAAAACCCTCAACAAGAATTAAGATGTTGTTATTAGAACAAGAAAGATTATATAGACATGAACATGATTAAGGATGAATATCTTGCTCTTAAAACCCTCAACAACAATTAAGATGTTGTTGTTATTAGAACAAGAAAGATTATATGTATATGTGTATCTTATAAGATATATGTATAAGATTCATATATCTAATCTTATAAGATATATGTACATATAGTCTTTTTTTGTTCCGTATTCCTTAGAGACCCTTAGTCTCCCACAAGGTCACTTGACGGCTCTAGAGTTTTGACGTCTATTAAAATTAGTCAAAAGGCGAGTGGCACCCTTGGAGCACGTAGTGCATCTTGAAGAGCACATAGTGCATCTTGAAGGGCAAGTCGTGCAAATAAAACATAAATGTAAGCGAGTAACACCCTTGAAGCACATAGTGAGTCTTGAAGGGCATGTCACGATTTTAATCTTGGTAAGTTAAAAAAAATAGTACCTAGAAAACTATGCCTCCTTAGGACCTGGTTGGCCTTAAAATGAATGATGGTATGAGTAAATTTAATAATAATTTTTTCCCTTAAAAATTTGCACCAAGCCTAGTGAATTTAAAACATAGGTCTAAGTAGAACATGTGAAAAAAAAAAATGGACATGTAAAAAGAAGGAGGTGAAGAAAATTCAAAAATTAATAATTAAAGTAAAAGTCTAATGAAGGATTAAATTATTAAAAGGGTAAATTGTTGTTTATGTCCAAACTTGCTAATTCCAAACTTAGATAAAAAGGGGAACTTAAGGAAAAGGGAAACTTAAAGAAAAAGGGAATGTCTAACATAGTAGGGAATCTAGTCTGTGGAACCTTCTAATTGTGAACTCAATTGGGTCTTAAGAAATGTGTCAGTCATTTAATAAATGTAGTAGAATAAAGCGACACCGAGGAGCATTTTAGCAACGCTTTTAGGTGGGTGAAAGAAATAGGCAGATTTAATTAATTAATAAATTGATTTTTCTGGTGAAACTAAGAGATTAGGGGAAGTGTGTACGAGGGAGGTTTATCATAATTAAATTTAATAAAAAGAATCTAATGAGGGTTTGAGAAACTAATCACTAAGAAAAATCTATAAAAAGGATGGCGGAGGAGTGGTATGGATCACGTTTGGTATGCGTAAGGTTACGCTGACAGAATTTATCTTGACTGGATTTTTCTTATGGGAGTTGGGATACCCAGCTCGGATAACGAGTGGTAGCAAAAAGTATGCCTCCTTAGGACCTGGTTGGCATTAAAATGAATGACGGTATGAGTAAATTTAATAACAATTTTATTTCCCTTAAAATTGTCGCCAAGCCTAGTGAATTTAAAACATAGGTCTAAATAGAAGATGTGAAAAAAAAAAATGGACATGCAAAAAGAAGAGGGTAAAGAAAATTCAAAAATTAATAATTAAAGTAAAATTCTAATGAAGGATTTAATTATTAAAAGGGTAAATTGTTGTTTATGTGTAAACTTGCTAATTCTAAACTTAGATAAAAAAGGGAACTTAAAAAAAAGGGGAAACTTAAAGAAAAAGGGGAATGTCTAACATAGTAGGGAATCTATTCTTTGGAACTTTCTAATTTTGAACTCAACTGGGTTTTAAGAAAGGTGTCAGTCATTTAATAAATGTAACGGAATAAAGCGACACCGAAACTAATCACTAAGAAAAATATATAAAAAGAATGATAGAGGAGTGGTATGGATCACGTCTGGTATGTGTAAGGTTATGCTGCCATAATTTATCTTGACTAAATTTTTGTTGTGGGAGTTGGGATACCTAGCTCGGATAACGAGTGGTAGCTCAACCTTACAAGGCGAGTTGGGAGCTATCATTCTATGGTATTGTGTGTGTGGCCCCTTTGCGGTTTGGGGGGCTCAGGGGGAAGAAGAGTACTCCTAACATTGGTTGGGAGATACCAGTGACGTCTCATCAATTAGCAAATAGGAGTTGGATGGAGCGTAAATGCGGGACAGCCGTATAGGACTATGCGTCATTGGTTAAGGTATTATACTAATCTTAACTTGCAATGATTTGGTTTCACTATTCCACTATAGTTTAATGCAAATGGTTCATTTATATGATTTCATATTTGATAACCGTGATTAAAATTTATCTTGAATGTGATGTTGGATCTTCTGCAATACAGTGTATAATCGATGACTAGAGTCATGAATTAGTTTGAGAATTATTTTTGTTGATGTGAGTGGTTTTTTCTTCTCATGCTCGATGCACGCGACCTAAAATTTTGTTACGTGTGAGGTTGTGTTCATTCAAATTCTGCGCAAAAGAGTTTTTGTTGTCTCTCCCTTCTATGTGCACTAGAGTCTATGGTTGAGTGTTCAGATCACCGTGCACTAAGGAATGAGTGTGTCATCCCTGGCGATCCCTTTTATAGTGTTGTTCTTAAGTATATATTCCAGTGTAGGAAAATTTCAGTATGGTTTCCGCTCCATAATCCAGATCCTTTGTCTAGCACGACTATGTGCTCAATCCTTGTAGTTAGTGGATACAAATCTATCTCTAGATTAGGCGTTTTGGTTGTTGAATAAATCTTTGGTAGTTTTCCCCTTCATAGTTTCTTTCTATCTCTTTTAGCAATATTGTAGGTGTGTTTTTCTGGGTTCTAGAGGAAGTAAAGATAGGGTCTTTAAGCGCTAAATCTTCATCCAAAGTGCCCTCTTCCCTTGTACAACAATTCTCCCTCCTTGGTGCCATCGACTCCATGTGCCCAAGACACCGATCAAGGCGCTATTAGGTCTCTGTCTTGGACACAACCCTTCTTGGGCCTTCTATGCTCAACAGATGTGGAAACTTCTGGTTTTTAACCAGGTCTACGTACTTCTTTTTCGCCTGTGACTATATCCAACTCCTTTTTGGGGCGATTGGGTACTTCACAGTCGCTTTCCTGTTAAATTTTTTTTAAAAGAAGAGGCACATTCTGAATGTTATTCCTTGCTAGATGTGTCTCGGTCTCATCCGGTCAATTTTGAAACTTGACTCCGTAACCTGCTCCTTTAAAATTTAAGTGTTCTTGGGCATTTGTGGAGATCCAATGCCTTTCTGAGATATAATGATGTTGATTTACTTTTTTTTTTCTTTAAAGGCGAGGAATGGAACTATTCAATGCCCTCTCTGATTAAGACCTTACATTGTTTCCTTTTGTCACATCTGATCCATCGACGACCTCTCTAGAAAAAGAAAACTTAGAACAAGAATCTTCACCATTCGGAGGAAGGGATGCGAGCACTCCCTCCATGGGCATCTTTCGCTGTGATACAACACTCCCTTAGTTAGCATTCCCTCCGGGGATGAGTCCCTTGCCTCATGAATTTAATTATCCTCTGAACCATTCTTTTTCTTTCCAGATGCACCAAGACTAGCGAACCTTCCTTACTTGCTTCAGAAACTTGCCTCCACACCCAGCCTTAATGGCTACCTGTTGAACTCTGAGTTCGACCACCTATGCACATGGTCTCACACATCCCTTCCATGTGCCCATATTTCGATAGTGAACTGCCAAGACATTTAATCTGTGGCAGCGATCTTCACTCCTATAGCAGCCTTCCTAAATAATACCACACCTTCCCTGCTGCCACGATTTATTCTCTGCAACAAGCAATCTCAGAATTCAAGACCAGTGTTCCTGGGTGCCACTTCTTAACGATAGAGTTGCACAATGTTAGATTTAGCATTCTATTTAATTAACTTAACAGTGTTGGAATTTATTCATTCCTTATTCTTAGGATGATGATTAAACGATGCCTTAAATAATTATAATGATAAAGTTTCTGAGTAAATAGTTGCGTGGCTATTTTTATATAACAATTTTATTGATTTAATGATGGATGTTATGATTACTGTTGTGATTAAAACAACTATCCTACCCATTTTAATAGTGATTATAACAATCATATAACAATTTAATTATGATTAACAATTTTAATAGTTTTAATAGTTTTGCTTCAGCTTTAATAGTTCGAGTTTCAATTGTGATATGATAGTTTTATTCTGATTTAATTATGATCATGGCAATTATCTCTCATAATAGATTAATTGTTTTTGCATCAGTTTAATAGTTTAATTAGATTATTGCTTATAATAGTTTTTAATTTTCTTCACAACAAGGAGTTGAATAAGGACATATTGAATTCATTAATGTTTTCAATGGAATCCCTATATGATAAATAGTATTTATTAATTATAAGTTGTTTTATTCCTCATATTGTTTAAAGGGTAGTTTTTGAAAAAGGGGAGAGGAACCTTGCTTTATGACAATCATAATTCTTTAAGGAAAAATAATAATTGATAAATTATGAGGTAATTAAGTGCTTTATGATGTTAACAAATTGTGTTTAAATGAAGGTAGGGAAGCCATGTTACATGTTAAATAATGATTATTTATGTTAGATAATAATTTGTTTAAATATAAGATATTTCATTTCATACTGTTTTAAAGGGGTGTTTATAGGGAGTAATGTTTATGCTTTTAATATTAGATTGAGGTTGGATACTTTGTGTTTAATAGTATTGTGTTGGAAAAATGCTAATGCGATACTTATAGATTGTTGCGCAAATCTAACCCTGTATTGAAGGTAGTTACCTTGTGCCTCGCTAACTTGATTGTTTGGAGTGCTCTCGTTATAGATTTCGTTTAGGTATGAAAGTTAAGTTTGGGGTTCCTGGCGTTTGGCTATTGTGTCTTGATTTTAAGTATTTGTGATTGTTTAAGTTTGCGTTTTAGTTACTATTGTGTTTTTCACAAGGTGGCACCATGAGTCCTTAATATGGGATCAAGGCATGCTTGAGCGACATGTGCGCATGAGAACCTAACCTTCAGTCTTTTGCTTCGTGATGATGATGGTCATTATTGGAATTTATGTTTGTACTTTGCTCTGTAACTTTAAAATGCGATTGTTTCTCACTCGCCATGAAGGTTCTAGTTACTTGTGTTGTCGATATTGGTTGCGATGGGTTGAATATGATGTAGTCAGTTAGCTTATTCATTTTTATTATTCATCTGATCAAATGTTGTATGTTGCTTCCAGCTGCATGATGTGATAGTATGCTAGGTCGTTATGTTGGCATGTTGCATGAATTGTGTGTGTTTCGTTCGTCATCGAGTTGGGATGATTGAGTGTATTGTCGTTATTACCTTCTTTTATTTCTAAAAAGAAAAATATTGTACTTGTTATGCGTCGAATGTTTTCGCAATGACGAGGGTCATTACATATGGTATCATAGTCGATTTGACCCATGACTTGGGATCACTACAACTTCCATTGATTTCATACTTGATTATCAAATTTCGCTAATTAAAATTAATTTCTAGTCGTGAAGGTAATCATGGTTAGAGGACGTCGCAAAGGTATATGATGATGTGCTAGGGGAGGAGGCACGGTGCCCCTAATAGCATCAACGCCCGATGGGTCTAAACCCCATGGAGACGAACAGGTTTTCAGGAAATAACTGATAGTTGTGGGTGATGTGGTTGGGTTGATGAGGTCCTTTCAGAGGATGTATGAGGAACTGATCAATCGTTTGGATAGAGATGAGGCCAGGGAACCAACACCTCATGAGGTTCCACCGCTTGCCACGGCAGGTACTAGTATCATTCATCGCAAACTCAACAAGGTTAAGTTTCCCGAGGTCTTTGGTGCCATGAACGTCGTAGTTGTCGAGGCATGGTTAGAGAATATGGGGATGTGATTTTCACTTCACGACTATACCTCCAACATGAAGGTCCTCATGGAGGCCTTTCAACTGAAGGAGAGCGTTCTTCTATGGTCGAAGATGCTCCTGCCGTAATTGAACATGGCCATCAAAGACATGTCATGGGAACTATTTGAGGAACAATTCTGGGAGAGGTATATGTATGAGGAATTCATTGAAAATTCCTATTCTTTAGGCATAAAATAAATGGCATGCTCATGAACTTATTCATTCCCCACTTCAACATGTATATGGTCTCCTTACGCCTCAACGGATTTCAAATTCCAATGTCTTTCATCATATTCCTTATGTTTCTCTACAAGGGTCTGCTTTACTACAAACACCTTCACATTTTGATCATCCTTCTTTTCTTCAATATCCTACTATTCTAAGTAAACTTTATCTTATTGTTACACATTATTTTCGTCATCCCTATGACCGTTAATGATGTAAACCTATTTGTTGGCTTCAGAGGGGTCAGTGGCCTGAGTTCCTAAAGAGAGAAGGGAGAAGAACTTTTTCTAAGAAAAGAAGTTGCATTTTCCTTTGTGAAAACCCTATAAAAAAGGAAGTTCGCAGGCTACACTATGGCTAGGCTACGAGAATGCTTGATTCTCGTAGGCTGCACCATAGTTGGGTTGTGAGAGGTTCCAGGTTGCTCTATAGGCAAGGTGCGAGAATGCTTACACATGGGAAAAATGAGCATTTTCTCTAATCTTATAGAAGGAGAAACTTCCATGGTGAGGTGGCATCCAAATAATTTGGATCTTACTCACCTTCATGATTTAGTGGGATCATCCTAACCTCCTCAACTTATCCTCTTCAACTTATAAAAGGAGAGGAGCTCTCATGGAGAAAGTTAGCTTTGGCTAAGTTGGATTTGGCTTGGAATTATTAGCTTGGTTAGAGTGGTTTTGAGTTTTTCCTTTGTCAAGATAGATTGTGAATAATATCAGATCTGTGCTCTTAGAATTCTTGGATTGAAAGTGTGTGGGGTATGAAGGACATTTGGAAGGGACCTTACGACATCAAGGCCATGGTTGTAATCTCTCTTTCACATTTAATATGATACAATAATATGATTCTTTCCTATAAAGCTTGTTGTGTTTTATTGTATGATTCCTTGATCACATACATAGGTTTATATTGAGTTTGTGCTATTACTATCACTTTGGTTGTTTGCGTTCTTTTGCAGGATCATCATTGTATGAGCATTGGAATGGAGATAGGATGGCGATGGCGAGAGGAAGTGGTGTTTAAATGGTATTTCACCTATCCCTCTTCAGTTAGTAAATTAAATATCTAAAACTTAAGGAAAGCGTCATGTTCTGGTGTGTTTTGTTCTAGATCTAGGTGGATCTAGGGAGATCTGTTAGTGTCTGCACCTTCTGATTAGTCCAATAACAAAATTGGCGACTCTGCTGGGGAACAGATTGTTTCCTAGTTAGTCTAGTTTCCCTTTCTTTGATTGCTTGTTTTCTGGTTTATGAGTCTGTGGGACATCCATCCAGACTCTCTGGATCTAGAAGTTCACTTAGATTCCCTATCCTTTTCAAAGTTTTCTTTGATTACAGACATTCTCGCACTGTACCTCTCTGTGGCCTGTGAGAATCATTGATGTTCACACCCTACTGTTCAGTTCAGTGTGAACTTCTCACACCCTACTAGTGTCTAGCCTGCGAGATAACCTTATTATCACACCCTACCAGTGTCTACCCTGCGAGAATACCTAATTCTCGCACTGTACTCTACTGCTTGGCTGCGAACTTGTTTGTAAAATTTTTTGGATTGTGTCTTCTCATCTTTTGATGACCCAATTTTTCTCTGATCAGGTGGATTGAACTTTTGGAGCCTATATTGATCTGTTTACAGTCTTCTTGACATTCTTTGAGTTTCTTTTATCCATCTTTTATTTGTTTGGTGTTGAAGAATTAGTCTCTTGCTTTGAGTGTCTTTCAATTCCAAAGCGTGTGTTTTCTTTAGAATTGTTTAGGGAAAGATCGAATTTCTTTTGAATAGTTTTCTTTAAAAGAAAACTTTTAGCTTGTGTTTCTTTGTTTTAAGAAAGTTCATTATTTCTTTTAGTGAAATTTTTGAAACAAAAAGATTTGATTTCTTTCTTTATATTAGATTGGGGGCATCGTTCCATTTGAAGTAGCGAAATTGCATGATTCTTGGCATTTGAAGTAGTGAAATTGCATGATTATTGGCATGATTCTTGGGAGCCATGAATCGTGCATTGGTGTACAATACCTCTTTCTCATTTCTTGAGAATCTTGATATTGATAAGTTTTAAGATTTTGGGACATTGTGCATCTAGGAATGATAAATGTTTTCTCCTTCTCGTAGCATAGCTTTCATCAAAATGAAAAGATTGCATCTTCATCTCTTTCCATAACTTTCGAGTCGGTCAAAACACCATATTGTTCACGCCCTTTTCCTTTTAAGTAACAACAACCTTAAAAATAAAGCGCTTATAAAAATTGATTAGACATTTTTATATTTTCTGGTAGCAAACCTACATTAGATTAGTTGTAGGGCTTTGGAATAGGTGTGAAAGATAACTTTCCAAAGCTGCAAAACAAACATAGCATCTTGTGATAGGGAGAGTTAAATCCACTTACTACATTTTGTCCTGGGAAGCCCTTCTCACACAAGGGTTAATCACGAGGTTGCATTGAGACTAGTAGAGTTACTCACCATGCTTTGTTGGTCTTGGTGTAGAGGTTGCGCGTATTATGGGGGTCACTTGAGAGGTATACCCACAATGATGAGTGGAAGCCTTTCAAGTTGATTTCGGGTTAGATACCCTACCCTTGCGCATGGATCAGATTGTCGACTGTTTCCCCAGGCATCATTGTAGTGATTGGTAACCTTAGTGGCCTATCTCTTTAGGGTCTTTTCACAAGGTGAATGTGGAGGGGCAAGTCTTCACGGTACCTGGAATTGACATTGGCCAAACTCACTCGGGCTCCTTGGAGGGTATACCCATGATTATGTGTGGGAGCTTGCACCAGGGTGTAAGTCCGTTAAGCAGGTCGTCAATGTAACTTTTCCACCCGCTCTATCTCAGCCCCTTCTTACATTGTTCCCGCGACGTTGGATTTCATCACCAACTAGTGCGTTCATTGTGAGAAGGTTTTGTTTGCTTGCTTGCTTACTAGACTTTTAGCGTGTGCTGTTTGTTTTCCCTAGTAGACTCTAGGTTGGATTTATTTAATGGCGTCAGTTCCTGGAATGACCAATGAAGGAACCCCTGCTCTAGGGGAACCTTTTGTTTTTCCTTCTTATGGAAACATTGGTCCTCCTCACATTGCTACTTTGAGCCTTCCAGGTCTCACTATTGGATTACTGGTATGGTTGTTTTCCACTCAGGTAATCCCAAATGCAGTTAGTGCTTCAGTCACATGCACTTCCCCCCAAGAGAATAAACCTTATGTTAATCCTTCACCTTCTTCACCAGTAAGGTCTTCTTCACCTTCTTTGCTTGCAAGGTCGCCTTCCGTTTCATCTTCTTCGTCGAGTGAAAGTTCTGAAGATAGTAACCCAATGAATAAGAAGAAGAAGAAAAGAAATATTAAGAAAAAGAAAGATAAGCAAGGGTCAAAACCTCCAACCACTGTCAAACATGTTGGAAAACAACCAGTTACTGTTAATCGTGTTGGGAGAGTTGATGATGTCAAGATCACCCAAACAACTCGTAAGCCCAAGTACTCTTGCATGCTTTGTAAGGGTATCCATATTCTTAAGGATTGCCCTGGTGTATCCAAGGTTATAGAAGCTTGGTCTACACACCCTCACCAACCCGTGTCATCAGCCTCTAAAAAACATGTTGATGACCTCCCGTCAACTAGTCAAGATACCATTGAGAAGAAGAAAAGTAGAGTCAAGTTCTCGTGTCTGTTATGCAAAGGGAGTCATCTAACTCACCTTTTCCCTCATATGGAAGAAGCCTCAAAATTTCTGGAAGACATCCCTGTTTCACAGCCTCAACTTCCAGCCACTTATCACAAGATTACTATTGACCCTCCTATAGTTGATGGAATGATCAATCCAGTTCCCCTATTGGTCAGTCTAGTTGATCAAGTGGTCGATCTGATCCATCTTCGGTCGATCCCACTCTCCCTTTAGAGAGTGTTAACAAAGTGGTTGATCTGATCCCATCTTCAGTCGATCCCACTCTCCCTTTAGAGAGTATTAACAAAGTGGTTGATCCAATCCCATCCTCGGTCGATCCCACTCTCCCGTTAGAGAGTGTCACCTGTTATCACCCTATAAGTTATAGTATCAACTGGTGACTAGAATATTATCTCTCTCTAGTGTTTTTGTTGACAAATGATTTTTCATTCTGCAAATAATTTGAAAAGAAAAGAAAAAGAAAAAGAAACAGAAAAGAAAGAAAAGAAAAAAGAAAAAGAAAAGAGGGCATAAAAGAATTTCAATAAAGCCCCAGGCAATAATAGTAGCTTGGTCCATACCTTTCAAGCATGGCCAAGTTCTTTTTTTAAATTGATGTTGATAGGGATAGTGAATAAGCTTGGCTAAACCGTTCAATCTTAGCCAAAGTATCTAGGTTAGATTAGTGAATAAATTTGGCCAGACTGTCTAATCTTGGTCAGATAGCCCCAGGGTAGAGTAAGTTCTTAGCCCAATAGTCGAATCTAGGTTAATTGTCATAGGAAGCTAGGTTAGAATATAGGCTAGTTTCTTTACTTCAATAAAACCAGCTGGATGATCAATGTTGCACCATGTTTCAGATGCTTAAAATGTTGTTTGTCTATCCCCGTGGTGGTGTATACATGAAAAGCCTTGGGAAAAAAAAAACCCGTGAAATGCACTTATCCTAAGTTCTCTGACGCATGTATTCTCCGCGCCCTCACTTATGCTTCGCTCATATATCAATGGTCCAGATAATTACACCCAGATCTACGGTGGTCAGATTTTTTCGAACCCCCCCAACCATTCTATCTTTAACGGAAAGGGGGGGGTCTGGAATCGATGATAATGCATGCACACATCTGGACAACCCAAGTTTAAGCGTGGGGATCTACGGTCTATACTCGATTCCGGACCCCCCTGTCCATTCTGCCTTCAATGGAGGGGGGGGGGGGTCCAGAATGTGTGATAAAGGACGTGCATAGATCTGCGGTCAAAAGGCCAGTGCACAGATCAAGGGCTCAAGGTGTTTTTCGGACCACCCCCGACTGATCTACCCTTAACTGAGAGGGGGGGGTCTGGAATGGAATATTTCCTCCGGCGAGCCCCTATCTATACGTGGCATGAATATACCGGTCCCGAGTCCCATCGCCTCCTACTATCTGACATACCTTCGTCACCTCTTGACGTCATCATCCACCTTTCCAAAAGAGTCACATCCCATAATTTCTGATAGTCCTTCCCCCCCATTCACTTGTGGCAAGCCCCCTCACCATGACTTTTACCCCAATCGGTAACCGCCACTTCACCCATATGTATTCCTTAGGCACTGTCACCTTCCATCTCACACTCTAAGTGATTCGTTGGCCATTTATTACTGGATAACCTATTCGTTAACCAGTTGACCTGTCCCCCATGCCCAACGAACACTTGTTTACTCAAAACTACCCTCACTTTTCTTTCTTTCACCATTTACCCACTCATCGCACCAGAGAATTTTACACCATTTTTCTCTTTTTCAGTCAGTCGACCCCATCTACAGTCATCCCCGCTAACATTGTTTTTTGCAGGTACTGTTACAGTAATGACGCCAAATTCAAAACAAGCAGAAATAGAGGAGAATCCCTTTCTCCCGCCTCCTGTTGACCTCGACAGGATTCCACTGGCCGACAAAGATCACTTAATCATAGATACAAAGTGCGATTTCAATTTCGCAGACCTTCAGTCATGTCTCAAAGAAGTTCTCTTGGACCATAGTGACGAAATTGGACTCTGGGAGTCCAACCTACCCCTATATATCTTTCCTCAAATTCACCCTTTTCCAGAGTTTTCCCTCAAGTGTCAAGCCCACTACATTCCTGAGCAAAGAGCCATCGTTTCCTCGTCTGGAGAAGTTCTTTTCCTCATCACACCTGAAACCATCGACCAAATGATGCAAATATCCCGAGATAACTCTGCGTCACCTTTTAACCTTGAAATTCTCACAGAATTATAACAGAAGATGACTTTCCCTCAAAGAGCTCAAATATTTGATCTTTTCCTCCCACAATCCGCTCAACTGCCCACTACAAATCCCCCTTATCCTTCTTCCATGTTTTCGACCAAAGGAAACCAGATTATCTCATCAATATGTGCCTTGTTGGGTTATTATTCGGATCAGTGGGTAGATGAACCCATTCTAGGATTTTTGTCCATTTTCTCCACCGATGAGAAGCCCACTACCCAGTTCGACTTCATCACGTTCCTGGTGAACAATATTCATGAACAGTTTGTCAATTTCGTCATGGAAGGCATGTTCCGGTATTCTTCAATACTGGCATACTTGTTCGTTTTCTTCCAAGTGGACAAATTTTATTTTTCCATGCAGAAGATGGATGGAGATGGAAGACCCCAGGCAGTAACCGCATGGAACTCCTTTCTCAAGCATAACTCCACAGAATTTAGTTTCAAGCAGTTCATCGAGCAATTCTATCACCCAGTGGTAAGTATTCTTAGCGACAGGTCAGAACCTAGGATTAATGATGAAGTTCAGAGGATCCTGCATCTCTCAGATCACACCAAGACTGGTGATTGGTATTTATACCAAAATCACACTGAGATAAGAGTATATGGGTGTGAGTTGGCCTCGTATAAGCTGCCTAAATACCTGCTTGTCAGAATTTTTGCTCTGAAGTACATAAGGCAGATGATAAACTCTGATGATATTCACTTTGTGTCTCTAAAGAAAAAGCAACAACTCAAAATCAAAGGGCAGATTGGCTCTTTCATCTGCAACAATCGAGGCACCAGAGAGGAAGTAGACAAGCTGCTGAAGGAAATGAAGTTCCTCATGAGTTTCACATGGCACTACGATCCGTGTAGGATTATCTCCTAGATGAGGGTTAAAAATAAGAATATCCCGTATGTCCACGAATCTAGGCCCGAAGTCGAGAAATTCGCAAACCAGGCAGAATGGGAACCAAACATTTTGGTCTAAGCAGAACAACAGGGTCCCCCAGCCACTGTATCAAAAACAACCACACCACAGGTTCCGAAAGAAAAAAGGCCTAGGTAAGATTTGTCACCGCCTGTCACTCAAGTATCGTCGGAAGAATTCCAGCTGCAAACCAAGAGGCTTAAAACTAGTTCATCTCTCGACCCGACTGGGAAAAAAGAAGTTCCATATAGCGACCAAGGTTGATAGGCCGCCCCTCAGTGCAAGCCTCCAACATATCATAACCTCAGTGTTGCCGAAGAAATCTACAGATACTCCATCAACCACCCAGCTAGGCAAGATAGGACCGAAGCTGAGCATATTTGAGAAATACGATCTGATCAAGAAAAAGAATTAGACTCTAACCAACAGAACTTGCGCCCAGTTCTAGAAGCAGACGTCAACTGCACAACATAGGATTCTATCGAAATTTGACACTGAGAAGGGAAGAATGCATATGGAATTCCTCCAAGAACATGTTCCAGATCCAAAGGTAATCACTGATTACAAAAGGGCCACTTTTGAATTCCAGACTAAGGATGTGCATTCGGCCGATCAGATGGATCTTCACAAGCAAACAGGAGAAATGGTTTTCTATACGTTGGCACATGATTCCACTACTGCATCCAAATTGCAAGTGTCCCTGAACAACATCCAAGAAAAGTTGAAGTTGGAGAAGATATCGTCCTTTGCCAAGGACAACAGGATCAAGACTTTGTAGGAATTGGTCCTTAAGATTGGGTACGATCCCTCGAACATGAAATAAACTGAGGATATGATTAAAAATAAAAATGTCGACATAGCCTCCTTAAGGAAACAATTGAAACTCCCACCAACAGAGGATTCGTAGGCGAAGGAAATAGCAGAGACGGAAGGAGAAAAAGATGAAATGCTCAAACTAATCATGGAGAAGAATGCACAACTAAAGTAAATGGAAGCTGAGATGGAGAAGCTAGTAAAAGAGAAAGAACAGTTGAAGCCAATGGAATTCATTCCATTGAGTGCAGTTCCACTTTTAGGAGTGAGAATAACATCAGTAACAGAAGTCCCATCGACGAATCCACTGACATCTCTGGAAAAGACAGCCAAATTGGCCAAATCTATGGAAGAGATGAACCTGCAGAAAACAGAGATTAGCAGGCTCAAAAAGGAGATTGAGAACCATCAGGAACTCAAATATTCCTATTAGATCAACCTCTTCAAGGAAAATAAGTTGTCAAACCAGCTCAAACAAGAGTTACAACAGCTCCGGAAGCAAACAATGGCAGGTAAAACTCTAGCCGAAGTTAAAGAAAGTGTCTGGACAGACATCACCAAGTCTATGAACGAGATATGGCCAATGATACAGATCATGTTTGAGAAAAATGAATTGGTGCAGAGAAGCAAACAGGCCATTGAGAATATCAGATCGAAATTGGGAGAGATGCCCACACAGGCTAATGAAATCATCAATTTCCTAAATTCTAAGACCAGGGAGGAGCTGGAAGAGCTGAAAATTGAAGATAGAACAGAGACCATCCTTGAGGTCAAGAGAGTTTTGACCAAGAAACGATTGATGCTTCAGCTGGAAGAAAAGGTTCAGGTCATGTACCTAGGGGTATAAAGGTTTTTCAATAAGATTGAGGCTCTACAGAAGAAATGTCTTCCTGGTCTGAAGGTAATTAATGACAAATTCATGACACTCCCAGAATACAAAAAGAGACTGGCCGATGTGGCTAAGGACAATTCAAAGTTTTCAGGAATTCAAGGCAACATCACTGGCAAGGAATTTCTATATGCGCTTCAGTTGGACATCAGTATTCAACATGAGATTCGATACATCTTCATCACCAAACCTACCTTCACCAAGTACACAGAAATGGATGAAGTTTATCAAAGGCTACTCAAAGTCAACGTTCCCAGTCATCTTCGATGGGAAGAACTCTGTGATATGATCGGGTAGTAGATGAGTTGTCCCATCCCAGTCATTTGTCCAGTTAGATGAGGTCATGCAAAGGCCTCACCAACGGTCCACCCAGAAAACAACATGCAGTTGCTAAAAATAGATTTACCATGTCATGATCTTTGATGATAGGATTGTTTGTAATTTTGGGTTATAAATACTTCATCTTTCAAAGTATTGAGGGTTGTTGATTTTCATGCCTTGCAAGTTATCAGACTATAATATTTTTGAAGAGATCTCCCATTAATACAAAGAGGCATTTTACATGATTCCTACGTGTATTCACTGGTGATGTTTTTCTCTCTAATTTAAATGTTATTCTCACTTTGTTATCACAATATTTTCTAAATCTAATCTTTGGAAGTAACGAACGTTGTAGGATTTATCTCGTATACCCTGTTTCTGAATTAAAAGATTTTAGTTTTTTATCTTCTCATTTTACAATAAAGAAATTCTTAACTGCTTCTTTGTTGTAATTGTCTTTCTTATATTTTCTGTTATTCCTCATTTATGCTACTAAAGAATCCAGTGATTATCTGTGAAAGGTTTCCTTGTTTTTCTGGTTTGGATTTCATTTTTACGACACAGACCCCATAGCCCAATGGATGTGTAAACTATCTCAGCGAACTCGACAAACACTATGACAACAAAACCAACTTATTTATTTACCTAGCCTAATATTTAAAAAAATTGAAACATATCTAAATCATATAGAGAGATCCCTCTCTGAAGTTGGAAGGGCTAGATCCCAGCTTCAAAAGCGGTTGGATAAAGTTACCTCTCATAGATTTCTTCTTTCTAACAACCTCTAGGAAATTTACAGAGTGCTAACATAGTGGCGACTCCACTGGGGAAAAACACAACTAAAAATTTATAACCTCACGTTTTCTTTTCCCTAGAAGAAAAGTTTGTTCCTGAAATATTGCAAATCTGAGAAGGAAGTAATGTTTAGAGGTTGATTAAAATTTGCACATATTATTTTCAGACTTGTAAAACTAAAAAGTATATATATATATAATTCAAAAATAAATCTGGCTCCCAAGAAAGTTTATACTTGATCTCATCCAGACCTAGAACCTGCGATAGTAACAGATAACCCAAAATAGTTTCCCAGGAAAAAGACCATTGTTGAAGGCTCAGTAAGTCATACTCCCTTTCATAAGTCCCTTTCCTTTTCAAGGGAGCTTGTTACCTTTCAAAACCCTGACTTTGACACCCTTTCCGAACAAAGCCTGGTTAGAACAAGATCTGATAGTTTTGTGACTGAAATCATTTTGGACCCAACCATTTTGCAAACTCGGACTCCTGAAGTTCTATCTCCCACTGCTAAACCGCAAACCACTCACTCGGTGCTAGCCAGTCCCTTCTCGTCCTCGTCTTCGGTCGCTACCTCGCCTATCATCTAGTTTGTTATCCCACCTCCTTCACCTATCATGATAGCCAGATACGCTCCCTTGGTGTTGGTTGTGCCTCTTCATGCTATGCCCCAAGACTATCAAACAAGACTCCCACGGTTCGATGGAATAGGACCTTTGAACACCCAACAACACGTTGATAAAATGAATGATTATTTTGACCTGCAGGAAGTAGATGAGGCTGACGTTCAAATGAGATTGTTTGCCCAAAGTTTGATAGGTGACGTTAAGAAATGGTATAAAGGTTTACGTGCCGCCTCATTCCTTGACCTTACCGCATTTTAAAGGAGTTTTATAGACAGATGGGAGGTAAAGAAAAACCCTCTCCAAATATTGTCAGAATACGAAAATATCAGAAGAAATCAAGGTGAGACAGTACAAGATTACTGCACTCGTTTCAATAACCTGTACAATGCAATTCTAGCCGAAATCAAACCTCTATAGGGTTTGGCATTGATAAAATTCCCTAATGGTTTTGACGCCAATATGTCGTACCAACTAAGGGAAAGAAATTCTACCACCCTGGAGGACATGCAAAAAAGCGCAATAAGTGTGGAGGCCAATTTGTTGGCAAAAAGGGCACGACAGAGGTCAGAGAGGAGAGTCACAATTAAAGAGGAATATTCCACATCAACCTCCGATTCCAAATTGGATTCCTTGGCTAGAGAAATGGAAAGAATGATGGAAAGACTTATTGTATCAGAAAGAAATCCTCCGAGAGAAAACCCATCAGCTCCTCAAGTTCGAAATCCTAACCTCAGAGGAAACCCTCCTCAAATCAGACAGAGAGATCCTAGGGATCAAAGAGAGCAGAGAGGTCTGGATCAACAGATCAGACCTCCCCTATAAGAAAATTATGTTGATGAAGGAGAGGAAGTGATTAAGGAACTAGAGGATACTCATATAAATCTCATGGGCATTCACGATAACGAAGTTATTTTCCTTACCCAAGAAGAGCAAGAACTTTTTCTTCTCAATCAAACAAAAGTAAGTGAAGAAGTTGAATATGTCGAACAACAGGCATTCGAAAATGCCATTTTGGAGGTACACCAGCAATACAATCTGCGAAGTAAAAATATAGAAGGAAGTTCCCCAAAAAAGATGATTGAAACGAACAAGGTAGTCGAAACCAAAAAAGCCTTTGAGCCATCTGCCAAGAAGATTCCTGAGAAGAGTAATGTTGAAGTTCCAGCAAAAAGAAACCTTACTATTCTGAAAAGATCATCACAGCCTGAGGTTTTATCAATTAATCAATCAAGTACTTCTGTCCAGAAGAATGTGGTAGACAAACTAGAATTGATGAGCCAAAGCAGAGCCCCTGCACCTTTCAGCCTCGAAGGGGAATTAGCCAAAGTAAAAATTCCCATTCCACTTTCCGAGTTGATGAACAAAGACGCTTATCATTCACAAGTGATTAAAGCAATGACCATTGAACCTGATATAGGTATGAAGGCCTTAACCGTTGGATCGGTGAATCATTCAGACACTGTGAACCTTACAGATGATCAACCTGAACTTTTGGTCGGACCTGAAGTGGATGGCCAAGCCGATAATGGTGCTATCACTCCTTTTTACATCAGTCTAAATATACATGACCTGATCTTGCATAATGCTATGATATATTTGGGTGCTTCCCATAATCTGATGCCTAAAGCAGTGATGGAGAAACTGGGACTGGAGGTCACCAGACCTTACAAGGATTTACACTCGTTTGACTCCAGTAAAGTTAGATGTATTGGTTTGATCAAGGATCTGTGTATCACCCTGGTTCAGATTCCTGCAAAGAGCATGTTCATGGATGTGGTAGTTGCATACATCCCCCCAAAGTATGGAATGTTGCTTTCCTGGTCTTGGGGGGATGATTTGAGAGGTACCCTATAGCTAGATATGTCGTATGCCACTATCCCAGTTTTTGGGCAACAAAGAAGGCTATACAGAGAAACATTGATGAAATACATGGTCAGTAGCTAAGAAAAACTGCACAACTATCTTCTTTACTCTGCACATTCTGACCTGGATTCTTTTATCCTATATAACGATGGTGACACGGGAGAGAAAATCACTCAACTGGGAGAAGATACATCTGGTCTGGACGAAGGCCAAGAAATCATCGAGGTAGAAAGAAAGAGAAACGTGATAACTAAAGAATTACCGGGAGATTTCTAGAGCATGGATTTTGATGGAGCAGTAAGCAAAGAAGGAGCTGGAGTGGGAGTTTGGCTGCACAATCACAGATCCAGGTATTCAGAAAACCATTCTTACAAATTAAATTTCCAATGCACTAACAATATCGCTGAGTATGAAGCCTTGATGCTCGGTCTGAAACTTTTGAAAAGAGTTGGTGCCAAACAGATTATGGTAAGAGGTGATTCTGAGTTAATAATCAAGCAAATTAAAGGTGAGTGCGTTGTGAAACATCCCCGTATTAGAGCTTATAGGAATGTTTTTCTCGATGCCCTTAGATGTTTCACTGAAGTTGATTTGCAGGTAATGCCTAGGGGATAGAACATTTTGGCAGACGGATTGGCTACGTCAGCAACCACATGTAAGATTTCTTTTCGTTCAACTCGCCCATACACAGTAGAGGTGAAGTGCAGACCAATTGTTCCCAACAACATCAGGTACTAGCAGGTATTTGGTAATGATGATCAAATTGAAGACTTTCTGCAATGTAAAAATGATTTTGAGTGTACAACTATAGATTTAGAGAACGAAGATGAAAATGCAAAAAGATCTGATTTCGAAAATGATAGTGTAAATAACATAGATTCAGGAGAGTTAGGTGATGATGAGATGGAGACCGATATTTTTCATTTGAAAAGTAATGTTTTACCTAGGGGTTTAGTTCCTTTAGAGGACTTGTTTGATTTTAATGATGTAGCCAAAAAATAAAAAATTGAAGCCAGTGGACAAGAAGTAGAAGATTGTAATATAGGGACAGAAGAGAAACCCATGATGGTCAAATTGTCTGAATCATTACCCCCTGAGCAAAAAATCAAATACATTGAGCTATTCAAGGAATATTCATATGTGTTTTCCTGGGGTTATGAGGACTTGAACACTTATGATACCAGCATCATACAACATAGGATTCTAATAAAAGAAGATCAAAAACCGTTCAGACAGAAACTTAGGAGAATTAATCCCAAGTTACTCCCCCTGATAGAAAAGTAAATAAAAAAAATGTACAATGCCAAAATCATAGTCCTGTTACGGTTTTCTGAATGGGTCTCAAATTTGGTCCCAACACATAAGAAATCTGGAGAAATCAGGCTTTGCATTGATTTCTGAAATCTGAATAAGGTCTCCCTGAAGGACAATTACCCCTTGCCAAAAATGGACCACATACTACAAAGGGTAGTCGGATCCAATCGAATCTCTTTTCTGGATGGGTTCTCGGGTTATAATCAGGTCCTCATTCACCCAGATGACCAAGACAAAACCGCTTTCACTACACCATGGGGTACTTTCATGTATGTGAAAATGAATTTCGGTTTGATGAACACTGGAGCCACTTTCCAGAGAGCGATGGACATCGCCTTTGTGGAAGAATTAGGTAAATTTATTGTCATCTATCTGGACGATGTAACTGTGTTTTCCCAATCTGATGACGAGCACCTACGACATCTCAAACGAGTCTTTGAGAAATGCAGGAGATTTGGGATTTCTTTAAATCCTAAGAAGAGCCTTTTCGGACTAGAAGAAGGCAAACTGCTAGGGCACATAATCTCTAAGGACGGAATCAAAATAGACCCCAGCAGAATCGAAGCCATACAAAAATTAGAACACCCAAGAAACATCAAAGAATTACAATCTTTTATCGAAAAAATAAACTTTCTACGAAGATTCATACCCAATATGGCTGAGCTCCTCATAAACATTACAAATATGTTAAAAAAGGATGTAAAAATAAAATGGGACACCGAATCCAAGCAGTCTTTCGAACAAGTCAAACGAGCACTCACACAGGCCCCCGTCTTGATCAGTCCTGACTTTACCAAAGATTTCTATCTTTCTTCTTTCGCATCTGAACATACCATTGCAGCAGTATTATGATAGAAAAACAGCGAAGGGTATGAACGGCCCATAGCCTTTTTCAGTAAAGCTTTAAGAGATGCTTCTTTGAATTATAAAATAATGGAGAAACAAGCTTTTGCCTTGGTAAAAGCCATAAAATATTTTAGAGTAACATTCTCCATTCCCACACCATTGCATATGTTCTGAATGCGGTAGTAAAAGACATTTTGACCCAAGACAATCTGGATGGAAGAAGAGGAAAATGGATTGTTGTCATTTTATAATATGACATAGAGATTAATCCTACGAAACTAATTAAAGGTCAAGGTCTAGCAAAATTAATGGCTGAATCAAATTTCCATGCTCTTGACATTAATTTCTTAGCTGCAGTAGATGAACAGGGTGAGTCGGCGACTCCAAGCGTGAGAGAGGTATTTCTAAACTCTCCATGGTACACAGACCTAATATTTGTTTTGCATAATTTACAAGCTCCCCCTGGTCTGACTAAGACTAAAGCTAGGTTTTTGAAGTTGAAAGCATTAAAATTTTGCATTCTAGAAGGCAATTTGTATTGGAAAGATCCTGGAGGTATTCTGTTAAATTGTCTATTGAAAGATGAAGCTGACAATGTATTACAAGAGTTTCATGCAGGAGATTGTGGTGGTCATCTGAACTGGAAGGATACAGCCAACAAAATCCTCAGAGTTGGATTCTATTGGCCCACCTTATTCGTTGATGTACATCATAAAGTGACTTCATGTCATCAATGTTAGTTGTTTGAAGGAAAAAGGAAACTCCTTCCTCTACCCCTGAAACCGATCTCAGTTGAAGCCCCTTTCCAGCAATGGGGATTGGACTTCATTTGAGAAATACATCTCCCTTCTTCAGGCCAGCACAAGTGGATTCTTATTGCCACATATTATTTTACAAAATGGATCAAAGCAGTACCAAGCAGGTAAGCCACTGATTCTGTCATTATTAAATTTCTTGAAAATAATATCTTGTCTCGCTTTGGATGTCCTAGAAAGATTATAACTGATAATGCAGTTGCTTTTCGATCGAAGAAACTCATAGATTTCTACAACCCGTATCATATTGATTTGGGACATTCCATAGCTTACTACCCTCAGGGGAATGGGATGGCAGAATCCTCATACAAAACCCTGGTAAACATCATCAAGAAGACGTTGCAGGAAAACAATAAGTTGTGGCATAACAAGTTGGTTTTTGCATTATGGGCTCACAGACTAACCACCAAAAGGTCAATTAGTATGTCACCATATCAGCTGGTCTATGGCATAGAAGCAGTTTTTCCCACTTCCTTAGGAGTCTCTGTCATGAAATTGCTTCAAGACATACAAGCCGAGCCAAACGACTCACAAAGAAGGATCAATCAGATGATCCATTTCCAGTAGTCTAGGGAAGTTGTATTCAACAAGACCCAGATAGTCCAAGAAAGCATCAAGAAGATTTTTGACAAAAGAACCAAGGAAGATGATTTTGAGCTAGGAGGTTTGGTGCTGAGATGGGACGCCCGAAATGAAGACAAGGGAAAGCATGGAAAATTCAATAGTCTGTGGAAGGGACCATACATCATTCAAGAATTCAGAGGAAATAACACATTCTTGTTAAACAACACTGATGGGACAGATCTGCCACAAGGACCTGTAAATGGTACAATGTTGAAGCATTATTTACCGCTTCAGTAGAGACTCGAGGTTACACTCTCCATTGTACATACCATTTTTATTTTTCACCTGCATTTTCTGAGTGAATAACTTTAGTCAGTTGGTTGAAGCCCTAAGAGAAGGCCCTAAGCCGCTGACCACTGTTTTTCCATTTTTCGAGAATAAAACCAATCAATCAGCGAAGGCGACTCGGCATAAATTTTCAGAACATCAGGAACTAGGATTCTTGGCACTTCACAAGGAAAGTACCATCCCCAGGGGGAGCCGTTGTTATCACCCTATAAGTTATAGTATCAATTGGTGACTGTAATATTATCTCTCTCTAGTGTTTTTGTTAACAAATTATTTTTCATTCTGCAAATAATTTGAAAAGAAAAGAAAAAGAAAAAGAAAAAGAAAAGAAAGAAAAGAAAAAAGAAAAAGAAAGAAAAGAAAAAGAAAAGAGGGCATAAAAGAATTTCAATAAATCCCCATGCAATAATAGTAACTTGGTCCATACCTTTCAAGCATGGCCAAGTTCTTTTTTTAAATTGATGTTGATAGGGTTAGTGAATAAGCTTGGCTAAACCGTTCAATCTTAGCTAAAGTATCTAGGTTAGATTAGCGAATAAATCTGGCCAGACTGTCTAATCTTGGTCAGATAGCCCCAGGGTAGAGTAAGTTCTTAGCCCAACAGTCTAATCTAGGTTAATTGTCATAGGAAGCTAGGTTAGAATATAGGCTAGTTGCTTTAATTCAATAAAAATAGTTGGATGATCAATGTTGCACCATGTTTCATATGCTTAAAATGTTATTTGTCTAGCCCCGTGGTGATGTATACATGAAAAACCTTGGGAAAAAAAAAAAAAACAGTGAAATACACTTATCCTAAGTTCTTCGGCGCATGTATTCTCCGTGTCCTCACTTATGCTCCGCTCATATATCAATGGTCCAGATAATTACACCCAGATCTACGGTGCTCAGATTTTTCCGGACCCCCCCGCGATCATTCTATATTTAACGGAAAGGGGGGGCTCCGGAATCACTGATAATACACACACACACATGGATGGCCCAAGTTTAAGCGCGTGGATATACGGTCTATATTGGATTCCAGACCCCCCCGTCCGTTCTTCCTTTAATGGAGGGGGGGGTCCAGAATGTGTGATAAAGGACGCGCATAGATCTGTGGTCAAAAGGCCAGCACACAGATCAATGGCTCAAGGTGTTTTTCAGACCCCCCCGACTGATAAGCCTTTAACTGAGGGGGGGCTCCAGAATGGAATCTTTCCTCTAGCGAGCCCCTATCTATACGTGGCATGAATCTATCGGTCTCGAGTCCCACCGCCTCCTACTGTCTGACATACCTTCGTCACCTCTTGATGTCATCATCCACCTTTCCAAAAGAGTCACATCCCATAATGTTTTACAGTCCTTCCCCCACATTCACTCATGGATAACCCCCTCACCATGATTTTTACCCCAATCGGTAATCGCCACTTCACCCATCTGTATTCCTCAGTCACTGTCACCTACCATCTCACACTCTAATTGATCCGTTGGCCATTTATTACTGGATAACCTATCTGTTAACCAACTGACCTGTCCCTTGTGCCCAATGGACACCCATTTACTCAAAACTACCCTCACTCTTCTTTCTTTCACCATTTACCCACTCATCGCACCAGAGAATTTTACATCGTTTTTATCTGTTTCAGTCAGTCGCCCCCATCTACAGTCGTCCCTGCTAATGTTTTTTTTGCAGGTACTGTTACAGTAATGGAAGCAAAGTCAAAACAAGCAGAAGGAGAGGATAATTTGTTTCTCATGCCTCCTGTCGACCTCGACGGAATTCCACTGGCCGACAAAGATCACTTAATCGTAGATACAAAGTGCGATTTCAATTTTGCAGACCTTCAGTCATGGCTCAAAGAAGTTTTCCTGGACCAGAGTGATGAAATTGGACTCTGGGAGTCCAACCTACCCCTGTATCTCTTTCCTCAGATTCACCCTTTTCCAGAGTTTTCCCTCAAGTGCCAAGCCCACTACATTCCCGAGCAAAGAGCCATCGTTTCGTCGTGTGGAGAAGTTATTTTCCTCATCATGCCTGAAACCATCAACCAAATGATGCAAATATCCCGAGCTGACTCCACATCACCTTTTAACCTTGAAATTCTCACAGAATTATACCAAAAGATGACTTTCCCTCAAAGAGCTCAAATATTTGATCTTTTCCTCCCACAATCCGCTCAACTCCCCACTACAAATCCCCCTTATCCTTCTTCCATGTTTTCGACCAAAGGAAACCAAATTATCTCGTCCCTATGCACCTTGTTGGGTTATTATTCAGATCAGTGGGTAGATGAACCCATTCTGGGATTTTGTCCATTTTCTCCACTGATGAGAATCCCACTACCCAGTTCGACTTCAGCATGTTCCTGGCGAACAATATTCACAAACATTTTGTCAATTTCATCACGGAAGGCATGTTCTGGTATTCTTCAATACTGGCGTAGTTGTTTGTTTTCTTCCAAGTGGACAAATTTTATTTTTCCATGTAGAAGATGGACGGAGATGGTAGACCCCAGGCAATAACCGCATGGACCTCCTTGCTCAAGCATAACTCAACATAATTCAGTTTCAAGCAGTTCATCAAGCAATTCTATAACCCAGTGGTAAGTATACTTAGCAGCAAGCCCGAACCTAGGATTAATGATGAAGTTCAGAGGATCCTGCATCTCTCGGATCACACCAAGACTGGTGATTGGTATTTATACCAAAATCACACTGAGATCAGAGTATATGGGTGCGAGTTGGCCCCGTATAAGCTGGCTAAATACCTTCCTATCATAATGTTTTCTCTGGATTACATAAGGTAAATGATAAACTCTGATGATATTCACTTTGTGTCTCTAAAGAAAAAGCAATAGCTTAGAATCAAAGGGAACATTGGCTCTTTCATCTGCAACAATCGAGGCACCGGAGAGGAAGCAGACAAGTTGCTGAAGGAAATGAAGTTCGTCATGAGTTTCACATGGCACTACGATCCATGCAGGATTATCTCCGAGATGAGGGTGAAAAATAATAATATCCCGTATGTCCACGAATCTAGGCCCGAAGTTGAGAAATTCGCAAACTAGACAGAATGGGAACCAAACACTTTGGTCGAAGCACAACAACCAGATCCCCTGGCCACTGTATCACAAACAACCACACCACAGGTTCCGAAAGAGAAAAGGCCTAGGCAATATTTGTCACCGCATTTCACTAAAGTATCGTCAGAAGAATTCCAACTGCATACCAAGAGTCTTAAAACTAGTTCAGCTCCAGAGCCGACTAGGGAAAGGAAGTTCCATCTACTAGAGTGACCAAGGTTGATAGGCTGCCCCTCAGTGCAAGCCTCCATCATATCATAACCTCAGTGTTGCCGAAGAAATCTACAGATACTCCATCAACCACCCATCCAGGAAAGATAGGACCGAAGCTGAGCATCTTTGAGAAATACGATCTAATCAAGAAAAAGAATCAGACTCTAACTAGCAGCACTTGCGCCCAGTTCTGGAAGCAGACATCAACTGCACAACATAGGCTGCTATCGACATTTGACACTGAGAATGGAAGAATGCATATGGAATTCCTCCAAGCACAGGTTCCGGATCCAAAGGTAATCACTGATTACAAAAGGGCCACTTTTGAATTCTAGACTAAGGATGTGCATCCGGCCGATCAGATGGATCTGCACAAGCAAACAGGAGAAATGATTTTCTATACGCTGGCACATGCTTCCACTACTGCGTCCAAATTGCAAGTGTCCCTGAACAATGTCCAAACACAATTGAAGTTGGAGAAGATATCCTCATTTTCCAAGGACAACAGGATCAAGACTTTGGAGGAATTATTCCTTAAGATCGGGTAAGATCCATCGAACGTGAAAGCAGCCGAGGAGATGATTAAAAAGAAAAATGCTGACATAGCCTTCTTAAGGAAACAATTGAAACTCCCACCAACAAAGGATTCACAGGCGAAGGAAATAGCAGAGATGGAAGGAGAAAAAGATGAAATGCTCAAACTAATCATGGAGAAGAATGCACAACTAAAGGAAATGGAAGCTGAGATGGAGAAGCTAGTAAAAGAGAAAGAGCAGTTGAAGCCAATGGAAGTCATTCCATTGAGTGCAGTTCCACTTTCAGGAGTGAGCACATCATCAGTAACATAAGTCCCATCGACAAATCCACTGACATCTCTAGAAAAGACAGCCGAATTGGCCAAATCTATGGAAGAGATGAACCTACAGGAAACAGAGATTAGCAGGCTCAAAAAGGAGATTGAGAACCTTCAGGAACTCAAATATTCCTATCAGATCATCCTCTCCAAGGAAAAGCAGGTGTCAAACCAGCTCAAACAAGAGTTACAATAGCTCCGGAAGCAAACAATGGCAGGTAAAACTCTGGCCGAAGTTAAAGAAAGTGTCTGGATAGACATCACCAAGTCTATGAACGAGATATGGCCAATGATACAGATCATGTTTGAGAAAAATGAATTGGTGCAGAGAAGAAAACAGGCCATTGAGAAGATCATATCGGAATTGGGAGAGATGCCCACACAGGCTAATGAAATCATCAAGTTCCTAAATTCTAAGACCAGGGAGGAGCTGGAAGAGTTGAAAATTGAAGATAGAACAGAGACCATACTTGAGGTCAAGAGAGTTTTGACCAAGAAAGGATTGATGCTTCAGCTAGAAGAAAAGGTTCAGGTCATGGACCTAGGGGTACAAAGGTTTTTCAATAATATTGAGGCTCTACAGAAGAAAGGTCTTCCTAGTCTGAAGGTAGTTAATGACAAATTGATGACACTCCAAGACTACAAAAAGAGACTGGACGATGTGGCTAAGGACAATTCAAAGTTTTCAGGAATTCAAGGCAGCATCACTGGCAAGGAATTTCTAGATGCACTTCAGTTGGACATTAGTATTCAGCATGAGATTTGATACATCTTCATTACCAAAGCTACCTTCACCAAGTACACAGAAATGGATGAAGTTTATCGAAGGCTACTCAAAGTCAATGTTCCCAGTCATCTTTGATGGGAAGAAGTTTGTGATTTGATCGAGTAGTAGATGAGATGTCCTAGCCCAGTCATTTGTCCAGTCAGATGAGGTCGTGCAGAGGCCTCACCAACGGTCCACCCAGAAAAAAACATGCAGTTGCGACACATCATCAAGCAGTTCCTAGATTTCTGTAATTTGTTAAGTTAGTTAGGCTAAAAATAGATTTACCACGTCCTGATCTTTGATGATAGGATTGTTTGTAATTTTGGGTTATAAATACTTCATCTTTCAAAGTATTGAGGGTTGTTGATTTTCACACCCTGCAAGCTATCAGACTGTAATATTTTTGAAGAGATATCTCATTAATACAAAGAGGCATTTTACAGGATCCTTGCGTGTATTCACTAGTGATGTTTTTCTCTCTAAGTTAAATGTTATTCTCGCTTTGTTATCACACTGTTTTCTAAATCTAATCTTTGGAAGTAACGAATGTTGCAGGATTTATCTCGTATACCCTGTTTCTGACTTAAAAGATTTTAGTGTTTTATCTTCTCATTTTACAATAAAGAAATTCTTAACTGCTTCTTTGTTGTAATTGTCTTTCTCATCTTTTCTACTATTCCTCATTTATGCTACTAAAGAATCTAGTGATTATATTATCTCTCCCTGTGAAAGGTTTCCTTGTTTTTATTGTTTGGATTTCATTTTTACGACACAAACCCCATAGCCCAATGGATGTGTAAACTATCTCAGCCAACTCAACAAACAATACAACAACAAAACCAACTTATTTATTTACCTAGCCTAATATTAAAAAAAATTGAAACATATCTAAATCATATAGAGTCATCCCTCTCTGAAGTTGGAAGGGCTAGATCCCAACTTCAAAAGTGGTTGGATAAAGTTACCTCTCATAGATTTCTTCTTTCTAACAACCTCTGGGGAATTTACAGAGCGCTAACATCACCCAAGTGGTCGATCTGTTTCCATCTGTCGACCCCATTCTCTCCTTGGAGAATGAAACCCAAGTGGTCGATCTAATCTCTCTGTCGGTCGATCCTGCTCTCTTGCTAGAGAGTAAACCTAATATTGCCCATGTTTTTCTCATTGATATAGAATCTACCATGCCAGAGGCTATTCCTCCTTCTCTCATGGAACCCCATCCAAGTTATGAGGCCATCCATTTTGATTGGGGTGTGCTAACTGGACTTCGTCTTCTCTCTCACATTCCTTTCCAGATTATAGTACAAGTTTGTGGTTGAGACGTTCCTCAGACATTGATAGATGAAGGTGCATCTGTTAGTACTTTGTCCTCTTTTGCTTGGCAAGATTTGGGTTGTCCTCCACTTGCACCGGTTATGCAGAATCTGTTAGCTTTTAATAGAAGAACTAGTCAACCTTTAGGGACCCTTCCTCAGTTTCCTGTAACTTTGGGAGGGAAAACTGTCTTTATTGATGTCATGGTAGTCCAAGACCCCTTGGATTTTTCTTTACTCCTTGGGCGAGATTATGTCTATGCCATGAAATCTATTGTCTCTACTCTTTTTCTTGTGATATCTTTCCCTCACGATGGACGAGTTGTGACTGTTGATCAACTTTCATTCATTGACCCCGACTGGATTGCCTCCCTCAATGGTTATTATATGCAGATGGTATCGCCCCCGCCACATGTCAATTATGTGGCATTGTCGTCCATGGCTTCAACTTATGATGACCTAGATCTAGTAGTTGACATGGTGATCTCTTCGATAGGGTTGTTAGAGCCTAATCTCTTTACTCCTGTCATGACCCTCGACATGGTGTCCTTCTAGAGTGTGTTTCTTCCTTCCAGTGAAGACCTCTTGGAAGCCATGACCGATTTTTGTCCCCTGACATGGTCTCCTTCCAGAGAATTGTCCTCTTGGAATCCATGATTCAGAAGACTATGAAGATATTTTTTGCGTCTTTGTGGCAACCTCATTAAAAAATGAAACAGAGGTTACGAGCATAGTTCTTGTTTCTGTGTCAAGCTCGTTAAAAAATGAAATAGTTTTCCCCCTCTCTATTTGAGTCAAGTCCTACGTCTAGTATTTGAATATTCCTTTCATTCATCTTTGCATTTGTATGAAACAAAGATTGGGGGGCATTGCTTACAGCCTCTGGACTTCATGTTGAAGTTAGAGCCACTAGCTTCTTAAGCTGGGAGCTAAGTAGCAACCATGCGTTGGGAAGTCGCAAGAATAGTTTTCTATGGTTCAAGCTTGTGTAAAAATGAAACCACCTACCTCAAGCATAGTTTTCGGCTAGTTCAAGCTTGTGTAAAGATGAAACTAGGCCCAAGCATAGTTTAGTTTAGTTTTTAATCTTGTGTAAAAATTAAAATCTATCCCAAGCATAGTTTTGTTTTGTTTTAAAGCTTGTGTAAAAATAAAAAAAATCCCAAGCTTAGTCTTTTCTCTTTCTCATGCTCATAAATACATGAGAATAAGTTACCGATATTAGTCTTTGTTCTTTCTCATGCTCGTAAATACATGAGAATGCAACCGAGTATACTTTTATCACTTTTCCGGACTCATAAAGGTTATATGAAAAAGTAACCCACTGGAGTTTCCTTTAAGCTCTTTTCCGACTCTCTAAACATGAAAAGATTGCCAAGCAACCTTGTTCTTTTCACGCTCGTTAAAGTATTTGAAGAAAAAGTCTGTTGAGTGATAGTTTATCTCTTTTTCGGTCTCATCGTACTACTTTACGAAAAAGGAACTGAGAGAGTTCTCTTTTAAGTGTTTTTCTAGACTCTATAATCATGAAAAACCTTCGAGTTTTCTATCTTTGGACTCATTAAACAAACATCGATAGGCCCATATGGGACCGAACCACTCCTTCCCAGGGTTCGTTAAACATACTCCGAGGGACTCGTCCAAAGGATGAGCTTACATTACAAGCATATGTTATCCTCCTCAAGCTTGCGTAAAAATAAAGAGGTACTCGCCAGAAATGGTGGGGGAAAACATTGCAAAATAATTGTATCTAAACCTATATTCCATGAAAGAGTCACTTTTGAACATGACACCCTTTCACTCGCTTTGTGTCTAGGTTGGAAATTTTGCTTGTCTCTTGATCATACTCCTATAAGATTACAAATTGGTCTATGATCCTTGTTGTTGAGTCAGTATTTCCAGGACAATTGTCATGTCATCAATATGTTCAAAGAGAAGTTCAACCTGGAAAGCCTTCTATTGCATCGACCATTTATGAAGTCCTTAAAGCCTTCTATTGCGTCGGCCATCCTTGAGTTAGTCCTGAATCACTTGTTACTCAGATCTATATCAAATCTTGTTACTTTTTTCGTGTCATTGATGTGGGATAAATTAAGGCCCTCCTATGATGAGTCTTTTCCTGTCGGCTTCAACTCATTATCCAGGAATTAGACTTAGAAACCAATTGGTACCTTGGAACTTTCATGCCTCAACGACAGGTTTCCTCGCTTTCGACAGTGGGTTTTCATTATTGACCCCTGATCGAGAGATTTCGTCGAGTGTTCGACCTTAGCTCATTGATTCACATTCATTGGATTGTACCATAGGGTGAAATCATGAAGGTGGGTTACACTTTTGCTTGTTTTATGAGAAAAAAAACTGTATTTTCACAAGTTATTCAACTACCGACATATAAAAGTATTTTTTTTATTTCGAATTTCACTTTACAATAACAACAAAACTTGTGAAGAATTGTGTTATCTTTCTAATGACTATTTTTCAAAAAAAAAATTATCACGATTTGATATGTCAATTTGACAATTGTATAACAATATGTTTCTTAAACATGAAATGAATGATAATGAGTTACTTATTTCTACAACAATGTTTCTTTTATTAAACTTATGTTTTGAAGAAACAAAATATACTGCAACAATCTACAGAGACTCTATTTTATTATGACTATCATTTTGAATTTAACGGATGAATATTATAATTTCTAGAATTTTTTGAAGTTGACCAAGCTGAAAACGTTGCAGAGTTTAAATACATGTTTTTCTACACCTCGTATCTATCTTAATTTTTACGTAAAACTAAAATCTAAATATACCCTTTTGAAAAGAACAATTTAAGGATTATGAATATATTTTTTTCAAATTTTTTCACTATATAATTTTTGAGATATCGATATTTCATTTCACCGAATCATAATGTCTGCTGAAAATATTATGTAGTGAGTTTTTTAAAAAATTAAATAAAATTAGATAAAAATAACGAAAATGAAAACAAATTATACGACTTGAAAGTAGATTCAATTTTGGAAACGCTGGTATCATTTTTGAAACCAAATTCTCAATGTTTGTAGGAGTCTGCAAACTCTGAAGTTTAGCTATGCTTGGGGCATTTCTCTGGTTTCGGTATTTAGTGTCAATTTCATGTTTTCGGCCGAAAATATGTTTCGATCGAACAATAAATGTTTCGGCCGAAAGAATAAAATTTAACGGAATCAGTTAAATTAAACGGTTTCCCAATCTTTCGGCCAAAAGAATAATTTTTTCGGCCGAAAGGCTGTCGAACGAAATACGATCGTCGAAAAATATGAAACGAGACGTCGTATACGTTTGAAAATATGAAATGACATGTCGTTTAAGTTCTTTTCGCACCAAATGATATAAATAGGATTGCAACCGAACAAATTTAACACAATCCATCAAATGAACAAAAAGATATGAGCTCGAGGATAAGGATTTCAAAGCACTTATCTTACTGATTGTCACTATATTCTTTTTTTTCTTTTCTTTATTCCCTCTGTTCCATAGGCTTAATCGGAGGATCGATATCGATACATGGTGGTTTTTTAAAACACTTCAACAAAGTTTCGAATCATCTTTTTGGTTTTTGTTGAATAAGGTAAATGATGTTTGTTCAAGTTT
>ML781340.1:206885-218248 GCA_009831015.1 Picea engelmannii
TTTTTGGGCGGGGGATTTCTCTATTGTACAACCAAATCTGGATGTGTTTTGTAGTGATTTTATAATCATAGTTTTGATTTGTCTCTTGGAAGGGAAGATTGCTTATGCAAAAGGAATATTTACTTGTTTACAGTCCAATTTTTTTAATGGGGACGGATTTGTGAACTGTTCAAGTATTTACCTGTATACTTGCGCCCTTTTTTCTTCTATCCAAGATGTATGGATGTGATTTTGCAATGAATTTATTGTTCATAGGATTGATTTATTAATTCAGGGGATAATATCTCTCTTTAGAGGTTTATTTACCTATCAGAGGGTTTCTTGGTGCAGATCCAGGGTTTCTTGGTGCAGATCCATGGTTTCTTTGTTATGTACGGTGATTCTTTCCTCTAATATGAGTTTTTGTAGGACAATTTATCCTTTTGGACCGTTGATCTCAATGTTTAGATATTGATTTTCTTGTTGGGAAGTATTTTATTTCTTGGGGTGACACACAACGATAGTTTTCACCATATTTAACATATGTACAATCATGTACTCTCTCCTATGTGTATGTCGACACTCTCAAGTTGTAGATCCAAGTCTCTTTCTCTTTAGATCAACATTTCTTTCAATGCCCATGTGGATTTGTTAATCATATTATAGATCTGGTGCTTGGGGATGTCAGATGTATTTTGCAGACAATTCCTTTTCAACCACCATGGTTCCTTGGCCTATGAAATTGTTGTGCACCCAGAGTAGTGGATCATTGTTTGTAGCATCACAATGGAGTTTTACCACTTTCTTGATGGTATAAATTTGATGCTTTTCTTGGCACTTTTCATTTGTGATGGGTTACCATTTTATATTGCATGTAGTGCATAATTGATCACTTGATAATCATTGTGAGATGATGTTCAAGTTCTTGATTGAATCACTTTAGTTGGTTGTCGACACTTTTAGCTTGTTGGATCAAATTTAACTTCATCTTCTACAACCATTCATGCATTATTGAGACAATGTGGACTTGCTATGGTGATTCATTTTGTTTCTCTTGAAATTTGTTTTGTAATCTTCTCTCTTCTTACTTCAACTATTCCTTAGTGGTGTGTGTGAATATTTTGGAGACATGTTTGTTATGTGGATTCCTACTCTATATTGATTTCTTGACACTTCGTCAATCACATATCGATTTTCTCATCGTTGGTCATTGCATTGGTTCTTGATGGTAGCAAGTGCCTTCTCCTTGCACCTTCTTGAGGACCTGGTTGTTGGCCATTCTACATTGGTTCTTTATGGTATCATGTTTCTTCTACTTGCACCTTATTGAGGACATGGTTACTGGTCATGTTGCACTAGTTATACTTGGTAGAAAGTGTCTTATCCTTGCACCTTTTCAAGGATTTGGTCACAACTCATGGATGGTTTTATGCAATGTTCCTCTTCACCACTTATCTTTGACATCAACAAAGTTTGCATCTATATTCATCACTTCTATAGGATGTTTGAAGTTGTAATTAAAGTGGAATGTAATGTAATTTCATATTCATCTTAAGATTACATCCATCATGTAATTTTTGTCTAGTGGCCACATTTACAGTTGTATAACCTATCATTATGAGGCATGTGTACACACAATGAGGTATCATCCACATTTACTCTTGTATAGTCTAATATTATGAGGCATGTGTACGCACAATAATACAGCATTAGACTTGTGATATCTAATATTGGCATGTAACACAACCCAAAAAGTGATTATATCCCTGTAGTTATCATTAAGGGGGGATGTTAGAGTGTGTCAATGATTTTCTAGTGGTCTTAGATTACATGGATATGAAATTTTTTAATTTATTCTTCAATAACTCTTTATATTGTAAAATATTTTTATCCCACATGCATCATGGGATTTGTTCTCCTTTTATTTTTCACATATATAATAAAGGTGAAGGAGGCCCTTTAGATGAGAGAGAGAGTGTGAGATTGTTAGTGGTTTATGGTATTGATCTTTAGCATGGACCATATGGGTCCTTAGGCTAGATCATCCATATGGGGATGCCCTCTTTTGTATAAATATTGGATATTTTACCTGAAGAATACAAAGACAAAATTCAGTGGATGTTTCCACACATTGGGGTTTTACCACGTAAATACTTTTCTCACTCTTTTGTCTCTTCTGGTTCTTGTTCTCTTTAATTTATTGTCTGTTGATGCAAGCATATGATTTTAGACCGGTAGAACTCATTATATGTTTATGCATATTTCTTGGATCTAATAGTTTAGGAATACCCCATGAAATACTTTAGAATGATAAAAAATAGATCGTACTCCCTACATTAGGATTACTCCCATGGCATACCCACTTGCATATGTCTCCACTTTGAAGGGCTTATACAAGTTGGGTAGTGAGAGAATTGGTTTTTTATTGATCTTTCCTTTTAGCTCATCAAAGGAATTCTACCAATTCTTCCTCCACTGGAAAATATTACTTCCCATTATTATTACCTAGAGTGGTGAAAATAATATTGAAAACAAAGCTATGAGATTCTACAAGTATTGTGTTTCCCTAACAAATATCCTAATTTATATGCAATTTGTAGGAACTTACCATTTCATCATGGCCTCCATCTTGGAGGAATCTATCTTAAGCTCTCCTCCATTGATCACATACCCCAAATACACAAATTAATGCTCATAAAACTCACATTTATTGATATTGTCTGGTAGATGGTTCTTCTTTAGGGTATCTAACACCTACATAAGATGTGACATGTGCTCCTCCCAGGTATCACTATAAACTAATATCTAATCCAAATAGACAAAAACAAATGAATATATATAAGGATGAAAAACAACATTCATTAGTATCCTAAATGTAGCTAGTGTGTTGCATAAACCGAATGGCATAACCAACCACTCATACAAACCTTGCCTTGTCTTAAAGGCAATCTTCGAGGTATCTTCTTATTTGACTTGTACCTAATGATATCTTGATTTCAAATTCAGCTTAGTTAAGTACTTGGCATGATGTAGCTGGTCCAATAGATCATCGATCGTGGGAAAAGGGTATTGATTATTTAGTGCAATCTTGTTCAATGCCTTATAATCGATACATATTCTCCAAGTCCCATCATTCGCGGGAACAATTATGATGGGTTACCCACAAGGTGAGGTACTTGGTCAAATCAAGCCCTACTCAAAAATTGTTGCAACTATTTATTTACTTCATTTTATTCTAAAATAGATTGTTTATACAACAAAATATTTGTAAAGGGGGAGTCTAGAAATAATTTTACTTCATGCTCCACTTCTCTCTTATGTCGTATCCCTTTAGGATCTTAGAACATGTTAGGTATGTGTTATAGTATTTTCAAGATTGGTTCCATGTATTGTACACTGATATGTGACGCAACCCCCACTCTCACAGCAGCCAGTCGCTCCACCAGGACCTTCTTCGCTTCACAGGCCCGAAGGGTCAACGCCCTTCCAACTCCTCTCGAGAGTTTTTGTCACCCACAGGATCCTTCTCGTTTGATCTCCTCTTCGTGTATCGGGAGATCGGATCTCGCGATATCGCGAGACTCGTAACACCTCTTTGTGCCACTCAATGCTGAAACCCCAATCCCCGATGATCAACAGTCAATACTTCGGGATATCGCCACTCGCGACGTCGAACCCTTGTATTCTGGAACCCCGAGTGCCGAAATGCTGATGCCACGTGTTATACTCCATGCAGTCTCCGTGGGACCCTTTGCGACTCGGGACTTCGCTGTCTCTACATGCTCCTTCCAGCGTCGAAAACGCCAAAGTGCCGAATCCCGACTCCGCAGGATCTCGTGCCACCTGTCCGCGCTCCAATCGACGGTCCCATTAAAAGTCGGGAAATCGCGACTCGTGATCTCGACGTGCATGCAATGCTTGCACTCGCCAACCCCGATATGCCGATGCACGACGGCCAACAGTTCTGCCTGTTCTTGAAGACTCCCTTTCTTCGAGAAGTTCAAGTCGTCGATTCTCTTCCTCTTGGAGAATTCTCAGCTTTACCACCTTTGCCCTGTGTAAACTTCACTGGGGTCTGCTCCCACCGTGAAGAAAAAGAGTTGTTCCTCTTGAGATTCTGTGACTCTGACTCCTTCAGAGCTTTCTCGACCACGTTCCCTGTGCGCGGCCTCGACCTTCGCCAACCCTCAACAACGTTGAAGATTTTCAGGTTCCATGCACTCGCAGTCACAGCAACCCGACCTTTCCCTTCTCAGACTTTCTACTGGAAGTTCAGTTCGACCTGCACTCACCTGCACGGCTCGAATAATCCAAAGCAACTCCGGTTGAATGACAATGAGAGTTTAACTGTAGAGCCTCCTCGACGCACTCTATGCGGAGGAATTCGACTACACTCTATGCAGCAATCTCCTGGCTCAAACAGAGAAACAATTGAGACTCATTCACTCATTCCCTTAGGTTTCGAACATGATATGAAATCACATAAGCAACATATAGAAGATAAGCATACAAAGATGCAAGTATGCAACAAAATAACATCAACAACACAAAGAACTCAAACATAGCCATGGAATTGAATCAAGAGCTTTCTTCTATTAATTCAATTTGTACATGGGGTTTCTTCACGAACTCTCTACTCTGTTCTCTATTTCTCTCTATGCTAATGCTGAATAACAATCTGAATAATCTATCTCAATTACACAAGGAGGGTGCCTATATTCGTTTTCCCTCTTGGAAATGAAACTGTCTAATATACAACTAACCCTATCTACCAGCATTAAAACTATTTAATGTCTTCTTATCTACATTACAATACAAGTGCGCTTTATATGAATGCGTTCATCCAAACAACGGCGCAACAATCTTCCTCGTGATTCAAAAAGGTATGCGCTGGTGTTGTCCAGCTATCCTTCTCTTCTCTCCACGCTGGTTCGCTTTTTGGCGTCGTAGATGATCCTGCATCAATATGGAAGAAAGGGGGGTGGGTGTTGGCCCCCCTTATAAGGGGGTTCAAGGGTGAAGCCCCCAAAAAATAAAATTTTGGAAGATTTGTTCATATGTTCTTAGTGGTTTTTCATCACATGGTTTTCATCGATGGTTTTCCCATTTTAGTTAAGGAATTAGGGTTGTTAACTAATATGTGTCGATGGATTAGGGGTTTTGGATGTTGCGAGATCCTATATATATATATATATATATATATATATATTGTATTTTAAACAATGAATATATATGATAAATAAATTATTAGAGGTGTGGCTCTAAACAGGTTGTTTTTTCTCCCAGTTTGGGTTTCTAGGGTAAAATATCTATGTAATGTGTGTGTGCCATTGTAATATATACATATACACTGTAGTTTAAACAATGAATATATATGATAAATAAATTATTAGGGGTGTGGCTCTAAACAAGTTGTTTTTTTCCCAGTTTGGGTTTCCAGGGTAAAATATCTATGTAATCTGTGTGTGTCATTGTATCTTTTAAATTTTTTTGCAGTAATTAATTGTGCAAAGTTAACATATACATTTGGTATCAGAGAAATTAGTTGCTTCAAGGGGATGCCTTTGTGATCATGGGTTTGGCTCAAGTCTATCATAAACCTTGTTATAGCAGTAGATTAGTGGTATTGATTCTTCAGGTGAAAAGAATTGGTGATCAGTTCGAAAATAGAGATTGAGAGATTTAATGGACAAAGTTTTGATTTGTGTAAGCTCAATATGCAAGATTTTTTGGTGGACAAATATCAATGGACCAATTTTTATATAGGTAATACACCTTCAGGAACATCATCAGAAGATTGGGAAAAGTTGGATTGGAAGGAAAATAGAACAATTGAGTTGTGTCTATGAGATTAAATATTATTGAATGTGTCAATAGATGCTTCGGCCAAGAACTTATGGAATAATTTGGGGAATTTGTATCAATCTAAGTGTTTTATAAAAAAATTGTTCCTGTGGAATAAGTTATATAACCTGAGGATGAAATATGGAGACTTGCTGAAAGAGAATCTCAACACCTTCAATATTGTGGTAAGCCAGTTATTATCTGTTGATATTAATATTTATGATGAATACAAGTTTCTAAGTTTATTAATCTCTTTACTAGATTGGTGGGATAGTCTGGTTGTCACCATAGGTAGTAATACAACTAGTTTAAGTTTTGATAATGTAGTCTCATCCTTTTTTTTCGAGGAGATGAGGTGGAAGAACATGGAAGGATAGAGAACATATGCCTTATTTGCAAGAGGACACTCACATGAAAGAAATAGATCTAAGTACTTAAGAAGGAAATCTAAATATAAGGAAATATCTAAATCTTCTAGAAAAATTGTAAAGTTATATTGGAGATGTGGAAAAGAAGGGAACTACAAGAAACAATATAGATACAAAAGTGTTGACAGAGGGAAGGGATATGAAGATTCTCCTTATAGAGAACAAAAAAACTCCATAGAATAAGGAGGGGATGTGGACTTGGATTCTTCAAGAACACATGAATATCATGAGGCATGGTTGTCAAATCAGGTACATCCTTTCATATGATTCCTCATAGGGAGGCCTTCTTGTTGGTTTTTTTATATAGATATGATTCTATAGGTGAAGAAACTTAAACATGTAATCTATCAACCATGATTCTCGTAGTCCTTGTGAGGTACTGACACTGTTTGTTCAGGATGTTACCTTGGATTTATTGTTAAAGGGATGTTGAGCATGAAAAATACAAATGATTCTAAGAATGAACATAAACTTCTAATTTATGGCCAAGTCTTTTGGAATTAGAGTTTGGGTTTGTGTTTGAGATCAGGTTAGCTTCCATAGGGGTCAGTGAGGAAAACCTTGGTCCAACTCTTGGGATATCATGCAATTCCAACACTAATAAAAAAATCAAACTAAATACAAATAAACTAAAATCAAGTGATACAAATCATGAAACTACTAATTAACATAAACTTGCAAATTCTAGAATGAAATGGAAACAATAAATATACTTCAACAATTTCCCATAGCGTTTTAAATTAGGAACTCATGTGAAAATGATAACAATACAAATCAAAACATCCCATAATTATAAATATGTTCTACAACTGAGAGTTAAATATGAAATTCACTTAATAATCAACCATACATCTAATATAAGATCATGCATAAGAAAAAATAGATTGAAATATAAAACAGATGGGACATTTGGTACCTTGAGAGGGCCCTTGCTCTAGGTGCCAAAAATCCTCAAGAATAAATCAACACACACTCTCATAACTTATGTAGCAAGGAAATCATGAATTGGATTTATTCCATATAGAAAATCGTGTTCAGAAAATGACATAGTTTCATAGGTTCATTTCAGAAAACAATGCCTATATATCTCTATTTCCTCTTGGGACAAATATGATATATATACAATAGGGGGTTGAATCCCATGAAAACAACTAGATAAAAAGAAAAAAAGAAAAAAACTATCTAAAGATAGTAAAAATTTAATGTATGCACTCGACTTGATCAAGGAATGAGAGGGCTTGATCTTGGCTCATGTGGGAACCGTGGGTAAATAATAATTGGTCCAAAACAACAACTATAATTTCAGGTGCATCTAAGATACCAAGGTAGTGAATGGGAAGAATTATCCCCATCCAAATATTCTCCAAATGATCTCCACGGTCCATGGAAATGCTTATCCATGGAAGGAACAACTCCAAAATCTTCCTGAAATGGAAAAATGAAGTAATGGAACCATTAAAACATAAGATTCTCCACATGGTCAAATTATTGCTCAAGATACTTCAAAACCAATATCATAATGTATGGAGCTTTTATTATTATCCTAAGTGAGGACCATGCACTTCATACCTTAGGTTAGGAACATATATTTAAAAATGTAAGAAACTTTAATCAAACATCCTAATCTATTTTATAGAAAAACAACCAAAATATAACTTTCTAATCCTAAGATCCAATTCATTGCAAAACAGTTAAATGAATAACACATGGGTGTATAAGTGAAGCGGAAAGAGGGTAAACTAGAGTTAAAGTCAGGAATAAAATATGTCATATCAAGGGAATGACAGTTCTACGAATATGAAAGGTATGAATGAGGTGATGTTTTACTAGGTGATGAGTCAATAGCCAAAATCATAGGACGAGGAAAATTCAAATTGAAGCTCATGGATGGAAGGATTAGAACACTCCTTGTTGTTCTACACATCCCAAGATTGGATAGAAATTTTATGTATGTAAGAAAAATGGATGATACAGGGGTAAAAAGAGTCTTTGAGAAAGAAAATTGAAGGTGGTTCGAGGAGCAATGGTGTTCAGTTGAAGGGGGTTTGTATTGGAAATATTTATAATATGTAGGGAAGAATTATTATTGATGGGTGAAATAGTTACATTGTTCATGAGATTGTATCTAAAGAGTAAAAAACTCCTATAGTATTTGGAAAAAATATTATGATGTGGCATCAAAAACTGGGACATATTGGAGAGAAGGGTCTTCATGTACTACATGGTAAATTTATCATGAATTTCTCTCTATATTTTTATTTCGGTGAACATTGCTTATATGGGAAGAATAATCTGGTAATATTCCACTCTGGTGCAATGAGGGTAGAGGGAATTTTACAGTTGGTGCACAAGGATGTATTTGGACCTATGTTGGTTCCATCACTTGGAAAATATGTGCACTATGTCTCATTTATATATGAATTCTCGAGGAATAAATGGATTTATTTCCTAGGGAATAAATTTTAAGTCTTTGATAGATTTAAAGAGTTTAAGTCTCTTCTGGAGAATCAAACAGAGAAAAAAATTAAGGTATTGAGAACATATAATGGTGGAAGGTTCTGCGAAAATTAATTTGAATAATTCTATAAGAAGTGTAGTATAGAAAGGAAGAAGACTACGCCATACACACCTTAGCATAATGGAGTTGCAGAAAGGATGAATAAGACATTTATGGAAAAAGCAAGGTGCATGCTCAGTGGTGCCAGGTTAGGATAGTAATTATTGGTAGAGTCACTAGGTATTGCATGTTACCTGGTCAATTGATCACCCTCATTAGCGTTGGATGACAAGACTCCACATGAAGTATGGACTGGTAAGAAACCCTCTCTCACACATCTCAAGGTATTTGGCTATGATTCCTATGTTCACGTTCCAAAGGAAAATGGAAGTAAGCTAGATAAAAAGGCTAAAAAGTGTATCTTTATTGGGTATAAGGATGTTTTGAAAGGTTATAATATTTGGAACCCAGAAACTAAGAAGGTAGTGTATAGTCGAGACATAGTATTTAGAGAAACCAAATATATTTTGAAACGGGAAGTCCTACCAAGGTAAGAAGAACCAGAGAAAATAGAGTTTGAATTAAAGGATAATGAATCACAATATACAGGAGAACATGGATCAAAAGAAGAAGAGTCTCCTAGTATAGTATTGAGGAGATCAGTTTGGGAAAGAAGGAAACTAGAAAGGTATACTCCACCTTATTTCCATTCAATTTTTTCTTTTTTTATTACTGAAGATGATCCTAGAACTATTAGGGAGGTAGTGGATTCAAAGGATGGAAAGATCTTGAAAAAGGCCATGGACAAAGAAATGGAATCCTTGGAAAAGAATGTGACTTGTGATCTAGTGGAATTTCCAGGTGGAAGAAATCCCATTGGAAACAAATGGTTGTTTAAGAAGAAGTTGAATATAGAAGGAAAAGTGGAGAAATACAAATCTCGGTTAATAGAGAAAGGTTATTCCTAGGTAGAAGGAATTGAATTCGGTGATATTTTTTCACTTATTGTCAAGTTAACATTAATTGGATTTATTTTATATGTTGCCTTTGCTTTTGATTTTGAATTAAAAAATATGGATGTGAAGAAAACATTCCTACATGGGGATCTAGATTAAGAAATCTACATGAAGTAACTAGTAGGATTTGTAGTGAAGGGAAAGAAAGACCTTGTATGTAGGATGAAAAAGTCCATGCATGGGTTAAAACAATCACCAATAATGTTGTATCAAAAAATTGATACTTATATATAGGGACTTGGATTCACGAGCAAAGAATATCATTGTGCGTATTTCAAATTAATTGGTGATCATATTACCTATTTGGTCTTGTATGTGGATGATATATTGTTGATAGGAAACAACAAGGAGATTATATAGGATGTGAAAACTCAGTTGTCCTATAAATTTGAGATGAAGGATCGTGGTTTTGTAAAATTTCATTTTGGGCATGGAAATTAAAAGAGATCAACAAAACATGAAACTCTAGTTAAATGAGAGGAAATATGTTGAGACAATATTGTATAGGTTTAATATGTAGGAATGTAAACTGACCAAGGTTTATATTCTTGTATATGTAAAATTATCTTCATATCAGTGTATGAAGACAAAAGAAGAGGGGCATGACATGTCTCATGTTCCACATGCCAGTGAAGTTTTTATTTTGATGTATGCAATGGTCTTTTCTAGACCGAACATTTCACATTTAGTGAGATTTTGGAGTAGGTATATGTAAAAACTAGGGAAGGATAATTGGGCAATAGTAAAGAGGGTTTTTCAGGTATTCCCATGGTACTACTAGTTATGGATTGTGCTACTGAGGAAGACTGGGATAGGATAGAGTGTTGTAAATACATGGGTTTGTTGATGAAAACTAGGCTGGATATCTAGATCATAGAATATCTACAAGTGGGTATGTGTTTAACCTATTTGGAGGAGAAATCAATTGGATGAGAAAAATATATGTTATAGTGGCACTCTCAAATATAGAATTTGAGTACATGCAAGCTACTGTGAAATAAAATAAGCGATATGGTTACAAATATTTTTTTTAGGTATTGGGTTGTTACAACAAGTTGTAAGGATAGATTCTGATAGTCAGAGTGAAATCTTCCTAGTGAACAACCCGACTTATGATTCAAACACAAATCATATTGATGTTTAGTATAACTTTGTGAGAGACATGGTTGAAAAAAAGAAGGTGTTCTTGATGAAGGTGGGCACATTGAATAATGTTTCAAATTCATTGAAAAATTCTATGAGCACTAAGAAGTTCTCCTGGTGTAAATAAACAATGGGCATTGCTTCCCTAGATTATTGACTATGTAATCTTGTAACCCCCTATATGCAAAGAAAAAAACAAGTGGGATAATTTTGGGTGTGTGTTATATTCTTTTCAATATTGGTCCCATATACTATACAATGATATGAAATAAAGGGAGTACAAGGGAAGATCCGCTGAAAAAAAAATTGGATATTTTTTGCATCGGCTTTTACCAGTTTTTCAGCACATGGTTTTTGCCGATGGTTTTCTAATTCGGTTTAAGGAATTAGGGTTTTTAACTAATATGGTTCAATGTTATAGGGGTTTTAGATGCCGCAATATCATATATATATATG
>ML781340.1:218282-235183 GCA_009831015.1 Picea engelmannii
GTGTGTGTGTGTGTGTGTGTGTGTGTGTGTGTGTGTATTGTATTGTAAACAATGAAGATATCTGATGAATAAAAGATTATAGGTGTGACTCTAAACATGTTGTTGGTTTTCTCGTTTTGGGTTTCTAGGGTAAATGTTTTCTGTAATTTGTATGTGCCATTGTATATTTTATGTTTTTATTAATAATTTTTTGTAGTAATTAATTGTACAAGGTTGTAATGTATAAAACAAATCCCTATATTCCTTTAGTAACTCCTCCAATTCATGTTTCTTCTCCTTATTACACCCTTCCAAGGATGTCTTTACTTTTAATGACTCTTCACGAGACTGATTTTCCCTTGGGAAAAGTAAAACATATTCCTTACTAGAACTAATCAACTTATTTTCTTGGTTAGCACTTACGAGTAAGGTATTTGAGTTTCCTTTATGTGTGTTGATGATGTAGGACTTATCATCCTTGATTAGTTAGTACTGGTTGGTTCGTTGCATGAGGATTGCATCCCTCATATACATGTAGGGGATTCCAACCAATACTCCACATATATCAAGGGGCATTGTATCTAATTCCACTTCATCAATAAAATCAACACTTATATAAAAGTTAGTCTTGCTTTGTTTCATTACCTTGAAATCTACATCCTTTTTTACACATCCCAATGGATATGGGCTAGGATGATCATGAACCTCCAATCCAATATTGTCGACTAGATCCACTACTATGAGATTATCCTATGAACCAGAGTTGAAAAAAACATATATCTTGGTATTTTTGACCTGAATCTTGATGTGGAAGAGTTGGTCATCTCCTTCTCCTCCTAGTGATGAAGGATTCTCAAATTCATCTCCTTCTATATTGACATGCATAAAATATTCTCATCCAAATATGAGCTAATTTGAACCTGATTTCTTGAATCCGTGGCTAGAATATTCTTTTTCTTTGCTTCCTTCTTGCATTTTTTTAGGTTCAACATTGGATTTAGTTTCCAACAATTTTCCTTAGTGTGACCATCAATATTTCAATGGTTGCAATGGTTACTAGGATCATTGCATTGATGTGCAGTGGCTACCATCTGTTTATCCTTCCCCCCTTTCCACTTCTTCTTACCCTCCTTGGAAACTTCCTGGTTCTCCTTCTTCTTGAAATCACTTGGATGCCCTTTGTTAGGGCCTATGTTTTCCAAATATTGCGCTTGTACACATGCCTCGCCCATTGTCATTGGATTGAAAAACATCAATTTCTTTCACAGATGACTATGAATAGATCCTAGATACTTTAGGAGTACGTCTTGGTTCTTGGTAGAGATACCCGACATGATGGCCATCTTCCTGAACTCGGTGGTGTACTCATGTACACTCTATCCATGCTTTTCATGAACTAATGTGAACAGATCCATTGGTCCTCTACATACCCACTAAGATTGACCTGGGACTTAATGAAGTTTTTGAAATCCTCCCACTTATTTACTCATGGATCACCCAACAACTTAAGTGTATCCATGTGACTTTCCCACCAGATTAAATAATGTCCCTCTAACTTCAATCTGACAAATGATGTCTTTTTTTCTTCACCTATATGGTGAATGCTGAAATAAACTTCTAGTTGTTGAAACCAATGTTTTAGTTTTAATGCATCGATATCACATTAGTATGGCTTTATGCCCACCTTAAAATTCATTTTGAATAAATATTGTGAAGTTTTTATGGTATTGGAACTTGAATTCTCTTTCTTATGTTCTTTGCACAACTCGTTTTATGGGTCTTTGTTATTCCCTGATTTCCCATCTTATCTGATCTCTAAGTTTGAGCCTACAACTTAGCTGAATGCTCTGATATTTCTTTCTAGAGCTACCATGATAGGGAAAATATTGCAATATATGTTAGAAACTTGATATTCCACCCTTGAAAATATCTCCTTTGTTGTATATCAAGGGTTGCTATGAATAGACTCATCATCCATGGCTAGGGTTTTGCAAATTTCTTAAATTGATTCATGGAACCCTAAAACTTTCCACAAACACCCCAAAGGAACATGCTCTAATACCAATATGATATGTATATTTTCTTGATATTCCAATAGAACAGTTCGTCACAACATATCTGATAAATAAAACCGAAATCTACACTATGAAGGTTAAATTCCTTTAGATTCCAGAATATTTAGTTACTGAAGTTTTTCATATGCATGAAATATCTGAAATGTGAAAAATAGAGAACAGTAAAATAAAATCACACACCATCCAAAAAATAACACAATTTGTTTTCTCTAGCAAACCCTTATGGGAGAAAACCCAGCTAGAAGGTGAGGTTGTTATGCTCTCTTTTCTTTGGTATGGAGATAATGCAGGTAAAAAGGAGAGGACACTCTTTGTACAGTCACCTCAGATCTATGGCCCATTAGGATGTTAAATAATATTGACCCCCTCTATTATTCTCTGTAATTTTTCCAATCCTAGTTGTTCTACTATACTATGGAACAAAATACAATAACATAGGATGGACCTCCTTCACCTCCTAGCAACCTAATATCTAACATAGCCCGATAGCCATCTAAGGTTAGGGTTTTAACTTCCTCAACTCTCAATTAGTGATCCATTTTGTAACTTCTATAAATTTCTATAAAATACACTACATGTATAGGCCCACACATTTACATAATGGGGGCTGACATGGCATCCACTTGCACCATGGTGATAAATATGGTAGGTCAACTTGTAGGAGCCATAACTTTCACATAAGAACTCTAACTGAGGTGATTCTTGCACCATTAGAAAGGGATCAGTGTTTATAATATAATAATTATCTCCAAAGTAATATTTGGACCACAAAAAAGTTTCGTTTGATGACTCAAAATGGCTCTAAAATATTTCAGATGATTTTCTAGACCCAAATTTCCAAATTTGGACCAATCGCTAAAATGGCTCTGCAAGTTGATTCCTCCATATGTTTCACCCATAAATAATTAATATATATCATAACTAATATAATGATCCAATCTATATGACCATCCATGAATGTGGGGAAATATCCCTTGGGTTTTACGCATGAGGTTTTATTTGGATACACACACATATGAATAATCCCAAGGATTTAGTTCAAGTAGTTGTCACTAATTTTGATGACATTTGGCTAGTTCTGTGCTAGTGGGTGCATGATTTGAATCCCCTTAGGTGAGATGCACTATTTTTCACTGACAAAATTACTAGGAATGTCATCCATGAATATAGGGAACCATGCCTTGAGTTACCCAACATGATCTTCCTTGGATATATACGTGCTTTTCACTTTCCAACATTTAGTTTTACTTCCTGTTATTGTTTTAGGTTCATTTTATTTGTTGTTTTGGGTTACTTTTTTTTAATTTTAGAATTGAACAACCTATTAGAGAAAGAAAAAGAGCCTCATATGTCCTCTAGTCTTTTACTTGCCAATAGAAGGTTCATTTTCTGAAAAATTATTGATTTTGAGCTAAAGGGTAGAATATATTATTTCTTATTTTGAAATATGAATTCTTGCAAGTACATTTCAGTTTTAAAAAGTAACTTAGATAAGGAAAAATACAATTTATTTTACTACTTTTCTTTCGTTACTTACTTGGATGCTTTTTTAAATTTCAATTTATTTGCAATTTAATTTTATTTCTTTCAAACATTTACATTTGCAATCAAGCACACCACATGTGCATACATATCACACCTTAAATTTTATGCTTCGTTCATTCCACCAAGATCAGTCAAATAATTAACCCTCTAATATAACACACATTTAATCCCACTTGCGCATAAAAATAATATTGTGGTTATATAAGGACATTGGGGATAGGAATCAAAATAATTATGCTTAGTCATTTCACATTGAAACATAGAGGTTGACTAAAAGTCATTTCTATCATACACATTCCAATCCTATTTGGTAACATGTGTTCTCTTTCAGAGTGGATAATGTGAAGTTCTAGACTGGAGGTATGATTGAGAATCATTTCTCTTTCATTACTGAAGATCCCCAAAATTCTTGATTTCTCCTTGAAGTCAAGGTAGCCTATTACACATTTTTGTGAAGAGGTAACTTAGTGGCCATTTTTAATAGGTATCTTTACCCAAGTGGCTCTCATAAGAGGGAGGGAACTTGAGACATATTTATACTAGCCTTGGTTATCTCTCACTACCCACTTCACCATAGTTATAACTCTCTATTTAATAACTTCACTGAACTACGCAAGGGACCTTATATCCCCATGTTGTTAGTGGTTTAGAAGGCCCCTATCAATAGAATAGGTTTTGTTTGAGCACATCTAGTTTATATTATAGGATAGAGTATTTTCTCTTTATAGGATGGATTTGCTTGAGTTAGGACATATTTATTTTTCAAACACACTTAAAACCACTTAATGCACCACCTAAGCATGTAGTGTGTGGTGATTATTTAGTATTGTCTTAGTTCATCGATTTATTTTATTAGCATTTTGATTATATTATTGCATATTTAGGGTGATATTTTCATCTAGATATCATAGTTCCCCATAGGAGAGATTATTTTCGGTTGTAACACATTTGACCTAAGTTTCCCATTAGAGGAGTTATATTCCTTTCTCACCAAAATAGGGTTCCCCACCCTAACCCACTCTTGGGTTCTGTCTCTTCTAACTTGCAACCCCCCTCCTCATTGAGAGGTGTTGGTATATATAGTTTTTGACCCACTTCCATGTATTTTGGTTATGCATCCTCGTCCAACCCAAGTCTCACCATGGATAGAAATGATCTTGTACCTAATGCCAACTAACCTTCTACGCCCTTCATGGAAAATTTAAATCACCCTAATTTGAACAAGTTGATAAATGACCCCATTCACCATGAACTAAATTATCCCAATATACCCTATGTCATCCAAAGATTCAAGGTAATATTAGATAGGATCCTTTCAACCATATAATGTCCTTTCACTTGTGGTATTCATCCAATTCCATAACCAAGGATTTGATTAGGTTACAATTTGTTTATGGCACATTGATGGGTTATACTACCAAATGTTACATAGACCAACCGAGTAATACCCATCGAACCTTTGAGTCCATAGCCAAGGTTTTCCTCACCTTATTCTAACTTCCAATCCAACATGATGCAGGGATAAAAATCTTGACCAAATTTCATCAGGACAATTTCAATCACATTTTAGATCACATCCATGAGTGGAATAGAAGACACAACTTGTGTAAAGTTTATATCAATTATTCTATCTTCACGGATTTGTTCTTGAATTCCCTTATTCCTCCCATTACTAAGGATGTATCCATGACTCTGCTTAGGAATGAGGAACAATCTATTAAAAAAGTGCAACAATATGATCTGACATATTCCCAATCAGGTAATATTTATACCATCCTTATTAATTCCCCTCATTCTCGGTCAGGTGACTTCTCTAGATCAAGAGAATCACATGTGGTTAATGGACTTGTAGGATTTGTCACATACCTACCCAAACATTAATCCTACCCAACCTAGTGGATATGCTAACCCTTATGGAGGGGTTAACACCTCTTAAATATATTCTAATATCACTTAGGATTTATCTCCCTCCTCATCCCAGGTAGGAACCAATACCTCTTACCCTTCACCCCATGCACATCCACATGTACATCAACCTATTTGTAATAGATATTCCTATGGTAGGGCTTATACAAACCCATGTTACGCTTTCATGGGCCACCACTAGATACTTCAATCCCTTCAACAGTGGCACCCCAAACCCTTATTGGTCATCCAACGCCCCCTCCATAAGGTTAAGTATATGCACAACAAACTATCCCCAATCCCCCTAATTAGAATAAGAAGAAGAATAAAGAGAAGGGTAAGTAAAATAACCAAAACCATGGGAACCAAGATAATACAAATCAAAAACCTAATACCAATGTTGGGAGAAATCAAACTTCTGCAACCCAAGGCCAAGGTAACAATCCCCAACACAAGTAGGGGGGAAACAAAAACATTTGTAGTAATAAACCTTGTGCTAGTTGTAGTGTCTATGCACATTGTACCCTTGAATGTCCCTTATTAATTGAAATGTGTTGGATTTTGGAAGAGACTTAGGCCACCAATCATTCTAACAATAAACTCACCCCACCCCCCTCGACGCAATCATTTGTGTTGGGAAATCATTTTCCAGCACAAGGATTTGTGTGCACCATAGAAGACACTCCTTTTTTACCACCTCCCACTTCCACCACTCTTGGGAATGGGAACTACCATATCCTCTACTTAGATTCAGTTGATATCAACATCAAATGTTGATCCCATGAGTATGGTATGCCCCTTGAAGTACAACCTATTGATTATTATGATCCCCCTACATCTAATAGTGTACCTTTATAGATTCATATCCCTAGTTTTCACCTACCTTCTAAGGTATGTAAGGTTCCATTAAGATAAAATTCATCCAAATCCCATGTGCAAGAATCTCATAACTATAGTATAGTATAGGACTTATCTCAATCCCCTATAGTGATTTCGTCCCTTGAATTATTGTATATTTGTCCTTCACAAAGGAAGGATTTACTATATTCCTTCGTCGTTATTGATCCATTAGATTACAATATGATCACCTTTGATGTTGATAAGACTAAAAATTTTCTATTACCACCTTCAGTGGCCTTTCAAATTCCATTTTCCATCAAAAATGTCATCATTAATCAATGCATTGCTAATGAAGGCACATGCACATGCATCATGTCATCATAAGTATAGAAGAAGGTACCCCCAATGCTTATCCCATCGATGATTTATTTTCATGTGTATGATGGATGGCCCTCTAAACTTTAAGGAATTTAGAAAAAATGTCTCATCCAATTAGGAGGAAAATAAGTGTGTGTTGAGATTGAGTTCATATATTCCCCTTTGAACTGTAACACACTTATAGGTAGGAGCTTCATGTATACCATGAAGGTGGTTTCCTCTTCAATATTTTGTAAGATGATGTTCCCCCGTAATAGGAAAATTGTAACCATTGATCAACTGACATACCATGATCCTCAAACACAACTTCACCCTGACTAAGTGGTGTCATCCCCATGTGGAAGCCAAATATTTCCCTCTCTTTCAAACAACAACCCTATAGTCCAAAAAGACTCAAAATTGCTTGGTAGGTATTATGGGAATCCATCTATAGTTAACCACCCAATTTCATCCAACATATGTATGGTGTCATCATCTCATAATACAATGGGTCCATCTATGTAGCTATCTGTCGGGCCCTTAGCTCCAAAATATTGAATACCACCACCTTTAGGGAATCCTCATTCACATTACCCCATAGAATAGGTCCCTTTCTTTTTTCCACCTCCAAGAATAATAAGTACCCCTATCATGACCAGCTTGAATTATCCTAACCTCATTTTAGGGATCTCGATTTAGTACTTGGATCCCCCTCCTACTCCTCTTTCACCCTATGTGCCAACTCTTTATTTGGAATTGACTCATATTCAACCAATAAGGATGATCCATATATCCCCCAAGGAACATGCACAGTCCCTACCTCAACAAACACAAGTTAGGAAAGGAATTGAAAAAGGAAGCAAAGCCAAAAATAAAGGGGGCACAAACAATCCTAAACAAGACATGACCACCCACAACATGACATATAGATACATACCTCCATGTGCCTTATGCAATATCCCTTGTCATGTTACCAACAACTATCCTAGACTCCCTGAACTCAAATAAATTTATGAATCTAATTATTTAGAACCAAGTCCTTCCAAATTGGTTGTGCATGTTACTCTCCCTAAGTAATGAACGAAGTGTGTTAGTATTTGCACATGAATCACCCCTACACTTTCTATGATACATATGGTCATTATTATCATTGTTGTTCTAACCTACCCTAATTTTTCAATTCCCTTGACATCATTCGTTAGTTGGATTATAATTCTGCAGACCCCCTGACCCCCATAGTAGAGGACCTTTCTCTCATGTGAGAAGTTTTTTTACAAGAAAATAGTAAACCCATTACTAAAATTGACTCTCTTGAAATGAAAACCGATGAGAATTTTGATGCAAATTCTCTAACTATCAACTTCCATGGTGTTATCACATGAAGTTGTCAAGGGTCACATATAGTTAAGCCTATACCCTTGGCCTCTCTTTCTCTTCTCTACATGCCATTCCTATAATTTTTCCCCTTCTGGTTGGTAAATTTGATTTCCCTTTTTGTTCAATGACCTAGTTTTCCTTAGTGTCTTTCTTGACTGATTCTCGGCTCAAAGTTTTTTTGTTTCTATTGAAGGATAGACACATATCACAATTTTGGTTGAAATTATTGGTCATCTTGTCTGCCATTGATTGAGCTCACAGAAGGTCATCCAAGTCCTTTTTTTTCATAGGTAACAGCCATGAAATCAAAGCATAGAATTCAAAGCAGTCCATTCCAGGCTCGAAACACAAGCAAAAAGACAGGTTCATGTTTCAACGAAGGAGATCCCATATACAGTTCATATTAGCAGCTCTCGTGCATTCAGAATTTTAATGTTGTGCGAGGTTTAATGACCAGACAAAAGCACCAAAGTGACCTTTGCCTAGAGTTACAGATCAAGGCCACACGTCCTTATCCAATGGATGGTCATGATTTACTTTAGTATTTTGGGATTTGGGATTTTCCAGACTTCCCCTCTCATTTTTCTCCGGAGTACTTTATTCCAGAGTGCACAGGTCCCTGTCGCATGTCCTTCCATATCTAACGGTCATGATTTACTTCAACAGTTCAAGATTCGAGAGTTTTGGGACTTCCCCTCTCATTTTCCTCTGGATTACTTTCTCCAAGAGTGCACAGATATATGTCGTGTGTCCTTCCATATCCAATGGTCATGATTTACTTTAGGATTTTGGGCTTCGAAAGTTTTAGGAATTCCCCTCTCATTTTCCTCCAGAGTACTTTCTCGTGGAGTGCATCGACCTCTGTTGTGTGTCCTTCCAGATATAACGGTCATGATTTACTTCAAGAGTTTGGGCTTCAAAAGTTTCGAGACTTCCCCTCTCATTTTCCTTCGGATTGCTTTCTCCGAGAGTGCACATATCTCTGTCACATGTCCTTCCAAATCTAATGGTCATGATTTACTTTGATAGTTCAGACTTCAGGAGTTTCAGCTTCTCATCTCCCGATTTCCTCCAGAGTACTTTCCTCTCGGAGTTTCATATATTTCTCCATATGTCCCTCTAGATGATGGCCACATGGAATTCATTTCAAGCTGCCACATCAGCTTCGGGAAATTGTCCTTCGGGAAGTATTCTTGTTCAACATCAAAATCTCCCGAGCACTAAAATTAGCGCGATCTCTAAGCATGGTTAAAAGGATTATAGAGTTGGTGGGTGGATAATATTTAGTGAGGGTGCTAGAATAGAGAGGCTTCCTAGATCATAGATCACGACTAGATTGAAGGCCATGCTTCATTGCAGGGATGGAACATGCTCAAATTATAAAATTCTTGTGCGATCCCACAATCAAAACCATGGTATAGCGAAAAAGTTATGTGGAAGTTGGTTGTTGATTGCAGGCACCGAAGTGATGTGGATCCAAAACACCCTTGATGGCCCCACAATCACATGCTTATATAGTGTCAAATCTGAGAGCAGTGCATGGAAGGACCCTAGGATTTAAGCCTCATCCCAATATCGAGGAGAGACTAGTTAATAAAAAAAAGGATTGGTGGTTGAAACCTAGACTCAATCCATAAATGGAAGCATGGACAGTCTAACCAAGGAGACAGAAAAATGTCAGCCCAAAGTACTAGAGAGGGCAGTTTTTCCTGCAGGCCCATGCTGACCCGAGTTTCCTTCTGACGGAAGGAACAAGAGAGGTGAAGTGTTAAGCCCTAATATTGGCTCATTACCCCTTAATTGGGGCATATTATATTAGTAATGTTATTTTATTTATGTTGGCTTTAGGCCATTAGTTGTAATTATACCTCCTAGTCTCCTATATATACCAAGGAGACATTTTCATTTTGAATCATCTTGTACTTGAACATTTAAGTGGGGTAAAAGGAGGTTTCCCCCTCGAAGAGGCTTATTATATGAAATTATATATTTTTCAAGGCATTGATTACTTTTCTCTAAGGTTTTTCTATGCTATATTGATATTTGGTTCTTAACATATGGTATAAGAGCTCAAGGTCTTGGGGTTTTGCTGCTACATCTGAGACACCTTGGAATTTTTGCTATAACTTGTTTTCTACAATGTTTCAGAAGGCACATATTGGAGGATATTTAGTAGACGGATCAAGGTACATTGGGTTCAAATTTCAGCTCATGAGGCCTTATACTTTTGGAGATATAGCTTGTACAAGATAGGGTTCTAGAATCATCCTGAACTGAATCATTGCAGAATTTTCGCTATAAACTTTTTTATGTAAAGTTTAATACCCTTAAATATGGATTATATTCACATAAATTAGTAAGGTATATGTGGTAAAAAGTTCATCTTCTGGGTAATCCTAAATTTGTAGATACACCCTGTGTAAGATAGGGTATTTGACTAGTCTCAAGAAGGTGTTCCAGGTAAAACAATCATAACTTCTTCCTAGAGTATCCGAATTGAGTGGGACTGGTTTCATTGGATCGTGGATAGTCTGTAGTATTTATGGTATGAGTTTCAGAATTTTATATCAATTATTTTGTGTGAAGCACGCTATACAAGTGAGATCTCCTAGAAAGGCCAAAAATCGGCAAGTTGTGGGGAAGTTACCGTAAATTTCACTTGGCACATCCAATTTTGATTAGAACTGTGGCATTGCAGAGAAGAAATATCAGATAACTACATAAAATAAATTTTCATACCTAGAAGGGCCGAAACTTGCGAGATACAACATAATAAGGATTGTCTAGCAGAACCATCTCAAAATCAAGGTTCAAAAGTGATATTTGGCCAACATGCCACCCAAAAAGGGAACTTCTACACAAAATAAGCCTCCAGACAATACTACTTGGACTCTTGATGAAGGTGAAGAAATGCATAGGGACATAAATTATTTACAAAATAAGATAGTAACAAAAGATGAACTATAGGAGATGGAAGCTAAGTTGGAAGCAAAGATGCATGGTTTAAAAGAGGAGATCATGGAAGTATTGAAAAATTTTGTAACAGAGAAGACACCTGAAAGTGAAAATTCATCCCATCAAATTCATGATGAGGAAACAAGGAAGGTGAATCAAGAATGGAGAAACTCCAACTTTGGGTTGAAAACCAACCACGTTCCTAAGATCGATATGAGGAAGTTTGATGGCAAGGACCCAATCACATGGATACTTCAGATAGAGCAATTCTTTGATCTAGATAATGTGCCACATACACAAAAGGTATGAATTTCTTCTTTATATTTAGAACCTAATCAATTTGTATGGTATCAATGGCTTTGTTCTCTCAAATCACTCGATAGTTGGACAATTTTCACAGAAGAATTGATAGCACACTATGAGTATACAAGGAGAAATACCTTCTTTAGCCAATTGATAAATCTCAAGCAAAAGGGTTCAGTTACGGAGCACATTGAGAACTTCCAAAGATTGAATATAAAGGTAACCGATATTCCATATGAGCACTTGATTGATGTATTCATAGGAACTTTAAAGGATAAAATTCAACATGAGGTTCTCCTTTGGGAACCCAAATCATTGGAGAATGCATTTAAGGTGGCAAGAAATGTTGAAAGTAAAAATATGGCTATGGCTACTAGAAGGACCAATCCTAACATCTATATAGAGAAAAATGCTCCTTCTTCTAAAACACCTCAACCTACAAGGTTGACACCTCAACAATTGGAGGAAAGAAAAGAAAAAGGTTTATTCTTTAATTGTGACAACAAGTACAGTAAGGGACATAAGTGTGATGAGAATAAATTATTCTACATAGATTGTGAAGAGGAAGAAGAACAAGAACAAGAACCATATCAAGATGAAAATGTAGAAGCAATTTTGTCTAAAGAGTTGACTCTCACTATATCGTGTAATGCAATGGCTGGAATTAGCACTCCTCAAACCCTCAAGATCGAAGGATACATCAAAAAGAAAAAGGTAATAGTCCTAATTAATTCTGGCAGTACTCATAATTTCATTCACTATAAATTAGCCAAAGCTCTCAATTGCTTTGTATATCCAGCGCCAGAGTTTCAAGTAAAGATTGCAGATGGAGGAACTATCAATTGCTCAGGAAAATGAAATAAGATCAATCTTACTATGGGGGAATATGTAATGAATAGTCTAATGATTTATATACCCATGTGTGGTGTATATGTTGTACTAGGAATCCAATGGTTACAATCATTAGGAATAGTGGCTTGTAATTTTCAAGAAGTTTTCATGAAATTTTCATTGGAAGGAAAAGAAATTGAGTTCAGAGGTATCACAAGGAAACCCGGTAAGGTGATAAGCTCTAATGGCATGACAAAATTATTGAAAAAAGGGCATCAAGGCATTATTTCACAACTCTGCTCACTATATGTTCAAACATCTAAGCCATCTATTCCTCAAGATATCCAAAGAATCATTGATAAGCATTCCAAAGTATTTGAAGATATTCCCAAAGGTCTTCCGCCCACTCGAAATCATGATCATGAAATTCACCTAATTCCTGGGAGTGTTCCTTCTAACATCAGGCCATATAGATACCCTTATGCCCAGAAGAGTGAAATTGAGTGCATGGTTGAAGAAATGTTAGAGGATGGCATTATTAGACCTAGCCAAAGTTCTTACTGTGCACTAGTGGTAATGGTATTCAAGAAAGATATATCATGGTGTATGTGTCTAGATTATAGACAACTCAACAAGATCACTATTAAAGATAAGTTTCTCATTCCCGTCATTGATGAATTGTTAGATGAAGTACATGGAGCAATCTATTTCACAAAATTGGATCTTCGTCCAGGGTATCATGAGATCAGAATAAAGGAAGAAGATATCCCAAAAACAACATTCCAAACTCATGAAGGCCATTATGAAATTTTGGTCATGCCTTTTGGCCTTATAAATGCACCTTGCACATTCCAAGGGTTGATGAATTCCATTTTCAAGCCCTTCCTTAGAAAATTTGTGTGAGTATTTTTTGATGATATACTAATCTATAACAAGTCTTTGGAGGATCATGTGCGACATGTTGACAAGGTGCTACAACTACTAAAGGAGCAACAACTATATGCCAAACCATCCAAATGTTTCTTTGGAGTAAATGAGGTAGAGTATTTGGGTCATATTGTATCTCATGAAGGTGTCAAGGTAGACCCTAACAATATTAAGGCCATGATGGACTGGCCGATTCCCAAAACATTGAAGAATCTTAGAGGATTTTTGGGTTTGACAGGTTACTACGGAAAGTTTTTTCAGAACTATGGAATAATAGTAGCACCTTTAACGACACTAACTAAGAAGGATGGATTTTCATGGACTCTAGAGGCAACTAAAGATTTTGAAAAAATTAAAGAGGTGATGTGAAAAGCTCCTGTCTTGATCACTCCAGACTTCACAAAAACCTTCATTGTGGAATGTGATGCCTCGAGAAATGGAATTGGTTTTGTCCTAATGCAAGAAGGAAGGCCCCTAGATTTTGAAAGTCGACCACTCAAGGGAAAGGACTTACACAAACCCATTTATGAGAAGGAAATGATGGAAATACTAAATGTATTGAAGAAATGGCATCCTTACCTAATAGGTAGGAACTTCAAGGTCAAAACAAATCATGATAGTCTTAAATACTTCTTGGAACAAAGACTATCTTCAAAAGAACAACAAAAATGAGTAACCAAGATATTGGGTTATGATTTTGAAATCGTCTATAAAAAGGGGAAGAAAAATGTTGTGGCAGATGAACTCTCAAGAAAGGATGAAGATGTTGAGGCCTTTCTCTATTCTATCTCGATCATCCAACCCGATTGGATAATAAAATCAATGGATGAGTGGAAGAATGACGAAAAAGTGTGGACTCTCATTCAAAGGTTGAAGCAGGATTCCATTGCATTAGATACATTTACATGGAAAAATGATTCACTATGGTACAAAGATTGCTTATATTTATGTAAGAGCTCCCAACTCAAACAAAAGGTACTATTGGAATTGCACACCTCTCTAGTAGGAGGACACTCAGGATATTTGAAAACCTACCATGGAGTCAAGAAGGATTTTTTTGGGGATGGCCTTAAAATTGATGTTCAAAGGTTTGTGGCAAAATGTTTCGTTTCCAAACAAAATAAGGTGGAAACAATTAAGACCCAAGGTCTTTTACATCCATTATCCATCCCAAGTGAGCATTGGGAGGAGGTTTCCATGGATTTCATCACAGGGTTACCAAACTTTGAAGGAAAGATTGTCATCATGGTGATTGTTGATAGACTGACCAAGTATGCACACATTTGTGCACTCTCTCATCCCTTCAAAGCTAGTACATTTGCCACCGCATTCATGGAGACATTTCAAAAGCTACATGGAAGCCCAAAGATTATTGTAAGTGACAGAGATCCTATCTTCACTGGACATTTTTGGACACAATTATTTTCTTGTTTGGGTACTCAATTGGCTCATAGCTCATTCTATCATCCTCAATATGATGGACAAATCGAGATAGTGAACAAATGTCTGGAAGGCTACCTTCGTTGCTTTGTCTCTGATAAATAAACACAATGGTTCAAATGGTTACCCTTGGTAGAATGGTGGTATAACACTTTCTTTCATACTACAACAAAAATGACATCATTTATGGCACTTTATGGATACAACCCTCCTTGCATCACTTATTATCTTAAAGAAAAATCTAAGGTTCAAGCAGTGGAATATCTCATCGAGAATCAACAACAAGTTCTCCAAATCTTAAAGGACAACCTGACCATGGCACAAAATTGCATGAAAGAACAAGAAGATCAACATCGTAGTGAAAGAAGTTTTGAAGTAGGGGATTGGGTGTTTTTAAGACTACAACCATACAAACAAATGTCCCTCAAGAAAGCCAAGAAGGATAATAAATTATCACCAAGGTACTATGGCCCTTATAAGGTGTTGCAAAAGATTGGTACTATGGCATACAAATTGGATTTTCCTTCATCTTCACGAGTACACCCAGTTTTCCATGTTTCATGCTTAAAGAAGGTTATAGGCAACAATATCCCAGTTCACTATATTTCCATAACTTGGCGAGGAAGGAAAAATCATATTGGAGACTGAAGCCATCACTGACACAAGAATTTGCCAGCTGAAAAATACATCCATTTCAAAGTATCTCATTAAATGGAGGAAACTACCGGTTGAAGATTCCACTTGGGAAGATGATTCTTTTATACATAAGCATTTAGAGTTACTCAAGAGTTTTGGACAACACTTGTCTCAAGGGGAGGGGCATGTTAAGCCCTAATATTGTCTCATTACCCCTTAATTGGAGAATATTATATTAGTAATGTTATTTTATTTATGTCGGCTTTAGGCCATTAGTTGTAATTATACCTCCTAATCTCCTATATATACCAAGGAGACATTTTCATTTTGAATCATCTTGTACTTGATCATTTAAGTGGGGTAAAAGGAGGTTTCCCCCTCGAAGAGGCTTATTATCTGAAATTATCTATTTTTCAAGGCATTGAGTACTTTTTTGAGGTTTTTCTATGCTATATTGATATTTGGTTCTTAACATGAAGGACCTTCCAGAAGGGGAGAAAGGGCATGCAAAAATGATACATGAAAGGATAGACAAAAAGGACACATAGGTGGAAAATCCTTGGATAGGAAGGTCGGCTCGAACTCCTAGTGGTTTTCCACTGTTTTCATTATAAACACATCAGATGAATAATATGTTACGGTCGGATGGTTGAGCAGATCTCCCTATTTTGTAACAGTTTGATGACAGAGTTGTTCTTTGGTTATGTATGATACCTGAGACTTTCTCATTAATAGAATTCAGTTTCTTTCAGTATCTTGTTTCCTATTGTGATGAAACACTCATGCATGGATGATCCAAAGGAGACGTTGTAGTTTTATTGTATTGGAGTTTTGATTATAATGCTACTATGATATGTTTCAGTATTTTATTTCACTATCATGTTTCCTCTTATGTTGTAACACTCATGCATGGATGATCCAGACGAGGTGTTGTGGTTGTATTGTAATGGAGGTTTGATTATAATGTTGTTGTGATATGGTTCAGTATCTTAAACTTAAGTTCAAGAGTGCTCTTGTTCCTGAGTTCTTCTGCACTAAGCTTCTTGAAGGTCGAATGCTTATGGTAGACTTGTCTACTCTCCTCACTAAATCTTTCTCCTTCTCACCTTTAACCTTAAAACAATGATTGAAGTTAATGAGAACCTCATTTTCTTATGCATTGCTAGTCCAGTTTTTTGTGTTAAACATTCTTATTTTGAGCTTTGTCTATTTGACCTCCACTCATAAACATTTCTCCACAAACCATTTTGATTGGTACTAGGATTATCCTCTAGCAGTATGAGGGTGACTCTTAGTGCTAACACATGGGATAATCAATGCCTAATAATGTTACATTATCCATTGAATTACATCCTATAATACCTTCCATTCCCCATGTATCTTTAGTCCCAACATCAGTGTACCCTTCATCCACTAGTCTTCTATCTACCTCATTAGATGTGGCGTATGTGAACCATACTTCTCATTCCCATGGAGCTGATACTAGGTTCACTATCTCATCTTCCACCACCTCATTTGTTAGTGTAGACTCTACTTATCCCATATTTCATTCTATTGAAGATGTTCTAGAGTCCCTAATCATTTCATATTACCGATGGGATCATCCCCATCATCATTCCTGTTGGACACACCTACCACACTTAGAGGGGGGGGGTGAATGAGTGTGGGGCTCTTTTTCCCAAAACTTCCCTCTTGCACAAAAACTCATCAATTAGCATTCAACATTTATTC
>ML781340.1:256159-279463 GCA_009831015.1 Picea engelmannii
TCAGATCTATGACTAAGACACTGGTATGGTTACATTATTGTCTTGATAGATTCTATTGTTTGATATGTTGTGAATGCTTAGGGCATTCTTGGTATGGATTCTATGATGTGGCTCTATTTGGTTGACTTGATGGATGGAGTGAGAAGCACTCTTGTGATTCAGTAGTAACATGATTTATATGATATACTTTTGTTTATACATGATTGATATAGCATTCATATTGACTTGTTGTGGAGCATGAGCAAGCTATTGGAGAGCTTGGATGTATTGTGACTGGTTGTGGGTCAGTTTGGATAGTGGAAGACAAAAGAGAAAGTGATTGCAGGTTGCAGAGGATCTGAGCATGTGAAGGAAAGAAAAAACCTAAGAGCTCAAGAGCATACGCTTGTTATATTATACATTGGCCGCGTTCACACGTGGACTGTAGTGAGCCAGAGTGCGTTCACACGCAGGCTTCACTACTGACAAGTCGCGTACCTGTTGACAGATTGACATCTGTTGAGGATTGTTGCCTCATCTCAGTTGGTGCTAAGGGTGTAAGCTCAGTCTTTCATATAGAGCTGGTACTCTTGTAGAGTTGTACTCTATTCAGTTGTTGCTGATAAACCCAAGGATTGTAGTCCGTAATAAAAGGAAAATTGTACATACATATTGTGTTCTTTGTGTCCATTGTGATGATGACTTGTTGATGATATATTGCTGATATATGTTGTTGATATGTGCCTACATCTAACTGGTTATAAATGACAGCAATGGGTAATGAATAAATGTTGAATGCTAATTGATGAGTTTTTGTGCAAGAGGGAAGTTTTGAAAAACAGAGCACCACACTCATTCACCCCCCCCTCTAAGTGTGGTAGGTGTGTCCAACAGGCATGATCCTGGAATTTCTAGAAAATTGGCAATAATTTAGGACAAATCGTTCCCCCTGAGTTGGAGGTCCATACGTGTGATATCTTTGGATTTTGAACCACGTGTCTTAATGAAAACACCTCTCTGGAAAAAACCCATGTCCCAAAATTTTGAGATTCAATGTCGTATGCCTGACAATCGAGGAGAAACTCCAGTACTAGAATGTTGGTGCCGAAATCCTGTAGGTAACTGTTTAGTACTGGAATACACACAATCACAATCCTGAGTACCAGATTAGGCACATGACTCGGTACCGGAATAGCACAGAGTGCGAAGTACTGGAATAGGTGGAGCCTTGGGTACCATATCAATGCTGCTTAAGATCAAATGATTAGGATCATGCAAAATCAACTATTTTAATCGAATTAACTCAAAAAAATCAATCAAAACATGCCTTAACCATAAGTTACCTCTGTATGCACATGAACAAGGTCATTAAGTGTATCTATGGAGGTAACGATCAATTTTATACTCATAACACAGGTAAACTAGGCTCGGATAGGGGGTAATAGAGGGTATTAGAAGTGTCAAAATGAAGACTCAACATTCCCCCATGCTTAAGTCATTGCATGTCCTCATGCAACAATGATCTTCAAAATTGCACAATTGATGATACTCTTCACCCGATCAATAAATCCCTGAATTTAAGTCTTATCCAATTTGTTTTCGATCAAAGTTAGGAGAAAGGGTTGACTGTGACTCTAATGTGATTATAGGAAAGTGGCCAAGAGTTTTCAAAATGACTTTGACTAATAGGCCTCCCTATATAGATTACCTTTTAAAGTAAAAGTGATATAGCATATTTTTAGATCTCATTTGAAGAGAGGGACACATAAGAGAATACATCCCAAGATGATTATCTCATTTCTTATCCAATTTTTTAGAGATGAAGCTCTTCTTGTTTAGGTAAGGTGAATTACATATACTGAGGGTCCCACTTCTCATGCAAACCTTTTTATTTTAAAGATAGAACTCTAAAGTGGATACTTGAAGGTTCTTAAGAACATCATTTGAGAGATATAAAGGTCATATCCTAGCCTTGATTTGATAATGATTGCTTCAGAATGAGACCCAAGGGTTTATGTTCAGTTTTAAGTGTGCCACTTTATGTTTTTCAACTCCCTTTACCCGACATAACCCCGCTGCCAGCAGGCCTATTTAGTACCCTGACGAGTTTACCTTAGTACCATACAAGCATGGCCCTACTGCCAGCAGGCCTGTTTAGTACCCTGGTGGGTTTACTTGTACTTCATGATACTTCCTTTTTATTATATTACTCAAAATATTTAGAATTATGTATACTGTTCATTGACAGTTTTAGAGTATAAGGAAGGTAGGTGGTACGAGAGTGTTTTAGAGTAATTAGGCATATAATTAAATGTTTGCAATTATCCCAAGGGTGACATCATCTACATTCAACTTAAATCTCAGCTAATCAATGTATAATGGAACATCTCGGATAATGACTAAGAGGTCCCTCTAGTTAATCCTATTAGGGTTCTCATGAACGTTCATTGTGGTTTTGCAAGGGCAGTCCACCACATGAGGTTTTCATCAATACCTCCCAAGAAAAACTTGTAAAGATAAACTTGGAAAAAAACTTGTTTGAATCAACTAGGTTAGTATTTGACATAATGGTGTCACTACTTTTCAATGGATATTTCAATTAGAAATCACTTCTTCAAAATGATGAGGTAATCAGATAAATGCACCCATTATCATATAGAGATAAATGTGAAAATATCTTCTTAAAGGCTAGCAAGGATGATTCATTTAGGTTTGAGTGTAGAAATGTAGGAGGAAGATGCACATGCGAGTAAAAAAAATTCAACACCAGACTTACATGATCCTTGATAGATTAGCTCATACCTCCAATTACCTGAAGTGAAAATGATGTTAAGCATAGGACAAGGTAGAAACAAAGTGACAGGATGAATGATTTCTATACAAGGAGATGTATACGAGGGCTTGCAGAAATTCATGGTAGGGAGCGTGCAATGATTGAGAGTAACCATATGTTTACTGCATAATTAGTCTAATTTCATTAATAAAACGAAAAATGTTGAATTTATATGTCCTAGTACTTAAATCGAGTAGCAAAACTTGAATATATGATTAGAGCTACTAGCACCTTATTAGCAGTACCGAATCACCTGAGTGTCAGATGAGCGCAAGGTTGTGGTTTAGTACCGAAATAAAGTAGAGTTTTGGTTCAGTATCGAAATAGCACAGACCTCCTCCACAGTACGGAATCAACATAGAGGCAAACATTGTTTTCAGTACTAGATGAACGCAATTCTGCAGTACCGGAATAGAATGGTACTGGAATTCTGGAAATGATTATTAAATCCCAGCACTGAACATGTTGATTTGGCCTTACCGACGAAAGTTGCAAAAGAATATGAAGGTTTCAGCAACCAGTCCCCCATGCCTAAGGTTTTGCATGGCCTCATGCAAACAATGTGAGATGCTAAAAAAAGGGCTTCTCGGAAGGTTGCAAACATCTGCTAAAAAAAACCAATAGAACTAATTAAAACTAGATTTTTATTCATGCTTACAAACATAAAATTTATGGAAACTGTCAAAAGTTTAAATATAGCTATGAATAAAATAATTTGGAATTAACCTTCAGTTTCAACTGCTATTAAAAAAGTCACTTAATTGATCATCCTTGTGAAATGGTGGTATTAAAACATATAGGTAATGATAAAGCACAATAACTTAAGGAAAAAGAAGAAATTTGAAGAAATAGGTCGTGAAGCACTCCCTTAAGTGTTCTCTTTTGTTGACAAGGATGCCTTCTAGGCTTTTGAAACCCTTCCTGTATCATGTGTGCATTCGGAGGATGAAGAGATTACCTTCTCATAAAATTCCAAACAAAATTATCACAACTTTTAGAAAGAAATCTATTATAGGAATGAAAGATATTAAAAGTATGAAAGATAGGTTACATTACAACATTTATTTATTTATTTACTATCCTACTCTAATTGAACAAAAGAAAATGTCCTTCAAGTATAAGAATACTTCCAGTGAATCCATGTGCATAATAGGGTTAGAAATATATCTATACTCGGGTTTAAAATATAACTTTTAATGCATACGTGAGTATGGAGGACTAGTTGCTTTGATGATGAGATCAAGAAATAATGAAAAATAAAAGAGTGTTGTGACCTAATAACTAATTGAAACCATATTTCAATAGTATCAATATATTATTGTTTCTCTTTTTTGTTTAGGTCACACACCATGTCCTCCTTTTCCATGCTATGCATATTATATTCTTCAAGATGATTGGTCTTTGGAGTACATACAGGATCTGTTCAGAGGCATGCTAAGAACTCCTCAATCTTAGGTTTCCATGGTTACTCTCCCGCAAATACTATCCATGATTCTTGAGTCTCCTCAACAAATTGACAATAGGAATCCAAAGGGACTTGTAAATCTTCTTGTGGAGAGACAACTAAATTCTTGACCACTGTCAAGATATGCTCTTCCTGAGAGGTGGATATCCTAGTCATTGCTAGAATGTGAGAAAGTTCTTGGAGGAACATTCTTCAAGCTATTGATCATCCTTTAATTACTCTATCTGGTTGATGATCCCTGTCTCACAGCACAACTTAGTACTCGGGGGTTCTTACAACACCCCAAAAATGATTTATCATAAAATATTTGAATATTAAAACTATTTGCAAAAATAAAACACACCAAACTTGAACTCCTTGTGTTACTGGGATCCTGTTGTCACCAGGTTATCTGTTCTCACAAATTAGCCCATCCTAAATAAAACTAGATTTTCATAAAAGAAGGAAAAACACACTTGCATTGAAAGAAGAGAGGACAACCTAAATTTGAAGCAACCCCACCAAAGTGGATGTGTGGGATCTTCCCGCACGTCTTACCATATTCTCTCCGCCCTTAGGTAATCCAATCCAAAACCATTAAAGCAATCTAATCCAAATACTACCTATTACCGTTTACAACTCCCTGGCAGTCGTGCCAAAATGTTGGTGCGATTATTTGCATAATATATTACCAAACATAAATTATAAACCGGGATTCATAATCAGTAGAGTTGATGCACTATATGTGTTGATAATAGATAGGTTCCTATGTATGTTTAGTATAGCTTATATCATAAAACCATCAATAACAAAATACTATGTTTTCAAAGATAACACTCTTCACACAATTCAGAAATTAGAAAGAAAAACTTGCAATCATGCACTCAAAAGATTTTGCTCAGATAATGCCTTGTCCATTTACAAGCTCATGAAGTGGAAAGATGGACTTTGAATCTCTTATATGTAGCTACTATCCTTAACAACAACTAACAAGCAAAACTGGGCACACTTCAACAATAGCAGGCGATAAAGCTCATAGTAAACCGCTCAAGAAAACACTCAATTGAAAAGGCTATTGCTCACATAACAGATCTATTCATTATAGTCTTTTGAAAAGAAGAGATGAAATCAAATATTGTCCCCTGTAGCAATTGGAAACAATAATCAACAATTCACTCTTAAACAAAAAGCAATCATAACTCAATTTTTTTCAATCAAACTTGTGTAGTACAAATTCTTATCTAATTCTACACACACTTCAAAATCAATTGATGCATCACAAACAAAAATATAATACAATCTTACAATCTTGCAATTACTTCATTTATACACAGGAAACATAAGTCTTAATGAGATGTTCCATTTGATGGCTTATGCAATGGGAATGATGGAATCCCAACTGTTTCTGTGCTGCCATACTTTGCAATCAATTCTAATAGTGAAATCGGAAATGAAATCAAAACAACAAGTACCCAAAAATAGAAATCTATACTAACAATTTACAATGAGCTTACCGAGATGGATCGGTGGCCCTTGCAGATGCCAACATGGAAGATTTTAGATCAACAGATTCTAAATGATAATAGACACACAGGATCCTTGAATTCAAACTTCCATTGATCTTCAACAAATGAATTTACAAAAGGAGTTGATTCAGAAATCCAATTTCCAGCATACTAATTTCTCTCCTTTGGCTTAGAGCCATCACTCAATTTATATGATTTTTACATTACAAATTTGGATCTAGACAATACATACAAATCAAAAGCATTTTCCATCCATGGAGGTCGAGTACAACCACTTATCTAATCAAGGAAATGTATTTCCCACGAATTTGGGTATGATCCTAGAATTTCTGGAAAATTGACAATAATTTAGGATGAATCATTCCCCCTGAGATGGAGGTCCATACGTGTGAGATATTTGGATTCTGAACCATGTTTCCGAATGAAAACACCACTCCGGAAAAAACCCATGTCCCCAAATTTTGATATTCATCATCATATGCTCGTAAATTCAGGAGAAAATCCAGTACCAGAATGTTGGTGTTGAAATCCTGTAGGTAATTGTTTAGTACCGGAATACACATAGTCACAATCTTGAGTACCAGATTAGGTGCATGACTTGGTACAAAAATAGTTCAAAGTGTCTAGTACCACAATAGGTGGAGCTTTGGGTACCGAATCAATGCTGATTAAGATCAAATGATTAGGATCATGCAAAATCAACTATTTTAATCAAACTAACTCAAGAAAATCAAACAAAACATGCCTTAACCATAAGTTACCTCTATATGCACATGAAAAAGGTCATTAAGTGTATCTATGGAGGTAACTATCTAGTTTATACTCATAACACAGGTAAAATAGGCTTGGATAGGGGGTAATAGAGGGTATTCGAGGTGTCAAAATGGAGACTCAACGCACTTCAAGGTCAAAACAGATCATGATAGTCTTAAATACTTCTTGGAACAAAGACTATCTTCAGAAGAACAACAAAAATGGGTAACCAACATATTGGGTTATGATTTTAAAATTGTCTATAAAAAAGGGAAGAAAAATGTTGTGGTAGATGCACTCTCAAGGAAGGATGAAGATGTTGAGGCCTTTCTCTGTGCTATCTCAATCATCCAACCCGATTGGATAATAGAAGCAAGGGATGAATGGAAGAATGATGAAAAAGTGTGGACTCTCATTCAATGGTTGCAGCAGGATTCCAGTACATCAGATACATTTACATGGAAAAATGATTCACTATGGTACACAGATTGCTTATATTTATGTAATAAATCCCAACTCAAGCAAAAGGTACTATTGGAATTTCACACCTCTCCAGTAGGAAGGCATTTTGGATTTTTAAAATCCTACCATAGGGTCAAGAAGGAAATCTTTTGGGATGGCCTTAAAAATAATGTTCAAAGGTTTGTGGTAGAATGTTTGGTTTGCCTACAAAATAAGGTGGAAACAATTAAGACCCTAGGTCTTTTACAGCCATTAGCCATCCCAAGTCATCACTGGGAGGAGGTTTCCATGGATTTCATCATAGGGTTACCGAAGCTTGAAGGAAAGAGTGTCATCATGGTGATTGTTGATAGACTGACCAAGTACGCACACTTTTGTGCACTCTCTCATCCCTTGAAAGATGGTATAGTTGCCATTGCATTCATGGAGACAATTCAAAAGCTACATGGCAGCCCAAAGATTATTGTAAGTGACAGAGATCTTATCTTCATTGGACATTTTTGGACATAATTATTTTATTGTTTGGGTACTCAATTGGCTCATTGCTCATCCTATCATCCTCAATCTGATGGACAAACCGAGATAGTGAACAAATGCCTGGAAGGATACCTGCGTTGCTTCGTCTCTGATAAAAAAATACAATGGTTCAAATGGTTACCCTTGGCAGAATGGTGGTATAACACTTCCTTTCATACTGCAACAAAAATGATATCATTTATGGCACTCTAAAGGTACCACCCTCCTTCCATCACTTCTTCTCTAAAATAAAAATCTACGGTTCAAGCAGTGGAAGATCACATCGAGCATCAACAACAAGTTCTCCAAATATTAAAGGACAACCTGACCATGGCATAGAATCGTATGAAACAACAAGCATATCAACATCGTAGTGAAAGAAGTTTTGAAGTAGGCTATTGGGTGTTTTTAAGACTACAACCATACAAATAGATGTCCCTCAAGAAATCCAAGAACGATAAAAATTATCACCAAAGTACTATGGCTCTTATAAGGTGTTGCAAAAGATTGGTACTATGGCATACAAATTGGAGTTGCCTGCATCTTCACGAGTACACCCAGTTTTCCATGTTTCATGCTTAAAGAAGGTTAAAGGTGACAATATCCCAGTTCAAACTATATTTCCATAACTTGACGAGGAAGGAAAAATCATATTGGAGCCTAAATCCATCACTGACATAAGAATTCACCAGATGAGGAATAGATCCATTTCAGAGTATCTCATTAAATGGAGGAAACTATCGGTTGAAGATTCCACTTGGTAAGATGAGCCTTTTATACATAAGCATCCAAAGTTACTCAAGCGTTGAGGAAAACACTTGTCTCAAGGGGAGGGGCATGTTAAGCCCCAAATAGTGGCTCATTACTCCTTATTGGGTCATATTATATTAGTAATGTTATTTTATTTATGTCGTCTTTAGTCCATTAGTTGTAATTATACCTCCTAGTCTCCTATATATACCAAGGAGACATTTGCATTTTGAATCATCTTGTAATTGTGCATTTATGTGGGCATAAGGAGGTTTCCCTCTTGAAGAGGCTTATTATCTGAATTTCTCTCTTTTTCAAGGTGTTGAGTACTTATTCTGAGGTTTTTCTATGCTATATTTATATTTGGTTCTTAACATGATCCATATTATGAACCAATCAACAATGAACCACAATATGATGGAATGAACGAGCATCAAGAACAAGAGAATTTATAGGATCATGAGACAATGTAAACAACATAGTCAAAGACCCCATCAAGGTATGTTGAAAAACATCATCGAGAAAGTAAGATTCTTGCAAACAAGGAAGTAGGTGTAAAAACTAGAAGAAAACTTATAGGTACATCTAACTTTACAAATTTTGCACTATTATCCATGAGTGAACCCCAAAATTTTGTGCAAGCAAGTCAGGATGACCACTAGGTCAAATCCATGAATGATGAACTAGACCAAATAGAGAAAAATAATGTGTGAGATATTGTTCCAGGATCCAATAATAAGAATGTTATTGGAACTAAATTGGTATACATAAAGAAGTTGAATGAAGATGGACATATAGTAAAAAACAAGGCCAGTTCAGTATGAAAGGGTATGCTCAAGTAAAAGGAGTGGTATTTCAAGAAATGTTTTCCCATGTTTCCAAAATCGAAGCTATAAGGATGTTTTTGTCTTTTGAAAGCTACAAAAAATTCAAATTTTATCAGATGGGTGTCAAATCAACCTTTCTAAATGGTGACCTAGAGGAAGAAGTCTATGTGGAGAAACCAGAGGGTTTTCAGATGACTAACAAAAAGGATTATGAATGTTGACTAAACAAATCCATTTATGGGATAAAACAGGATCCAAGAGCTTGGTACTAGAGACTGAACAAGTATTTGCACCAAAAAGGATTTAAAAATGGAATGATTGATAGAAACTTATACATCAAGGTTGAAGGTAATGATCTATTAATTATTTTAGTGTATGTTGATGATATCATTTTTGGTAGTAACATTGAACTAATGAGTAAGAAGTTTGCAACTACAATACAACAAGAGTTTGAGATGTCTATGTCGGGGGAACTCTCCTTCTTTCTTGGTCTACAAATTCATCAATCAGAAAGAGGAATTTTGATTTCTTAAAGTAAATATCTCAAGGAAATCTTGAAGACATTTGGAATGGAAAATTGTGCGCTAGTAAGCACTCTTATGACTACCAGTTGAAAACTCAACAAATATGATGATTCCCTAGAAATAAACCAAACCATGTACAACATTATAATAAGAATCTTACTCTCTCACACAACTTCAACACCAGACACCATATTAGGAGTGGATTTGGTAGGCATGTTTCAATCCAATCCTAAGGAAACTCATGTTCTTGCGGTTTAAATAATATTTAGATACTTGCAAGGAACTGTTGATTAGGGCTTACAGTATCCAAAAGACACATACCTCATTCTCAAAGCTTATAAAAATGCATACTAGGATGACAGTATTGATGATATAAAAATCACTAGTGGAGGATAATTCTTCCTTGGTAGTTGTTTAGTGTCATGTATTAGTAAGAAACAAACTTCCATTTCCATTTATGTAGTTGAATCTGAATATATAGTTGCAACATCCTGTTGTACTCAAGTTTTGTGGATAAAAAACAATCTCAGGGATATTCAAGTTCCTTGTGATCAACCTGTCACCATCATGTGTGACAATACAAGTGCTACCAATATCTATAAAAACCTTGTTCAACACTCTAAAACAAATCATAAACCAATCAAATATCATTTTCTCAGATAACAAGTTCAGGATTAGGTGGTCAAATTAGAGTATGTTCCTTCCAAAGAGAAAATTTCAGATAATGTTACCAAGCCATTACCAAGAGAAACCTTTGAGTATATAGAAAAAGTTTGGGTGTGATCTCGTATAATTTTCTTTAGTAAAGAACATAGTTCACTACTTCTACAGGTTCCCCATTTGATGATTGATGCAGACCCCCTACCTCGGCAGGGTCTGCTGACCTCCTAGTTTCTAGATCTTCTCAATCTCCGAGCTAGAGAAGCTCTTCGATTCCCTCTTGGAATCTTCAATAAATATCCATAGGTCCTTTTAACGATACTCCGTCATGCGAACAAGCACCTGGCACAAGCATATATCACGCGACCACTGGTTGTGACCGCGAGCCTAACCCAAAAGGCATTTGGTGATTTCGAGTGTACTAACCCCTCCCTTATCTTCCCTCAATGTGGCCTCTGGTCATGACCTGGGGCTCAAATATCAAGCACGTCAGGATTTGGCATATCGGGAACTCCCGATATGATTATATCTATGGTCCACGATCTTCCCTTGATTGACGGCTATGATCAAGTCGCGATTTTGTGTTTCACGACGTTAGAGGTTGGTTCACCTCTGTTCTCCCGATCCTCTATTCCCAATATTTATGAGTGTCAGATCGATGACTCATGACTCCCCATGATCTAATGGATCAGATCAATTCATGATTTTGCATTTCACATATTTGGGAGTCTCCTTACCTCCATTCTCCCCATATCCAAAATTGTGATGGAGCTAGATTAATGTCCCATATCTTTCCTTGGATCATCGGCTATGATCAAGTCAGGATTTCACCTTTCACTCCTTTAACTCTTATGGATTCCCTTCGACACTTAGTCAAATTCCAAATCTGTGCGCTCCTTGAAGCAAATTCTTACGCAAGACTTGGTTCTTGCGCGTGAATGTGCACACCTTGTAGCAATTTCTTTGCACTCCTTGCAAAGGGAAATTTTCATGATATCTCTTCTGAACTTTGGAATCGAAATAGATCTCGTCACTCACTCCTTGCATTTTGTGTGCACACCTTGCACTCACTCAACCTAAGAGAAACAATTGAAACTTATACTAACATTCACAGTTTCATCCATTCATAATGAAATTCATTCATTTATGAAAACAAAATAACAGAGAATTACAAATAGTAACAGTGTTATGCATTTGAGTCAATTATCCTTTGTCATATTCATTCAAAAGTAAATGGCTATAGATAATATCAAAACAATAACTAAAAACTCAGAAAAATCCTACTAACTTGTAGTAGCCTCATTTGGGTGTACAAAACCTCTATTTATCTCAGAGGGTCCTTAGGGCTCCCCCCCGACTACTCGTCTACTCAGAAAATGAAAAAAAAACTCTAACTACTACCTAAGTTCAGTTACATTCAAGACTCGGAGTGAAACTCCAAGATGACTCGTGATTATCCACTCCCAAGCATTTAATCGTCTTCCGTTTTTCCAATCAGCTCCAAAATATTCGTTGTAACTCCCAGTGTTTGAGATTCTGAATTGATTCCCACGCACTGAGTTGTCCTACCATGCGTGCTTTTTAATGATGCTCCTGCATCATACTCCCCTTGGACAAAAATTCATGGACTCATGTCCATGATCTCCTGCATCAACTTTCCATGCTTCTAGATATCAACTTCATTTTCCCAACTGGCATCCTCTATTGGGTGTCCCTTCCACTTAACCAGATATTCAAGATAGGTCTTCCTCCTGGTATTCTTGCCAATTCTCTAATCAATGATCTTCTCTATTTGTGGTTTTTCTACTACAGGCATTTGTGTCTCCCATTGAATCTTATCTTGATCTTTTGATCCCTCTGTGTCATATTTCCAGTAACGATACAGGTATGAAACGTTAAATATGGGTGCTATGCCCATATCAACTGGCAGCTCAATCTCACAAGCATTTGCATCAAACTTCCTCAAGATATTACATGGCCCTATATTCTTCATTTTTAACTTTGTATACGTTCCCCTAGGGAACCTTTCTTTCTGAAGATGTGTCAGAACCTGATCTCCTACCTCAAATTGAAGTTCTCTATGATGTTAATCAACTCTGCACTTGTACTCTTAGCTAGAGTTCTGTAATTGTCCTCTGATCTGGCTATGGAGCTTCTGCATTTTTGCATCAAAATATTATGCTCTAACGCTTCTAATATCAATATGTCCTAAGTCTCTCAACTTGAATACTCCCATGGGTTGCCTTCCATACAATATATGGAATGGGATCTTTCTAGTTCTTTTGTTTGGCAAGTCATTGTATGCAAATTTTGCTTGTGGTAGAATCTGATCCCACTGGTTATGATGCTCAATGACCAGACTCCTCAAAAAGTTTCCCAAACTTATGTTTACCACCTCAGTCTATCCATCTGTCTGAGGGTGATAAGTTGAGTTGAAGGACAAATTCATCCCCAAATTCTTCCACATTGTATTCCAAAAATGACCAACAAATTTTGTGTCTCTATCCAAGACGATGCTTCTGGGTAGGCCGTGAAGTATCACAACTTCCTTGAAAAATAGATTTGCAACATGTGTTGCATCACTTGTCTTTTGGCATGGGATAAAGTGTTCCATGTTTGAAAATCTATCCACCACTACAAATATGGAATCACATCCTCTTTGCGTTCTTGGCAGTCCTAACACAAAATCCATGCTTATCGCATCCCAAGGCTTTTCTGGTATGGGAAATGGTTGATACAATCCAATGTTTTGTCTTTTTCCTTTTGCATGTTGGAAGATTCTACATCCGTTCACACATTTCATGACTTCTTTCCTCATACCTGGCCAATAGTATGAACTGCTCAACTGTGAAAATGTTTTATCATGGCTGAAATGTCCAGCCAATCCTCCAATATGCTTCTCCTTCAAAAGGTTGTCCCTCATTGAAAATTTTGGTATGCATAACTAATTTCCATTGAACAACAATCCCTCTTGAATCATATACTCTACCCACTGGCTCCTATATCTCAGCACATGATTCACACATTCTTTGTATGCCTCCTTGAAATTTTCATCATCACAATACATATCCTTCAGGTGTTGAAACCCCAAAGTCTCCACCTGAAATTCTTGCAGAATCAAACATCTCATGCTCAATCCATCAACAACTTCATTAGCATTCACAACAATATGTTTTATGACAAAAGTAAAATTTTGTGTAAACTCAATCCACTTTGCATGCTTCTGATTCAATTTTTCCTGTCTGGTTATGAATTGTAAATCTTGGTTATCACTGTACAAGACAAATTCTTGTGGGACAAGGTAGTGTCTCGACTTCCTCATGGCTTGAATTATGACATAAAACTCCTTATCATATGTGGATTATTTCCTCTTAGTCTCATTCAAATATTCATTGAAATAGGCAACAAGCCTATTATCCTAGCTCAAAAATGCTCCAATTGCAACTCCACTTGCATCACATCTCACCTGAAATGTCTTTTCAAAATTTGGCAAGACCAGAATTGGTCATTCTATTATTTTCTCCTTCAGCGTATTAAAGCTCCTCTTAGCCTCTTGTGTCCACTTAAAATACTTGTGCTTCTTCTTCATTGTATCCATCATTGGTGCACAAATTCCACTGAAGTCTCTAATGAATTTTCTATAAAAACTTGCTAATCCATGGAATCTTCTTACCTCAAACATGTTTCTCCGTGATGACCATTCTTTGATTGCTTTCACCTTTTCTAGATCCATCTTCATCTCATTTGAAGAGATCACAGAACCCAAGTAAATGAGTTTTGTCTTCATAAAAGAGGACTTCTTCAGATTTATCAACAGCTTCTCTTGTTGTAGTCTTCGCATCACTAGTGTCATGTGTCTCAAATTCTCCTCTTTAGTCTTTCTAAAGATCAATATATCGTCAAGATATACAACTACAAACTTGCCAATGAAATCTTTTAGTATTTCATTCATCAATCTCATAAAATTGCTTGGGGAATTTGTTAAGCCAAATGGCATAACAAGCCACTCATACAAAACTTCATTTGTCTTAAAGGTTGTATTCCATTCATCACCTTCTCTCATTCTTATCTGGTGACACCCACTTTTCAAATCTATCTTAGAAAATAAATTTTCTCCACTTAAACATTCCGTTAAAGCATTCATTCTTGGCAAAGGAAATCTATACCTGATGGTGGTCTTGTTAATCGCTCTTGAGTCCATACGCATTCTCCATCCTCCATGTTTCTTTGGACTAAACACAGTTGGCACCACACATGGACTCAAGCTCTCTCTGACCAACCCTTTGTCTAAAAATTCCTGGACTTGGTTCTTTACCTCCTCATTCTCTCGAGGTGTCAGTCTATACGCTGCTTTGTTTGGCAGACTTGTTCCTGGTATCAGATCAATATGATGGGTGATACTTATGATGGGTGGTAATGAGTTAGGAAGATCATCCACCACTATGTCATAAAAATTATCCAACAATTCTCGAATTTCTTCAAGAAAATCATCCATCGAAGTACTTTTAAGGACAACTCTAGGTTTCCTCACCACAACAAACTCCATCTCCTCTCCTTTCTTAACTTCTCTTAGGAGTTCCTTCCTGCTCATGAGAAGTATTCTTATGTTGGCTTCCTCTTTTGCTTTCTTCTCCTCTATTGGAAGAAACATGTGTGTCCTACCATTCTTCTCCAAGGTGTATGTATTCTTCCTCCAATCATGAATGGAATTTTTGTCAAACTGTCATGGTCTTCCCGAAAAAATATGGTATGCATCCATGGGAATTACATCACATAGAATTTCATCTCTATATCCTCCTATTTTAAATTCAACCAAGCATTGTTTAGTAACCATTACTTGGTGTCCTTTATGCAACCATGATACTTTGTATGGATTTGGATGTGCAATTTTATCCAGTTCCAATTTCTCCACCATCTCTATGGATATTAAGTTGTCAATTCTCCCACTGTCAAATATCAGTTTGCAAACTCTATCCTTAGTCTTGCAGGCTGTCCTGAATAGGTTGTTTCTCTGCACCATTTTTTCAACTTATGCCTTTGGTTTTAAGATAACTTTTCTCAACATCAGAGATGTTCCATTCTATTCTCCTTCTGCTTCAACATTTCTTCTATGTGCTTCCGAAATGTGAGCTTCACCTTCTCCTTCTTTCTTTCTCTCAAGACATTCCCAAGACTTAAGTTCTACCTTTCCACAGGTGTAACATCTCACTTCTCCTCCTCTGCCTCTTCCTCTTCCTCTGGAAGAACTTCTTCCACCATCTTGTCTTCCTTGAGAAATTCCTCCTCTTTCCTAGCGACTATGTGGTTTCTCAATCTCATCTTTTTATTTTTGTGCCTTGTCATGAGAAACTCCCTTCTCTTTGTTCAGGACTGGGCTTCTAGCTCTGCTTCACTGGGTTTTTTTTTTGGCCAAATTCTCCTCCGCCTTCAGTGCAAACTGATAAGAATCCTCCACTGTCATTACTGAAAACATGTTGATCTCATCCTAGATTTCATACCTCAGGCCATTTATATACCTAGAAACTTATTCTTCATCCTTCTCTCTTTGTCCAATTTTGATGTTCAACTTGTAGAACTCCTCTGTGTATTCTTTAACTGTCATACCCTTCTATCTCATGTTCTGCAATTTCCCGAACAGATTGATCTGGTAATATTTGGGAATGGATTTTTCCTTTAGCTTGGCTACCATTCTGTCGCAATTATTTATCCTCTGTTTTCCCTTGCTTCTCCTTTCATCCTACAGTTCATCCCACCATAGTGTTGCATGTACCTTGAGTCTGGTGACAGCATGTCTCACCCTCTTCTCTTCATCGACGTCTTCATAGTAGAAATATTTATCCATGGATCGTACCCAATCCATCATCTCTTCAACATCTAAATTGCCTTCATACATTGGGACCTCTCTCTTGGCTCTAGATCCCAATCTAACAACTTCTCTTAGCAAGCATTCTTCACAAACATTCTCTCCTGTAGATTCTTCGACTTCTACTTCTTCACTCTCTGCATCGTTGATGTCTCCAGCACAGGTTCTCTTCTTTGTACTACCTCCATCGCCTCTAATCTTGCAAAAAGTTATCGCATCTCCCTTTATACATCCAGATTGGCTAAAGGTTGTTCCACTCGTCTCCTCGGTGGCATTTTGTTGACTGTCTCTCACACACAAAGAGAAACTTGAGTTATTTCATCTCCTCTCCTTTGTTTGTTGTCTGCAAGAAAATATTTCAGCTATGATACCACTTGATGTAGACCCCCTACCTTGGCAGGTTCTGTTGCCCACCCGGTCTCTGGATCTTCACAATCTCCAAGCTAGAGCATCTCCTCGATTCCCTGCTGGAATGTTCAAGAAATTTCCACAGGTCCTTTTCACGAAACTCCACCATGCAAACAAGCACCAGGCGCAACTTCTCTCATGCGACCACTAGATGTGACCAAGAGCCTAACCCAAAAGGAGTTTGGCGATTTCACCTGTAAGGTATTTGCATGTGAATCACCTCGATTTTCCTGAACTCTGAAACCCCTACAACAGCCTAGCATGTACTAAGCCCTCCCTTTTATTCCCTCAATGTGACCTCTGGTCATGACCTGGGGATCAAACCTCAAGCGCATTGGGATTTCTCATATCGGGAATTCCCGGTATGATTAGATCTATAGTCCACTATCTTCCCTCGATCGACAACTACGATCAAGTCACGATTTCGCGTTTCACAACTTTGGAGGTTGGTTCACCTCTGTTCTCTCGATCCCCGATTCCCGATATTTGCGAGCATCAGATCGACAACTCATGAATCCCCATGATCTAACAACTCAGATCGATTCGCGATTTCACGTTTCATGTCTTTGGGAGTCTAATTACCTCTGTTTTCTCGATATCCAAAATCACGATGGTGCTAGATCGACAACCCCGATATTTCCTTGGATCAAAGACTTTGATCAAGTCGAGATTTCAACTTTATCTCCTTTGACTCTTATGGATTCCCTTCAACACTTAGCCGAATTCCAAATATGTGCACTCCTTGCAGCAGATTCTTACGGAAGACTTGGTTCTTGCGGTTGACTGTGCACACCTTGCAGCAGTCGCTTTGCACTCTTTTCAAATGGAATGTTTAGTGCTATCTCTTCTGAACTTTAGAATCGAAACATATCATGTCACACACTCCTTTCATTCCATGTGCACACCTTGCACTCACTCAACATAAGAGAAACAATTGAAACTTACACTAACATTCATAGTTTCATCCATTCATAGAAAAATTCATTCATTTATGAAAACAGAATAATAAATAATTACAAACAGTAACAACGTTATGCATTTGATTCAATTCTCGTCTGTCATATTCATTAAAAAGTAAATGGATATAGCTAATATCAAAACAATAACTCAAAACTCAGAAAATTCGTACTAACTCGCAACGGCCTCATTTGGGAATACAAAACCTCTATTTATCTCAAAGGGTACATAGGGTTCCCCCTGACTACTCGTCTACTTGGAAAACAAAAAGAAAAACTCTAACTCCTACCTAAGTTCAGTTACATTCAAGACTTGAAGTGAAACTCCCGGATTACTCCCAAGCATTTGATCTTCTTCTATTTTTCCAATTAGCTCCAAAAGATTCGCAGTAACTCCCAGAGTTTGAGATATAGAAATGATTCCTAGGTGTTGAGTTGTCCTGCCATGCGTGCTTGCTAACGATGCTCCTGCATCAATGATGTACTAGGGGAAATTGATATTGTTGCTAATATTTACATTACTCATAAAAATAAGTTTTCTTTGGTGGAGATGCACACAATTGAATTTTGCAATGGTTCTCGATGATATTTTGTTTAAGGGTGGTTATGTGCATGTAAAGAATCCAGGAGCATGTTTTAACACATGATCCCATAGTAATTTCTTCCCAAAGGGAGAATATACAGATTCTCTCTTTTTTATTTTTGTCAAAGTGGGAGAGTAAAAAAACAAAAACAACAACAACAAACCCAACTTAGCATAAAGGACATTTATTTGGAAGTTGTGCACATTGAAATGGGGAGAAACTCTAGCTTAGCATAAATTTGATACTCATTGAAATGGATTTTGTTGCACACATTGAAAGGGGGAGAAAATTATCATAAAGTACATTGATTTGGAATTTTCGCACACTGACAAGGGATTAGCTTAGCATAAAGGCCATTGATTTGGAAATTAGGCTCTTTTGGTTGCTTCCAATGACAAAGGGGGAGTTTGTTGTGCATATGTTTTCATTGATTTCAAAGTGGTCATGGATATAGTCAATTCTAGTGCTATGGAAGAAAGAATGGAACAAATTATGGTGCACAAACACAGGAATTCATGAAATAATGAAAAAAAAAGTGCACAAAAGGATTGAAGGACAAAAGGATCAATGGTGCAGAAGAAAATATGAAGGGGGCATTGAGATAGTACAACAAATGGTGCAGTGGAGTGTAACAAAATGAATCCAATCGCTTGTCAATTGCACATAATAAAAGATGTATGGTTCCTTGAGCTAGTGTGATGAATGGAATAGTAGAGTGTGATGAGACAAATCTAGTGCTAAAAAAAATGGAGTTGACTGTGATGGAACGAGTGTAAGTTCGATAGTAAAGTAAGTGAGTCACTGGGGAACGCTCACAGTCTAGTGGAGTTATTGGGTAAGAATGCTACAGATAAAGTGCGATAGGTTGAAGACTTGTGACTTGAACCTTGTGCTCCTAATCTATTTTTGCATTGGGTGCTCTGTAAACCAAAATATGATTTTTTGCGTCAATGTTGATGAGATTTTCTGATAATACTAGGTTATCTTGTTGGAGATGAGATAGAGCTCATTCGTTGGAATATTTGGTCATATAATCGATTCCTCTTTGATCATTGAAAGGATCAACGATGATTCTTAAATGTTTTGGTAAAACAAAGAAGATTTGGTCCATTTGATTTATTTGAAGAATGTCTATTTGTAACTAGACAAGAAATATTTTTATTTAGATAAAAGTGTGTCGACATATAACTAACTAGATTTTGATCTGGTCAAGATATGTCCACAATATAATTATTATGCATCCACATACTTAACGTAGACAAAAGTATGTCCACATATAAATAATTGGACTTTGATTTCATCAAGATATGCACACAATATAATTTTTATGCTTCCACATACAATTTGTCAAACTGAAACAAAGACATTATAAATAGGAATGTTCTATGATCGAGAAAAGTGTTGTGGAGTATAGAGAGAAAATTTCTTGTAAGTGTTCAAAGGAACTGAATTGGAGATATATTAGATTGTCTTGAATTGAAGAGAAAAGTATTGAGAATGGTCTATTTGTGCAAAGAAGTTTTCATTAGATAAAACTGAATACAGGGAGGCAGGGTGGTGCAAGGGAGAGGGTTGTTGTCCTCACTCTTCATGTTGGTTCCTGAGAGGAGTGGTGTCCTCATCATTTGTAACATATTGGTTCCTTAGAGGATTCAAAATCTCATCATTTGTAATAGGTTGGTGCATTAGAGGATTGGTGTCCTCATTATCTGCAACGACTGGGTGCATGCCAAGTTAAAAAATTATAAATTGTAAGTTGGTTCTTGTAGAAGAATATAACGAAATATGTTCTATGGTTTTCTTCCGCATTGGGTTTCCATGTAAAAAATTATGGTGTATTGAGTTTTCCATGTTTTTTTATTTCTACATGCATTGGTGATTAAGTACTTCAAAATAATATAGAATTGTTAAAAAAAAATAAAAATTAAGAAAATTGATATAATATTGATTTACCACCCCTCCCCCCTGCTCAGTATTACTATGAGTCTCGAAACCACTACCCCAAGTAGATGATCTTACTCCTCCCTTTGATCCTCCTGAATTTGAACCTATGATTTTGTTAAATTCTCTCACTGTGTTATCTTCTCCCCAAACCCTCAAGTTAATTGGATACATTAAGGATAGGAAATTCATCATCCTAGTTAACAGTGGAAGCACTCATAATTTCATTCATCGCCACCTTGCCCAAGATATAAATTTCTATATCCATGATGTCAACAAATTTCAAATCATTATTTCTAATGGGGGTTTAATGAAATTCAGGGGGGGCATCGTGAAAACATGCATCTACAAATTGGTTAGTGTCACTTTAAATTTCACATGTTTGTTATTGACATGGGTGGTTGTGACATTGTACCTGGTTTTGAATGGATCCACACTCTACGTCCCATCACCATGGATTTTAGGGATTCAACCATGCAATTCCAATAGGAGGTCCAATAGTATAAATTCCAAGGAATTACCATAGGTTCTCCATATATCATCAATTCCCACTACATGGAAAAGTTACTCAAAAAAGGTCATTCTACTATCATTTCCCAACTTCATTCCATTCAAGCAGTTGAGACACCCTCTGTGCACCTCGATCTCAAATATATCCTTTCCAAACACCAAGTTGTTTTCCAAACTCCCTAGGGCTTTCCCCCCTCCCGTGATGACCATGACCATTCCATTCCTTTAATCCTGGGTAGTCTTCCTCCCAATGTTCACCCTTATCGTCATCCCTTTGCTCAGAAAAATGATATTGAGAAAAGTGTCCAAGAGTTGCTAGAAGTGGGTGTTATATGTCCTAGTACCAACCCCTATTCTTACCCTTTTGTCATGGTCCTCAAGAAGGAAGGAACTTGGTGCATGTGTCCTAGTTTTCATTTCCTCAACAAAATTACCATCAAGGAAAAATTCCCCATTCCTGTCATCGATGACCTTCTGGATGAGCTTAGTGGGGATCAATACTTTACTAAAATTGACCTACGTTCTGGATACCACAAGATACGTTTGAATGAGGAAGACATTCCCAAGACTTCATTTCACACTCATGAGGGTCACTATGAGTTCTTGGTCTTTCCCTTTGGTATCTAGAATTCCCCCTCCACTTTTCAAAGCCTCATGAATCATATATTTTGTCATTTCCTATGTCACTTTGTGTTAGTTTTATTTGATGATATTATCATCTATAATAAAACTTGGAAATTACATATTAGCCATGTGGATCAAGTCCTCCATCACCTCTCCAAGCACAAAATCTTCCTCAAACAATAAAAATGTTCTTTTGGCACCTTTGAAGTTGAGTACCTCGGTCATATTGTTTGCAAGGATGGATCCCAAAAAAATTAAAGCTATGCAGAATTGGCCTCACCCTAAAACTCTTAAAATTTTATGTGGTTTCCTAGGGTTAATGGGATGTTATCTCAAGTTTGTTTATAGTTATGGAAAAATTTCATCTCCACTCAACTCTCCTTAAAAATAATTCTTTCATTTGGATGCCCATATCTAACCAATCCTTCCAAGCCTTGAAAGACACCATGTGAAATACTCCTGTTATAGCACTTCTTGACTTCACCAAGACCATTTTTCTAGAATGTGATGCATCAGGGAGTGATCTAGGTGTATATTGCTGTCCACCCACCTATTCCAACTGGATCAAAACAATTTGTTAGTAATTTACTATTTTTAACAGTCCCAAACTTCTACGGCCATTTTGAGGTTCTAAATGACGTTTTCCCATGATTGGGCACGTTAATGATCGACAAAGGCTGTGATTTATCCCACAAAATGAATCTCCTCATCGATACCTTTCCAATGAGTTATCGTGTGCCCCAAAAAAAAATCGTATTCCAAAGTTACACCCTCGGGAATTTGATACACCAAACTACCCAAAACGGGGTCCACAAAATTGTTGGTTTTTCATATTCCAGGGTTAGGATTTTTTTTTTTTCTTTATGTTAAAAAGGCCTTTCGAGCCTCATTTTAAGAATCATATTCTTGTGAATGTGATTATCTGTCACATCTCTTCTTAGAGATAAGATGCCATCATTCTAGCGAGTCTTTCACTCTGTATTTCTATAGTTTTTTACATTTCACTCATTAATAGAAATCATGTATTACTATATATTTGTGTTTATTTTTATATCTTTGTTATATCAGTGGATATATGATATATCTTTGTGCATTTCATTGTTATATCTCCACTCTCATTTCATGCAAAAAATAATATGGATCAGTGGTATCAGAGAACACTGCTCTTGATCATTTTTCAATGCATGTCCCCAACAAGGTTCGAGTATAGAAAGTTGGGTCTCGAGCGTGTCTCTCTTGAGGAAAATAACACTCACACACCCAATAAAAACTCCATGGAGGAATAAAAGAAAAATGACGGAGAAAAATATTCTATTAATTTGTTGCTTCAGTAATCTATCACACGACAGAGGGACGAAATGATGGAGAATTTTTCTCACATCCTCCAATGTCCGTTGATAACAACAAGTTTTTCTTCATCAAGCGACCACTTTGGAGGAACCTCACCTTCCAAGGTACAAGTTAATTTTAATATTCTCATATTTGAAGGATAGATAGATCTGGATGCCCTAGAAAAATGGTTAAATTTGCTAGAAGGTTATTTCTCTATTCACAATTTCTCCGATAGGGAAAAAATCACCTTCACACTCATTAAAGCTCTCCCCCATGTCAAACATTGGTGGGAAACTTACTGGAAGCAAAGTTGCACATCGGAGTCTGGAACATATGAGGTCAAGCCCACTTGGGATTTTTTTGTGGATGCGGTCTGTTAGCACTGAAAGTCACACTTTGAATGCTAAAGTGTAAGCTCAACACCCATCATATGTTTTAAGGTAATTTTTATGATAAGATGTCAAATGGATCAAAAATAAAAAATAAACAATGTAAATCACAAAAATTTCCAGTTAAAATGCATTAGTGATGCAACACTCCTACCTCATCATATTCTGCTTGACCTCTCGGTCTAAGGATCGTTCTTAATATCCCCTTGAGTCGAAATGGCTCTTCGATTCCCAGCCAGAATCTGCACAATTGTAACCATCGGTCCTTATTATGAGCTACGTCTGTTAAGAACCAAACATCAATATAGCATAGAAAAACCTTAGGAAAAGTACTCAACGCCTTGAAAAAGAGATAATTTCAGATAATAAGCCTCTTCGAGGGGGAAACCTCCTTTTACCCCACTTAAATGTTCAAGTACAAGA
>ML781340.1:283634-317167 GCA_009831015.1 Picea engelmannii
GTTGGATTTTCTCCATTCTTGATTCACCTTCTGTGTGTCCTCATCATGAATTTCATGGGATGCATTTTCACTTTCAGGTGTCTTCTCTATTACGAAATTTTTCAATACTTCCATGATATCCTCTTTTAAACCATCCATCTTTGTCTCCAACTTAGCTTCCATCTCTTATAGTTCATCTTTTGTTACTATCTTCTTTTTCAAATCATTTATGTCCCTACACATTTCTTCACCTTCATCAAAAGTCCAAGTAGGATTGTCTGGAGGCTTATTTGGTGTATAAGTTCCCTTTTTGGGTGGCATGTTGGCCAAGTATCACTTTTGAAACTTGATTTTGAGGTGGTTCTGCTAGACAATATTTCTTCTATTGTATCTCCCAATTTTTGGCCCTTATGGGTATGAAACTTTCTCTTATGTATTTCTATGATATTTCTTCTCTGCAATGCCACAGTTCTGATCAAAATTGGATGTGCCAAGTTCAATTTACAGTAACTTCCCCACAACTTGCCGATTTTTGGCCTTTCCAGGAGATCTCACTTGTATAGTGTGCCCCGCACAAAATAATTGATATAAAATTCTGAAACTCACACCCAAAATACTACAGACTTTCCATGATCCAATGAAACCAGTCCCATGCAATTTGGATACTCTAGGAAGAAGTTATGATTTTTTTACCTGGAACACCTTCTTGAGACTAGTCAATAGGGCTAGTCAGATACCCTATCTTACACAGGGTGTATCTACAAATTTAAGATGACCCAGACGCTGAAATTTTTACCAAAGATACACTACTAATTTATGTAAATTTTCTCCATATTTCGGGGTCTGAAACATTACAGAAAAGTTTTTATAGCAAAAATTCCGCAATGACGCATTTCAGGATGATTCCAGAACCCTATCTTGTACAGGATGTATCTCCGAAAGTATAAGGCCTCAGGAGATGAATTTTGAACCCAACGTACTTTGATCCGTCTTCTAAACACCCTCCAATCCATTCCTTATGAAACGTTGTAGAAAAACCATTATAGAGAAAATTCCACGGTGTCTCATATGTAGCAGCGAAACCCCAAGACCTTGAGCTCTAATACCACATGTTAAGAACCAAACATCAATATAGCATAGAAAAGCCTTAGGAAAAGTACTCAACGCCTTGAAAAATAAATAATTTCAGATAATAAGCCTCTTCGAGGGGGCAACCTCCTCTTACCCCACTTAAATGTTCAAGTACAAGATGATTCAAAATGAAAATGTCTCCTTCGTATATATAGGAGACTAGGAGGTATAATTACAACTAATGGCCTAAATCCGACATAAATAAAATAACATTACTAATCTAAATTACAACTAATGGCCTAAAGCCGACATAAATAAAATAACATTACTAATCTAATATGCCCCAATTAAGGGTAATGAGCCAATATTAGGGCTTAACAACGCCTATGCAAACAAGTATTAGGCGTAAAATCTTACCCACGTGACCAACCAATGTGACCACAACCTTTATTTGAAAGGATATTCTTGAATCGCGATATCGAAGGTATTGAAGTGATACAACCCAACACTTTACATCCACGAAGACCTAAAACCTGATGTGGGACCTCTCTCCAGGACTACATCTGATGGTCCTGTGCCTTCTCCTTGATCGATGGCCATGATCACATCGTGACTTCTCATTTCACGATGTCAAGACTGTTTGTGTATCGCAAAACCAATTCCCTAGCTCCCGACTCCAGAAATGTTGAGATTTGAACTGCAGATATCAATGACTCTCGTTGATCCGTATCCAACAGATACTAATCCTCCTTCTGGCTTCTATACCCTGAAAGGTTATCAGCCTTATCCTTCCCATTGATCTACTAGATCCAACGGCTCATGGAATTCGGCATTCCTCCCTCTGAGAAATTCCACCGTCCATTCAGATTTTCAATGGATCCAAGCCAAAGAACTTGGCATCAATTCTTCTGGGGTCAACCTCTATGAGGTGACTTAAATCTTCTTCTTTTCTTCGAATCCCTTGAATTCTCTATCCCTTCTGAGCTTGGCCTCTACCGCAAAATCAATAATTCCAAGGGTTCTTTGTGCACACTCCTTGTGGCACTCACAATAACCTCTGATTATCTGACATCTTCCTCTTTTGTGCACTCCTTGCAACAAAAATCCTTCAACCTCTCACTTGGTTTGGAAAAGTATAAGACTTTAACCTGGCTATGCACTCCTTGCATGACTCTGTGCTATGCTTTCACTTCTACTAGTATGAGAACTAGGGTATCTCTCCTGAGCTTGTCTGAGGTAAAACTTAGAACCTGTCAACACACTCTTTGTGGACTTTCACTACACTCCTTGCATGAATTCTCAAGACAAGAAACAATTTAAACTCATTCTCTCCCTCTCCAAAGACTTCATACATTTAATCATGAAATCATACATACACACATCATTGAAACAAATGCATAATGGACACTGGAATTAACTATAAACATACCATTCAATAGATGTAAACATAATTCACAAACACCATGACATTTGGATCAAAGCTTCTATATATTAATCCAAGTGCATATGTACATGGGCTCTATAGCATCAACTATCTTCTTGTATACTCTTCTACAATCTCTGTTCTTCTATTCTATTTCTCTATAGCTCTCTCTCACTAGAATGAGAATAATCTTACCATACAATAGCTTTCGAGAGTTTTCCCTTCTACACTCTAAGCTATCAAATCGAAATAAGATCTACAACTACTTTACATTTAACACAATAAATGCCTCCAACAAATAGATGAGAGCTACGCTCAAGATCGTTTTTACAATCCCAAAAACATTTAAGGGAAATTACTTCCCTCCATATTTTACATTAATGTTCCATCTTTTCAAATTCAAAACGTTTTCAAAATGTGCACTGGTGCATATCCAACTGTCCTCCACTCTTGTTCTTGCTTTACTGGCTTGCTTATGATGCTCCTACATCATACTCCTCTGGTTGAAAAAATCATGAACTTCTGTTCATGACCTCCTGCACCATCTGTCCATGTTTTTGAATCTCCACTTCACTTTCCCAACTGGAATCCTCAATTGGGTGTCCGTTCCATTTGATTAAATACTCAAAATATGTCTTCCTACGAGTCTTCTTGCTAACTCTCTAATCAATGATCTTTTCCATCTATGTCTTTCAGCTAGAGGAATCTATCTGACCCATTGAACTTCTTTCTAATCCTCTTCTCCATCTGTTTCATCTTCTCTGTAAGGATACAAATCTTCTACATTGAATATTGGTGATATTCCTACCCCATCCAACAATTTTATCTCATAAGCATTTTCTTTGAATTTCCTTATGATTTTACACGGCCCTATCTTTTTCATCTTTAGTTTATTATATGTCCCCCTTGGGAATCTTTCTTTTCTCTAGTGCGCTAAGACTAAATCTCCTACTTTGAACTGAAGTTCTCTTCTACGTTGATTTGATCTGTGCTTATATTCTTCGTTGGAATTTTGCAACCGTTGTTTAATCTTACTGTGGAGCTCTTGCATCTCCTCTGCAAATTATTCTGGTCCAACACTTCTGAATTCACTCTGCTCTAAGTCCCTCAACTCATATACTCCTCTCGGCTGCATTTCGTACATTATCTGGAATGAGCCTTGTCTGGTGGTCCTTTTAGGTTAATCATTATATGAAAATTCCACTTGTAGAATAATCTGATCCCACTGACTGTGATGTTCAACTACTAAAATCCTCAACAAATACCTTAAACTTCGATTTACTACATCAGTCTGTCCATCCGTCTGAGGGTGATATGCTGAGCTAAAAGACAAATTTGTCCCCAGCTTCTTACATAGCGTCCTCCAGAAATGACCAACAAATTTGGTATCCCTCTCTAAAACAATAATCTTGGGTAACTCATGAAGTCGAACAACTTCTTTGAAAAACAGGTTTACAATGTGTGTTCCATCACTGCTTTTCTGACATGGAATGAAATGTGCCATTTTCGAGAATCTTTCGACTAACACAAATATGGAATCACAACCCCTCTATGTCCTTGGCAATCCTAACACAAAATTCATGCTTACCACATCCCACAGCCTCTCTGGTATCAGAAATGGTTGATATAATCTTGTATTCTATCTCTTCCCCTTTGCGTGATGGAAAATTCTACATTTTTAGACAAATTTCCTGACATCTGTCCTCATCCCTGGTCAATAATATAAATTTTTCAGCTGCGCAAATGTTTTTTCATGCCCAAAATCTCCAGCCAATCCTCCACTATGTTTTTCTTTCAGACGATTCTCCCTCATAAAACTCTTTAGGATACAAAAATGAATTCCTTTGAATAATAATCCATCTTGGATTAATTATTCAATCCATTGGCTTCTATCTCTCGGAACAAGATTCTCACATGCTTCATAAGCGTCCCTAAAATTTGAATCATACCTGTACATATCCTTAAGGTTATCAAAACCTAAGTTCTTCATGCGAAACTCCTATAGAATCAAACATTTCCTGCTCAACACATCAAGAACCTTGTTAGCAGTTCCAGAAATGTGCTTTATAATAAAAGTAAATTTTTGCATAAATTCAACCCATTTCGCATGTTTCTGGTTCAATTTTTCTTATCTGGTTATGAATTCTAAAGAATGGTTTTCGCTATACAAGACAAACTCTTTCGTATCCAAGTAGTGCCTCCATTTATTCAACACTTGTATGACTACACAAAACTCTTTATCATACGTGTAATATTTCATTTTGGCATCGTTCATCTTCTCACTGAAGTATGCAATCGGTCTATTGTCTTGGCTTAAGGCTGCTCCAACCACAAACCCACTTGCGTCACATCTTACTTGAAATGTCTTACCAAAGTCTAGAAAAACCAGAACTGGTTGTTCGGTTATCTTCTCTTTCAACAGCTTGAAACCTCTCTCTGCTTCCTCTGTCCAACGAAAATATTTGTCTTTTCTTGACTATGTCCATCATTGGTGCACAAATTCCACTAAAATTTATGATGAACTTCCTGTAAAAATTGGTTAGTCCATGGAAGATTCTGAATTCAAAGATGTTTCTTGGTGATGGCCATTCTATTATTTCTTCTACCTTCTCTGGATCCATATTCAACTCATTCGAAGATATCACGAACCCCAGATAAATAATCTTCTTCTTCATGAAAGACAACTTCTTCAGATTTATCAACAACTTCTCTTGCTAGAACCTCCTCATTACTAGAGTTAGGTATTTCAAATGTTCTTCTTCAGTCTTACCGAATACCAGTATATCATCAAGATACACAATTACAAACTTCCCAATGAAATCTTTCAGGACTTCGTTCATTAAACTCATGAAAGTACTTGGTGCATTCATCAAACCAAATAGCATGACAGGCCATTCATATAATCTTTCACTCATCGTGAATGTTCTCTTCCATTCATCACCTTCCCTCATTCTAATTTGATGATATCCACTTTTCAAATCAATCTTTGAAAAAAAAATTCCCCACTCATGAAATCCATCAAGTCATCGATCCTTGGTAAATAAAATCTATACCTGATGGTGATTTTTTTTATAGCCCTTCAGTCTGTACACATTCTCCATCCACCATCCTTCTTTAGACTTAAAACGTTCGGTACAGTGCATGGAATCTATCTTTCTCTTATCAACCCCTTGTCCATCAAATCCTGAACTTGCTTCTTAACCTCTTCATTCTCCTACGGTGTCAATATGTATGCTACTTTGTTCGGTAAACTCACCCCTGGTATAAGGCCAATGTGATGTCTTATACTTCTGATGGGTGGAAATGAACAAGGAAAATCGTCCACCATTATATCAACAAAGTTCTCCAACATTTTCCAAATTTCCTCCAGTAGATCATCTATTGAAGTACTGGTTAAAATGACTCTAGGTTTCCTTACCACAACAAACTACACGTCTTCTTCTTTTTTGAATTCATCTAGAAGTTCCTTCCCACTCATGAGAAGTATAGTGTCGCTTGCTTCTTCTTTTTCCTTCTTGTCTTCAATTGGCAGCAACATATGTGTCCTACCATTTTTTTCCAAGGTGTATGTGTTCTTTCTCCCATCATGAACAACAGTTCTATCATATTGCCACGGTCTCCCCAACAAAAGATGATAGATGTCCATGGGAATAACATCACATAAGATCTCATCTCTATAACCTCCTATCTTAAATTCAACTAAACATTGTTTAGTGACAGTTACTTGATGCCCTTTTTTCAACCACGAGAATTTATATGGGCTCAGATGTGAAATTGTTTCCAATTCCATATTCTCCACCATTTTCGTGGATACTATATTATTTGTGCTTCCACTATCCACAATTACCTTGCATACCCTATCCTTGGTCTTGCAAGTAGTTTTAAAGAGATTGTTTCTCTGGACTGGATTCTCTACCTCTTTCTCTGGTTTCAAGAGAATTTTCCTCAGCATTAAGGATCTTCCACCTTCTGCATCTTCTGCCTCAACATTTCTCTTCTGTGGTTCTGAAATTTGAGCTTCGCCTCCTCCATCTCCTTTTCTATCAGGACATTCAAAATGTTTGTCTCTGATATTTACACAAACAAAACATTTTATTTTGCCTCCTCTACCTATGCCTCTTCCTCTTGCTCGCAAAAAAGTGTTATTATTGGCATATTGTCTTCCCTGTGAACTTCCTCCTCTTTCTAGGTGTTTATGAGGTTTTGTTTCTTCATCCTTGGTATTTTGTGCCCTGTCCTATGCAATTTCTTTGCCTCTGCTATGACTTCTATCTCTGTCGCTTTGACCTTGCTTTTAGGCCAATTTTTCTTCTGCCTTCAGAGCAATCTGGTAAGCATCTTCCACATTTCTAATCATCACCATGGTCATCTCATCCTGAATGTCATATCTCAGACCATTCATGTATCTGGCAACCTTTTCATCATCACTTTCGCGATGACCTTCTCCAATGTAGTCGGTAAAATTCCTCAGTGTATTCTTTCACTGTCATCCCCTTATCTCTCAAATTTTGCATTCTTCGAAACATGTTAATTTGATAGTGCCTGGGTATAATCTTGGCCTTCATTTTTGTGACCATCCTATCCCAACTTTTGATTATTTTCTTGCCTTTGCAATGCCTATTAGCATGCAATTCATCCCACCATAGTGTTGCATGCCCTTTCAATCTAGTGACAACATGTTTTACTTTCCTATCTTCTTCGATATATTCATAGTCGAAGTATTTATCCAGAGATCTAAACCAATATAGAAGATCCTCAACATATAAGATCCCTTCATACATAGGGATGTCCATTTTTTCTCTGGCCCCTATTCCTGCAACAACTCTAAATAGACATTCTTCTGCAGCATCTTCGGCTACAACTTTGTCTTCATCCCTAGCCTCATTTTCACTTTCGTATTCACTGACATCTCCTGTATCAATAACTCTTCTCTGTGCTGTCTCCATAGCATCTAATCAAGCACAAATTTCTCTCATTTCCATTTCCACGACTGGATCGGGCATTGGTCTATCTTGATGTCTTATGGGCGACATTGTTCAAATCTGTACCATGAAGAATTCAACTTATAACTTGCCTTCTATCTCCCTCTGCCTGCAGAAAACAATGATTGTAAGCTCTGATACCACCTGAAGCAACATCCCTACCTCAGCCAAAATGGGTCTTCGATTCCCAGCCAGAATCTTCACACTTGTAACCACCGTTCCTTCTTATGAGCTATGCCTATGAAAACAAGTGTTAGGCGCAAAATCTTACCCACGTGACCAACCAATGTGACCACAACCTTTATTTGAAAAGATATTTTATGAATCGTGATATCGGGGGTATTGACATGATACAGCCCAGCACTCTACATCCACGAAGCCCTGAAACCCGATGTGGGACCTCTCTCTAGGACTAGATCTGACGGTCCTATGCCTACTCCTCGATCGATGGCCATGATCACGTCGCGACTTCACGTTTCACGATGTTGGGATTGTTTGTGTATCGTAAGACCAATGCTCTAGCTCCCAACTCCGAAAATTCCGAGATTTGAACTCCAGATATCAACGACTCTTGTTGATATGAATCCAACGGATTCTAATCCTCCTTCTGGCTTGTGTACGCTGAAAGGTTATCAGCCTTATCCTTCTCATTGATATACTAGATTCAACTGCTCAAGGAATTTCGGTATTCCTCCCTCTGAGAAATTCCAACATCTGTTCATATTTTTCAATGGCTCTAAGCCAAAGGACTTGGCATAAATTATTCTAGGGTCAACCTCTCTGAGGTGACTTAAATCTTCTTCTTTTCTTCGAATCCCTCAAAGTCTCTATCCCTTATAAGATTTTATTCTACTGCAAACTCAAGAATTCCAAGGGTTCTTTGTGTGCACTCCTTGTGGCACTCATGATAAACTCTAGTTATGTGACGTCTTCCTCTTCTGTGCACTCCTTGAAACAAAAATCCTTCAACCTCTCACTTTTGTTGGAAAAGTATAATACTTCAATCTGGTTGCACACTCCTTGCATGACTTTATGCTATACTTGCACTTCTGTTGGTATGAGAAAAATAGTATCTCTCATGAGCTTGTCTGAGGTAAAACTCAGAACCTGTCAATGCACTCTTTTAGGACTTTCACTGCACTCCTTGTAAGAATTCTCAGGATGATAAACAATTGAAACTCATTCTATCCCTCTCCAAATACTTCATACATTTAATCATGAAATCATACATACACACAACATTGAAACAAATGCATAATAGAGACTAGAATTAACTGTAAACATACCATTCAATAGATGTAAACAGAATTCATAAACACCATGAAATTTGGATCAAATCTTCTGTATATTAATCCAAGTGCATCTGTACATGGGATCTATAGCATCAACTATCTGCTTATACACTCTTCTACAATCTCTGTTATTCTATTCTCTTTCTCTACATCTCTCTCTCGTTACAATGAGAATAATCTTACCATACAATACATACGAGGGAGCTTTCTAGAGTTTTCCCTTCTACACTCTAAGCTATCAAATCGAAATAAAAGCTACAACTACTTTACATTTAATAGAATAAATGCCTCCAACAAACAGATGAGAGATACGCTCAAGATCTGTGTTACAATCCCAAAAAAAATTAAGGGAAATTACGTCCCTCCAACTTTTACATTGATGTTTCATCTTTTCAAATTCAAAATGCTTTCAAAATCTGTGTTAGTGCATATCCAGCTATCCTCCTCTCTTGCGCTTTCTTTACTAGATTTCTTACGATGCTCCTGCATCAATCAATAAATAAGGTCTTGGCTAACTTAGATCACGATTTAAATAGTAATATGGATAGATCGAAGACTTTAGCTAGGAAAGTTAAATATGTCTACTACTCACATCAGGAAATACTAGCAGACATATGAACAAAACCTTTTGACACAAAAACTTATTTAAATCAAAAGATAAACTCTGATAAAATTATAACAACATCACAACAAAACCTTCATAGTAATACAGATACAATAGATCAATTGAAGCATTCAAATGATAGTAGAATCAGAGTAAGACAAAAATAAGATGACAGGAAAGAAGTTTATTTCTATTAGTCAAAAAGTCTAAGGTCTAATACACCAAATCCACAAATGGCTCTGTTATATTCACAATATTACAAAGTCAATCTCATCTCAACCATTCGAACCCTCTCAATGATTTCCAATGCTTATCCTATAGCCTAGGTTGTCAATGATAGATTTACAATTCAAATTCCCCCTCTTTCATAGGATTCCCATGCTTGAAAGTGGAGTAACTATAGTTGTTCAAAAAAAAATAACAAACTACTAAAAACTAGGCTAATGCTAGAAACTTCCTTAACATATTTAATATGCTTGATGAAGTGTCCCATGATTGCATCTTCTTTTGTTAGGTGTTCCTCCATATTTGAACTGACCTTCCAAAATTTTTCATATACTCATCTACCCATATAGAAACCTTTCATTCCTTCAAAACCTCCAGAACATGAGTTTGCATCATAGTTTAGAGCGTTGTTCTGCATTAGTCAGTTGCCAGTAGAGATCGCAGTGCCATTCTGCATTAGCCATTTTGCAGCACCAGGTGCTGAGAACTTTCCTCTAGCTGCTTAACATATTTATTAGGGCCCAAAACATTTCAAAAATTAACTCCATGGCTAAAAATGTTGTGAAAATTCATGATCTAGTATATGAGTGAAAAACATAGTTCATAGGCATCACTATTTTCAAAAATCAAAATACATAAACAAGAATTGTTTAAAATTGATACTACTTTAAGTTATTTCATCTTTTTCATTTTCTAACTCTCTAGTTCCTCCTAGTTGCAACTTTGGACAACACATCCAAATTTCTCTTGGCCAACTCCTCTTTAAAGGGTTGCAGCTCAGAATTTAGCTTTCTGATCTGAGCTTGGTAGGCTTTGTTTTGTTTGTATAAATTTTTTATCTGCCTATGGAGGGGTCAAAACCTTTTAGCTATAAATTTGGGCTTTTCAATAGTTTCATGATACATTTCCATGAGTCCATTAAGCTTCTTCCTTTCAACCAACTCCTCCCTTTTCATTTTATCAATTTCAACCCTTTCCTCTTTAAGTTGTCTATTGAGCCTCTTAAAAGTATGGTTGCTCTCCTTTTGTGGAGTGGTGGTCTCAGTGATTTCAAAAGGCTTCTCAACAACTATGGATTTACCTTTCATTTGGGATGAAGCTATTATTTCATCCTCTTTCACAAGGCTCTCATGTTTTCTTGCTACTATGGTAAGAGGCCTCTTAGATTTGACCTTGTCAGCTGCATTGGGTGAAGGAAACACCAACTTCCTTCCTTTAAAACTTGTAGCTTTAATTGAAGGAGCATCTACTGGACTGGGAGGTGTGAAAGGAGAAACCTTTCTTTGTGGAGACTGAGAAGGTCATCGTTCTTCTTCATGTTCCTTTGTTTCTTTATCATCTTTAATAGTCCTAATGCTCTTCCTTTTCTTATTCATCCCTAAATGTACAGTCCTATCAACCTGAAGAGGGATTTGTACCTTAGACCATGGAGTAGGAGAAATATTTAGCTAAAAGTGTGAAGAAGTAACGAATTCCTCCCAATCAATGTTTTTCCTTCTTAATTCCTCCATCGCCAACATCTTTATTAGTCCTAAATGGAAAACACTTGTATCAACTACCTTAGATTTATCCTTGACCCTGTCAAACATTTTTCCAATAGTTGTAAACAAGTAGAAAGGAAGATTCATAACATCTTTCCCTGTGAAGTGTAGAAGTAGCCTTATATGGTATTGATAGATCATGTTAAATCTCCCTTCACAAGTAAAGTATATTTGAATCACCTTCAACATCTTATCAACACCATCCAACATATGGTTTCTGGGCACTCCTTTTGATAAATTGTTTCCTTCGTATTCTAGTTTGAGGAATTCTTCAGAGAAGGATGCATTTAAGGTCATGGCCTTGAACCATATCTCCCAAGTATTAGGTATCTCAATGGTTACTGATATGGTCATTTTAGATACCTCAAATTCCAGTATCCCAACCTTGGTATTGGTTCCATCAAAGTTCAGTGCGAATTCCCTAGACACCTCTGGGTTACCCCTCTTCATTTCCTAACAAAAATTAATGCATCCAACTCTTTGGAAGACCTCCCTGATAACGGGATCTACAACAAAAAACTGCATATCATAAGGCTCCGTCCTCATAATTCCCCCTCATTTGTGAGCCTTCTTTTATTGATTATCTATTAATACTAGCTGGGAAAAATTTACCACAATACTTAAATGATTACCTACGGGTGAAACAGAGAAGCAGGGGAAATGACCATTGGAAAATGTGAGAAAAAGGCCAAATAGACTTCTCATAGTGACAATGCTTCTAAGTAGGACTCAAATTGGCTACTAGTGGGGTTAAATTTACAATTCAGATCAAACAGGCGTGTGAACAACTAATGAGTTTGCAAAAGATGTTTTTTTGCAGAGGGTGCTGGAATAGAGAGTTCACAGTGTTGGTTGACTACATAGAGTTCGCAGCGCCTGAGAAAGGGTTTTGGAAAATCTATGTGGGATAAGCGATGCAGATGCAAAGGATTAATAGATAAGGTAGCCTAAACCCAGGGATGTTTATGGCTTCAAGGGACAAGATTCAAAGTGTGAGGAGGGAGTTGTGGAGCTTGTTAGTATATCAATGAGACAATTCGCAACGCCAATCGCTAGTTCACAATACCATAAAGAAAAAAAAACCACTCATCCCTTTCCAGAACTTAAAGCAACGTGGAAAAGTTCATAGAGTACCTAGTGACCTGGAGTTGAATGTTGATACCTTCATATTTTCACAACGATGCCTATAAGTGGTCTAAATTCCAACTATCCTCTGCAACCAGTTTGCAACGGATTTCGCAATGCCAGTCACAGTTTGCAGTTCCTACTCCAAAATTTGATTTTTGAGTTATTTAAGGAAACAGCTAGGATGTCCATATTTATGATCCATGTAAGTTGTTAGAGATAAACCCTGAAAAAAATAAAAACCCTTGTCATGTCATAAAGTAAATGATTATTTTGAATGAATGGGGTACGTTGAGCGTGCTAGGAACTCTCCTAGTGAATTGGCAGCGCTCAAACCACAACCCGATTTGACAACATGAACGGGTAAAGTAACAACTAGAGATACTTCACACAACTTATGGAAGTGAAATGTCAAGGTGATGATGGTCATTAGAAGGATATGACTGATGAAAATTAACACTCCTTGTCATGATGACTAAAACTTGACGCATGACACAACCAAAAGACCCTATACTAAGGATAAATTGACTTGGGTTTATAATGACAATATGAATATTGAAAAATGACTCTAGGAAGAAAACATAGAACTACAAAGAACCTATGACTCAAAGAAAAAGACTAAAAAGACTTTTTGATTTCCCCCAAAACTCTATGTGATAACACGGTCAAGTAACAATATTACCATATTGGTAACTATGATGACCAATATATGATATGGACCACACTGTAGAAAGACAGGGGCCAAATAATTCCAGAGTTCACAAATACTTTCCATACCTTCTGCACCAATATGGGTATCTAAGACTCTGAGTGACATTTGGTTCTGAAATACTGTTGGGCTCTGCATAGGTACATCCAAACCGAAATGGATTTCTTGGACATCTCATCACTGGGAGCTTCCTATCGATATGTTGTCAAAATTGAGCAGAAATTTAGGCACCAGAACAAGTGGGAGTTCGGGTCTACAAATCCACCACAACCAAAAAAGTGTAAAGACAGCCCTAACAACTAGCCTTCAGAAAACCAATCCAAGCCACATGAAAAGAGGGGTAACGGAAAGACTAAGAAGTACATTGGAAAGTGGTACGATTTCCACAAAATCCCCTGGCACAACACATATGAATGTTTCTGAAAATAGTCATTGGTGGTCGAGATCAAATAAAAAGAGTCGAACCCAGATTCAAAATCTAATTCAAAAATAATGGGAGAAGACAGATCATCGATGCAGACCCCACTGTTATTGTCACAACCACAACAGTTCAACCAGAAGAACCAACAGATCCTGAACATGGGGATCCCCTCATCCATTCACAGATGTGGGTGAAGGGGACCCCATTGCATTTCATTGTTGATAACGGAATCCAGAAGAACCTCATCTCCACAGAGGTCATCAAACAATTGAGATTATCGAAAAAACCACACCCACAACCATACATCATAGAGTGGATTTTCCAAAGACGAGATCTTTGTGTCAACTAGCAGTGTCGATTACCATACGACATACATCCCTTCAAGGATGAGGTATTATGTGATGTTTCCTCGTTGGATGTCTTTGATGTTCTTTTGGGCCAACCATATATGTGGAAGCATCATGTTATTTGTGATGCTCGACCTCGTAGTGTCATTTTTACTCTGGCAGGTCCTATCTATGGGATACTAGAGGTAGTTCTGACTACTGTCCCACCTAAACAGTACCGCAAGGTAGTATCTTGTAATGCAAAATCCAGCTTCTTCATAATCTGTTCAAAAGGTGAACATAAGAACACTGAAACCATTCCTACCTCAATTTGAGCACCTTTTATATAGCAGAAGCAGGACGACAAGATTGAAGCAAAGAAAAAATATTCCTTCTGCACACACTCATCTCATCACATTCTCGACAACCTCCCACAAACCAAGAAGCACAATTTCTCCAGTAAGGCAAGCGACTCACCAAGGTTCATATTTAGCAAATGCTTCCCCCTCTCCCCCGAGAACTCAACACAATGGATACCATTGTTTCCTTAGAAGGGAGGATTGATCCAGGTGGATATCGGTGGCCATGCACCTATTCCAACTAGCTCAAAATAATTTGTTGTGAATTTACTATTTTTAGAAGTCCTAAACATTCAGGGCCATTTTGAGGGACTAAATGACATATTTTCATGATTGCGTACCCAAATGATAGCCTAAGGTTATTATTTAATGAACAAATGAATCTCTTCATCGATACCTTTCCAACGAGATATTGTTCGCCCTAAATAGGTATCATATTCCAAAGTTACACCCCCAAGAAGTTGTTACACCAAACTACCTGAAACGGGGTCCACAAAATTGTTCTCTTTTTCATCTTCAGGGGTTAGGGTTTTGTATTTTCTTATGTTAAAAATTCCTTTGGAGCCTCATTGTAATAATCATCTTCTTGCGAATGTGAGTAGTTGTCACATCTATACTCAGAGATAAGTTTTCACCATTCTAGCGAGTCTCTCACTCTATATTTCTACAGTTTTGTACATTTCGCTCATTAATAGAAATTGTGTATTATTGTATCTTTGTGTTTATTGTTATATATATTCTATATCTCTATTATATGAGTGGATATATGATATATATCTATACAATTCTTTATTATATCTCTGCTCTCATTTTGTGCCGAAAATAATTTGGATCAGGGAGAGGCATCATGGTAGTCCTTAGGCAAGAAGAATGACCTTTGGCTTTCACCAACAAACAGTTGTCAGAGTGACATTTGGGCAAATAAATCTATGAAAAGGAAATATTGGTTATTTTCCATGCAAGGGATCTATGGAGCCCTTATCTCTTGGGGAAAAACTTCCAAATTAAAGTGGATCATCAAAGCCTCAAGTATTTCCTCGAACAACAAATTTCATCCCCAGAGCAACCAAAATGGGTGACCAAGTTGTTTTGGTATGATTATGGGATCATTTACATGAATGGAAAATAAAATTTGGTGGTTGATTCCCTTTCATGTAAATATGAAGAAGAAGGGTTCCTCTTTTCCCTCTTATTCATTGTCATAGATTGGCTTTAGTTTGTTCATCAGGAATGGTGGAAAGACCCAAAAATTGCCATCCTAATCCACAAACTACAATAGGATCCTCAAGATTCTCCGAGTCACTCTTGGCATAATGAAGAGATTCACTATAAATGTCATCTATATTAAAGAAAAAAATCAACCCTTAAATCCACAGTGCTCTTTGAGTTTCATGCTTCACATACAGTTGGGCATTCAAGTTTTTCCAAAACTTATGAATGGATCAAACAATCTTTTTTCTGGGACGGTATCAAACGACACATTTGCACCTTTGTGGCTGAATTTCATACCTATCAATGCAATAAAGGAGAGACTATCAAAACTCAGGATGCACTCCAAGCACGTTTTCTTTCACCTACTATTTGGACAAATATTTATATCGAATTCATTGTTTAATTTACCTAAATCAGACAATAATTCAATCACCATGGTGGTCATGGATCAACTTTCCAAATATGTTCATTTATGTTCTATTTAGCATTGGTAAGCCCTAAATAGTGGCTCATTACCCCTTGATTGGGGCATATTACATTTATAATTTTATTTTATTTATGTCAGCTTTAGTCCATTAGTTGTAATTATACCTCCTAGTCTCCTATATATACCAAGGAGAGATTTTCATTTTGAATCATCTTGGAATTGAACATTTATGTGGGCATAAGGAGGTTGCCCCATCAAAGAGGATTATTACCTGAATTTATCTCTTTTTCAAGGCGTTGAGTACTTATTCTGAGGTTTTTCTATGCTATATTGATATTTGGTTCCTAACAGTTAGAATTAGGGCAGTAAAGCATAACAATAGTATCTTTTTAATTTCAGTGAATATAACAACTAGATCTAAAGTTCAGAAATAAAAACTCCACTACTTAAACAATGTACAGATATAGGAGATCTAATAATATAGATAAAGACTAGGACTGAGTTACAGATCTATAATGTTGTACTCAAACTTTACACAGATCTACAGATCTAAAACAATCTGATTATAAACAGTAAATCAAACTATAGAGACAAAAAGTAAAACTCAATATACAGTTTAGATCTAATAGTTGTCAATGCTGATACATGAATCTATATAGATCAAACGGTACAGAAGTCAAAACAAAATCCAGATTTGAAGATAAAGAGTAGATATCTTACCTTTCCATGTAGCCTTACCTCTGAAGAAGTCACAACCGACACTTGAGATGTAGAACCATTTGTAATTATGCTCAGACAAAGTCTAGGTCATAGATCCACCATATAGGTTGGATCTCTTGCCAAGAGGTAAATGAACTTTCTTGCCACCAAAGTGATATGGCCACAAAAACTTCCCACAGTCAAACCCTCACACAAACAATAGGTAAAGAACAAAAACCCTTACACTGCAATTTCTGTGGACAAAACCCTCACTAAGGAAAATCAAAAACCAAGGAAGGAGATCATGGTTTGGACAGAACAATAAACACTCCACAGTAGAAGAGAGGGTGGAACTCAAAGTCACATCACAGTAGTAGTTGGAAGGGGCCGCACAACAGTCAACCCACACAACAACAGATAGGAGAGGTCGTATCCCCCACACAACAGAAAATAGGAGAGGCTGCACTCCATAATAACCCTACAACAACAAGAGGAGGGGGTTGCACCACAGTAACCATACACAAGAAGACTGCAACAATACCAACACCCTCTACAACAACAAAGGATAGAGGGACACAACAACCAGCTAGCTCACAACAAAAAAGGGGAGCCACACCACTATCACAACAACAATTAGGAGGCGGGGCGCACTACAACACCGTACAACAGAATAAAATGGGTCGTTTCTTCAATAGAAAATGAGTCGCAACAAAGAGAGGATCCACTCACACTTAGAAGCATAGGAGCATAACAATAATGAGATAAGATGTGAGGGGTAGGGTGTCTAATTTATAGTTGAGGGTAGGGTAATAAAATTATAAATTAAATTAAAAATAATTAATATAACATGGTATAAATAAATTTTAATTTAAATTTTATTTAACCCTTAAGATTAAAACAACATAGAACCCCAAATCAACACAGGCAAGAGTAAGAGAGGGTTAAGGAGGGTTTACAAGGTGGCAATACTCGTTCATTCATTTTTATGGTGATCTTATTACTTTATCATCATTGCATATGTGATACATCCCTCATGTGGTCATGTCTTTCTTCAGGGAAGGTCACACACCAACAAAATAATTGATCGAGGATCAAGTTTCCCCAGAACTTTTTCTGGGGTCTTATCCACCAAGGTCCAAGACCAAGGATCAACCCATTCCCTAGGCATGGGTACCCTAGACCGTTTCCAGAGGCCCTAGACTTATCTAGGGGATTTAACTGCTTGGTCCTAGACCAAGAACCCCAGTCATATACTGGGGGCCCTAACAAGGGTCTTTACTGCTTGGTTATAGACCAAGAACCCTAGTCGTATACTAGGGGCACTAACAAGGGTTTTTTGCCATGACACTGACTTTTTGGTGCCAAACCAAGTACCCCAAGAGTGCACTGGGGGCCCTAGATATCGTCTAGGGTATTAGACATCATTCCAGAGAATGGCTCTTGCAGTTGCTTATAAATTTAACACTTCCTCTCAACAAGAGAGGCATGCTTAGCTACACCAAGCTTGTCACGAAAGTATACAAACTTAGTTAGGGACAGTGGCTTAGTGAAAATATTTGTTGTTTGTTCTGTTGTCAGAACATACTGAATGCTGAGAACGTTCTTCTGAATCATGTCCCAGACATAGTGATATCTCATCTCAATGTGTTTCGATCTATAGTGAAACATCGGGTTCTCAGTGAGATTTATACGGCTCTGATTGTCACAGTGAATGACTGTGGGTTCAAGATCTAAACTGAACAACTCTAAGAGTAGCTTCCTGAGCCACACTGCTTCTCTGCCAGTAGCAACAACATCAATGTATTCTGCCTCTGTAGTGATTTGGGCTACAGAGCCCTATTTCCTGTTGGACCAGGAAATCATTGCTAAACCCAAATTGAAGCAATATCCGAAAGTACTCTTCCGATCCACTGCACTGCCCATCCAATCAGAATCTGTAAAATCATGGAGCATCACACCTCCACTAGAGGTGTATCTGAGACCATAAGCTATAGTCCCCCGAACATATATTAGAATATGTTTTACTGCAACCATATGTATATGCTTAGGTTCACACATGAACTGGCTAAGAGCATTTACTACATAACAAATGTCAGGTCTCGTATGTATGAGATACATTAAGGATCCAACGATCTGCCGATATAAAGTGGGGTCTTCTGGATCTGAACCTGTGACTTGATCTTGAAGTTTCTTTAGGTTAGAGATCATTGGAGTTGTCATGGACTTGCAGTCCATCATGCCAAACCTGTGAAGTATATCTACTGCATATTTACTTATTGATAGAAAGATCTCTCCTGGTTTCTGCCAAACCTCCAAGCCCAAAAACTAGTGCATGAGCCCCAAATCTTTCATTTCAAATTCTTCATAAAGCTCCCTCTTAGTTTGAGCTATCAAGTTTTCCTATCCAGTGAGGAATAGACCATCCACATATAAGACTAGGATAACTGGATTATTTTGAATGATATTTATATAAATATTTGGATCTTCTATGCTCTTGGAGAATCCAAGACTTTGTAGAAAGTTGTCTATTCTACCATACCAAGCTCTCGGAGCTTGTTTCAATCCGTACAGGGATTTCTTGAGTTTGCATACATGATATCTTTTATCATGTATCATGAAACCTTTCGGTTAATCAATGTAAACTTCTTGTTCAACTTCACCATTAAGAAAAGAAGTCTTAACATCCATCTGGTGAAGTTTCCAACCAAAAACTGTAGCAAGTGAGATAATAATTCTGATTGAAGTATAATTGGCAACTGGAGCAAAAATCTCATCATAGTCATTTCTTTCTTTCTGGGAGAAACCGCGAGCCACAAATCTTGCCTTGTATTTATCAATGCTGCCATCTGTTGCATGCTTTATCTTATAAATCCATTTAGAATTTACTACAGATTTTCCATGAGTTATAGGAACTACGGTCCATACATGATTATTTAAAATAGAATCATATTCTTCATTCATAGCATCTTTCCATACATGATGTTTGGAGGCATCAACAAAAGTTGAAGATTCTGAATCAATTACAGTATTTAGATGAGCTATGAGACCGGAGTACTTATCTGGTTTCTTGCTTTCTCTGAAGGTTCCCTTCGGAGCTGAATGATTTTCTGCTTCTTTCAATATCTCCCGACACCAGGCTGGTTTCCTTTTAATAAGAGGTAACTCCATTGGAAGTTCAATAGAGTACCTTGAAGGATCTGCTAAAAGTTCAGAGGTTTCCTCCCTCTGTTCATCTGGAAGAGGAGAATATGGAGAATCAAGTGGTGGAGCTTCCTTCTCCTCTGAATCACATGGAATTTCTCTGGCTTGACGGAAAGCTGTTTCTTCATGAAAAGTCACGTCTTTGCTTACTTCAATGAACTTTTGGCCAAGGATATAAATCCTGTAAGCTTTTGAGGTCTCATTGTATCCCACAAAAGTTCCTTTCTTACCAGAGGGCTCTAGTTTAGTCCTCTTCTCTTTTGGAATGTGTATATAAACTGGGTTTCCAAAGATTCTTAAATGATCAACTGAAGGCTTACACCCAGTGAAAAATTTAGGAGTTTTCTCTTCAAGGGCTTTGTGAGGACATCTATTCTGAATGTACACTGCAGTACTGGAAGCCTCAACCCAAAGTGATAGGGGCAAGTTTTGATCATGCATCATATCCCTGGCTGCTTCACAGATAGTCCTATTCTTTCTTTCAGCGACCCCATTCTGTTGAGGGTTGTATGGTACAATTAGCTCCCTCTTAATTCTAGAGGCTCGATAGAGTTCATCATATTTGAAGGAGTCAAATTCTTTACCGTTATTTGTTCTAAAAACTCGGATGTGTCTTCCTGTTTGATTTTCAACAAGATTCTTGAAATCTTGAAATCTGCTGAAAGATTCATCTTTAGTTTTTAATAAATAAATCCAAGTTTTACATGAACAATCATCAATAAAAATGATGTAATAAATACAACCATTCATAGAAGGTGCAGACATGGGTCCACAAAGGTCATAATGAATTAAATCCAAAATTCCATTTGATTTTCTGTCACTGAGAGGATAGGGTTTATTTATGTTCTTACCAAGTGAACAACCTTTACAAACAATATTATGCTCAACAAAAAATACTGGCATATGTGTCACCATCTTTTGCAAACCTAGAAGTGCATTGTAATTGAGGTGTCCAAGTCTCCTGTGCCAAAGCTCGCAGGGATTGATCGTCTCATGAACTAGAGCTTGAATAACTTGTCCTGAAAGCTTATAAAGTCCACACTCACAAGTTCCAATGGTTATAGCAGTACTTAAATCTTCATTTGAGGACCATAAGAGGGCCTTTCCTTTGGATAAAGCTACTAAATAACCTTTACTTTCTAAAACTGGAACATAGATTAATTTTTTCTTTAAACCAGGTACATAAAGAATTTCATCAATGTGAAAGATATTACTTGAGAGAAACTGGAAATAGGTAGAGCCAAAACCTTTTATGTCATAGGTGCCATGATCACCTAGTTCAACCTTTGCTTTGAATTTCTTGTCTTGATAGTTTGCAAGGTTTTGTTTAAAACCTGTCATGTGTCTGGAAGCACCACTGTCTATTAGCCAAATCTCCTCTAATTTGGTGATAATGCCGGAAAGAGCTTAGATGAGGTAATATTCCTTATGTGGTTCTTTCTCTTTAGTGGGAGCTTTGGTTTGTCTTATTTGAGGCTCCTCTTGGGGTTTATCCTCTTCAGTGGCAACTGAGTCTTGAAATCTACCTCTTCTTTTCTATTGAGAGGGAGGGCTCCTGCAATCTTTTGCATAATGTCCTAGCTTATTGCAGTTAAAACATTTAACTTTAGATAAATGAGAATTGAGATGAGAAATATTACCTTGGGGTTTCTTACCTTTTCCTTTTGACTTCAGTAACTTCTTCCATTTCTTGGCCTTTGTTGCAAGAGCATGATCTTGCAAAATAGGATAGTCATTTCTATTGTTTAATCTTCCTTCTTCTTCTAAGAAGTCATGCCACAACCTTTCAAAATTAGGTTGGGATTCTCTTCCATTCACAGATGCAAGAAAAACTCCCCAAGCAGCAGGAAGTCCATCAAAAGTTGTTTGAACAAGTTCATCATCATCTACAAGAACTCCTATTGCAATAAGTTGATCTCTGGTTTTAGCAATTTTGGAGAAGAAGGTGGAAATTGTATCATCCTTTCCCATTTTTAAAGTACGTAATTGTTTCTTCAATATTCTTTTCTGAGTAGCTTCCTTCTTCTCATAGAGGTTTTCCAAGGCATCAAAGAAATATTTGGTAGTCCTTAGATGACCAATGATGGGCATCATGTTGTCTTTGATAGAATAAAAAATGATTCTTTTAGCCTTGGTTTGTTTCCTCTTATATGATGCCCTAGCTGTGTTTGTAGTAGGTTCTTCAATCTCCCTAGAGATAAAATCTTCTAGGTCATTCTCTTCAAGAATGTTTATTATTTTGTATTTCCAAGCATTAAAGTTTGCAACCCCTACAAGTCTGTCTTCAGCTTTAACTTATGAAGAAGCCATGCTTAAATCTGTGTTGGTTTAGATGACTGAAATCTATAACAAAGTGGATCTGTGTAGGCTCAATATTAGGTCCTTGAGATCTCTTCACACCCTTAGCTCTGATACCATGTTAGAATTAGGGTAGTAAAGCATAACAATAGTATCTTTTTAATTTCAGTGAGTATAACAACTAGATCTAAAGTTCAAAAATAAAAACTCCACTACTTAAACAATGTACAGATATAGGAGATCTGATAATATAAATAAAGAGTAGGACTGAGTTACAGATCTATAATGTTGTACTCAAACTTTACACAGATCTACAGATATAAAACAATCTGATTATAAATAGTAAATCAAACTATAGAGACAAAAAGTAAAACTCAATATACAGTTCAGATCTAATAGTTGTAAATGATGATACATGAATCTAGATAGATCAAATGGTACAGAAGTCAAATCAAAATCCAGATCTAAAGATAAAGAGTAGATATCTTACCTTGTCATGTAGCCTTACCTCTGAAGAAGTCACAACCAACACTTGAGATGAAGAACCATTTGTAATTATTCTCAGACAAAGTCTAGGTCATAGATCCACCATATAGGTTGGATCTCTTGACAAGAGGTAAATGAAATTTCTTGCCACTAAAGGGATAGGGCCACAAAAGCTTCCCACAGTCAAGCCTTCACACAAATAGTAGGTAAAGAACGCAAACCCTCACACTGCAATTTATGTGGACAAAACCCTCACTAAGGAAAATAAAAAACCAAGGAAGGAGATCACGGCTTGGACAGAACAACAAACACTCCATAGTAGAAGAGAGGGAGGCACTCAAAGTCACATCATAGCAGTAGTTGGAAGGGGCCACACCATAGTCAACTCACAAAACATCATATAGGAGAGGTCGTATCCCCCACATAGCAGCAAATAGGAGAGGTCACATTCCACAGTAACCCTACATCAACAAGAGGAGGGGGTTGCACCATAGTAACCCCACACAAGAAGGCCACAACAATACCAACGCCCTCTACAATAGCAAAGGATAGAGGTAGGCAACAACCAGCTAGCTCACAACAGAAAAGGGGAGCCGCACCACTGTCACAACAACAATTAGGAGGGGGGGCACACTACAACACCTTACAGAAGAATAAAAGGGGCCGCTACTTCAACAGAAAATGAGTCGCAGGAAAGAGAGGATCCGCTCACACTTAGAAGCATAGGAGCATAACAATAATGAGATAGGATGTGAGGGGTAGGGGGGTCTAATTTATAGTTGAGGGTAGGGTAATAAAATTATAAATTAAATTAAAAATAATTAATATAACATGTTTAAATTAAATAATTTAAACATGGTATAAATAACATTTAATTTAAATTGTATTTAACCCTTAAGATTAAAACAACATAGAACCCCAAATCAACACAGGCAAGGGTAAGAGAGGATTAAGGAGGGTTTACAAGGTGGCAATACTCATTCATTCATTTTCATGGTGATCTTATTACTTTATCATCATTGCATATGGGATACATACCTCATGTGGTCATGTCCTTCTTCAGGGAAGGTCATACACCAACAAAATACTTGATCGAGGATCAAGTTTCCCCAAAACTTTTTCTGGGGTCTTATCCACCAAGGTCCAAGACCAAGGATCAACCCATGGCCTAGGCATGGGTACCCTGGACCGTGTCCAGGGCCCTAGACTTAGCTAGGGGCTTTAACTGCTTGGCCCTAGACCAAGAACCCCTATCGTATACTGGGGGCCCTAACAAGGGTCTTTACTGCTTGGTTCTATACCAAGAACCCTAGTCGTATATTGGGGGCCCTAACACGGGTCTTTTTCCATGGCACTGACTGTTTGGTCCCAGACCAAGTACCCGAGGAGTGCACTGGGGGCCCTAGATCTCGTCTAGGGTCTTATCCATCCTTTCAGAGAATGGCTCTTGCAGCTGCTTATAAATTTAACACTAACATATGGTATTAGAGCTCAAGGTCTTAGGGTTTCACTGCTACATCTGAGATACCTTGGAATTTTCTCTACAATTTTTTTTCTACAAGGATTTAGAAGGAACATCTTGGAGGATATTTAGTAGATGGATCAAGGTACTTTGGGTAAAATTTTAGCTCTTGAGGGCTTATACTCTCGTAGATACAACCTTTCTAAGATAGGGTTCTGGAATCATCCTGAATTGAGTCATTGCAGAATTTTCGCTACAAAAGTTTTTATGTAACGTTTTAGACCCTAAAATATGAAGTCTATTCAAAAAAATTATTAAGGTATCTGAATTAACAATTTCATCTTCTAGTTCATCTTATATTTGTAGATACACCTTATGGAAGATAGGGTATCTGACTAGTCCTATTGACTAGTCTCAAACATGTGTTCCAGGTAAAACAATCATAACTTATTTATAGAGTATCCAAATTGAGTGAGACTAGTTCCATTGGATAGTGTATAGACGGTAGTAGTTCTGGTATGATTTTCATAATTTTATATCAATTATTTTGTGCGGGGCACACAATACAAGTGATATATCCTAGAAAGGAAAACCATTAGCAAGTTGTGGGGAAATTACCGTAAATTCCTTTTGGCACATCAAATATTGATCAAACCTATGGCATTGCAGAGAATAAATATCAGAGAACTACAAAAAAAAAGAAAATTTCATACTCAGAAGGGCCGAAATTTTGGAGATACAATAAAAGGAAGATTGTCTAGAAGAACCACCTCAAAATCAAGGTTTAAAGTGATACTTGGCCAACATGCCACCAAAAAAGGGAACTTCTACACCAAATAACCCTCCAAACAATCCTACTTGGACTCTTGATGAAGGGGAAGAAATGCGTAGGGACATAAATGATTTACAAAAGAAGAAGGTAACAAAAGATGAACTATAAGAGATGGAAGCTAAGTTGTAGGCAAAGATGGATGGTTTAAAAGAGGATATAATGGAAGGATTGAAAAATTCCGTAATAGAGAGGACACCTGAAAGTGAAAATGTATCCCATGAAATTCATGATGAGGACACAAGAAAGGTGAATCAAGAATGGAGAAACTCCAACTTTGGGTTGAAGACCAACCACGTTCCTAAGATCGATATGAGGAAGTTTGATGGCAAGGACTCTATCACATGGATACTTCAGATGGAGCAATTATTTGATCTACATAATGTGCCACATACACAAAAAGGTACGAATTGCTTCTTTATATTTAGAACCCAATCAATTTTTATGGTATTGATGGCTCTGTTCTCACAAATCACTTTTCACTTGGACAATTTTCACGGAAGAAATGATAGCACACTATGAGGATACAAGGAGCAATACCTTCTTTAGCCAATTGATAAATCTCAAGCAAAAGGGTTAAGTTACAGAGCACATTGAGAACTTCCAAAGAGTGAATATAAAGGTAACAAATATTCCAGATGAGGAAACTATTGATGTATACATAGGAACTTTAAGAGATAAAATCCAGCATGAGGTTTGCCTTTGGGAACCCAAATCATTGGATAATGCGTTTAGGGTGGAAAGAAATGTTGAAAGTAAAAATATTTCTATGGTTACTAGAAGGACCAATCCTAACATCTATAGAGAGAATAATGATCCTTCTTCTAAAACACCTCAACCTACAAGGTTGACACCTCAACAATTGGACGAATGAAAAGAAAAATATTTATGCTTTAATTTTGACACCAAGTACAATAAGGGACATAAGTGTGGTGAGAAGAAATTATTATACATAGATTGTGAAGAGAAAGAAGAACAAAAACAAGAACAAGAACCATCTCAAGATGAAAACGTAGAAGCAATTTCATCTGAGGAGTTGACTCCCATGATGTCATGTAATGCATTGGCTGGAATTAACACTCCTCAAACCCTCAAGATCGAAGGATATATCAAAAAAAAAAATGTAATAGTCCTAATTGATTCTGGAAGTACTCATAATTTCATTGACTATAAATTATCTAAAGCTCTCAATTGTTTTGTATATCAAACACTAGAGTTTCAAGTAATGATTGCAGATGGAGGAACTATCAATTTCTCAAGAAAATGCAATAAGATCAATCTTACTATGGGGGAATATGTAATGAATATTCCAATGATTGCTATACCCATGGGTGGTGCTAATGTTGTACTAGCAATCTGATGGTTACAATCATTAGGAACAGTGGATTTTAATTTTCAAGAACTTTTCATGAAATTTTCATTGGAAGGAAAATAAATTGAGTTAAGAAGTATCACAGGGAAACCCGGTAAGGTGATAAGTGTTGGTCACTATAATTGCTTAATTAATTTTAAACAACCAAGTGGAACATAAATTATCAACCCAGGGAAGTCTTTTATTTCAAAGATAGCCATGCACTATATATGCTCAATTCCAAAAGCAACTTAGTGTTGTAGTAAAGAAATTTATACTAATTATACTCTCTTAAATAAACTGAAGCTCTGGATTAAATCACAGGAAAGTAATCTCCCTATTGCAATTCCTTAAAGATCAATCTAAGAATCCTGGATTACATTAAAATAACATTGCAATGGGAAAGAACAACTATTCTGCAATCAGAGAACATGACCCTTACTCTCAAGCAGAGACTTCAGCATTAACACTCTTTTCATGAAAACAATAATGCAGAAAACAATTAACTCTATCTAACAAGAAACAAAGCCATCTAGTTCCTTTCTTTCTGAGCAGGAGCCTTGAGCCCTACTTCTGTTTTAGCACACTTGTGAGGTTGAGGTTTATAGAGAACAGGGCAGTCTGATTCCTTCCTTTCTGAGCAGGGATCCGTAACCCAGCTTCTGGCTAACACCAATGAGAGTCTACAGAGAACAGGATGTTTTCGTTCTTTCCTTTCTGAGTAGGAACCCTTAACCCAATCCCTGGTTAACACACTTGCAGAGGTAAAGGAAATCTACAGAAGACAAGGTGTTGTGATTCCTTCCTGTCTGAGCAGGAACCCCTTAACCAAATCTCTGGCTAGCACACTTGCAGAGGTAAAGGAAATCTACAGAAGACAAGGTGTTGTGATTCCTTCCTGTCTGAGCAGGAACCCCTTAACCAAATCTCTAGCTAGCACACTTGCAGAGGTAAAGGAAATCTACAGAAGCCGAGGTATTTGGATTCCTTCCTGTCTGAGCAGGGACCCTTTTAACCGGACTTTTGGCTAGCACGCTTGCAGCAGTAAATGAATTCTACAGAGGGTATGATGTTCCGATTCCTTTCTGTCTGAGTAGGAACCCTTAATCAAATCTCTGCTAGCCTCATAAAATCATCACACAACATTTCTGATAAAAAGAATTACAAATCCCACTCAATAAACTAAGACAGAGTCAGTAGTGTTTCAGCAAAGAGAAATTCATTAAAACAGTGTTTCAGCAAACGATAGTTTAAACAAAGCATGAACAGAAATTATACTAACACACTCCTAACTAATGGGTGAATCTTGTGATGAAGGTGGGCCCTCCCTTCTCACAAGATTCCCCTGAACAAAGAGCTAGAGAAGGATACTCAAGGCAGTCTTATATTCATCTGTCGAATTATCACATTACAAGTTGAAAGAATAGAATACGTCTCGCTTCTCTGGAGTGCTTCAATACATCAAAACTTCGATATCCCGAATGGTGATTTCCTTTGATTTAAAGAGGAAATCCCTTCGATACAATCATTACAGTGCATATCTGAATCCTATCCTAAGTCGGATCTTCTTTCTAAATTGACATAGGATGTCCTAGTCTCACGCAACCGAATGCTATTACAGGAATTGAACGAGGTATTGTTGTTACGGCTGGTGTAACAGCTTCTTCTCATCGTTGCTGATGCAATTTCAGCATCGCAATTCGCGGGTTGTTTCAGCCATGTGAATTGCGCTCTGACTGTGTTGACCGCCGACTGTGGTGGCTTGTGTTTCAGCATCGTCAGTTCTGGCAGTTTCTTCTGTGTTTCAGCATCTGCAACTCTGGACTGTGTAATAGCTCTGTGATTCAGCATCTTGCGACCTTGGACTGTGTAGCAGTTCCGTGTTTCAGCATCTGCGACCTCGGACTGTGTGGCAGCTCCATGTTTCAGCATCTGCGACCTCAGACTGTGTAACAGCTCCGTGTTTCAGCATCAATTATGTGTTTCAGCAACAGGCCTTGAATGCAAATTTGTAGTTTTGGACACTTATGCATTTCTAATCAATGGTTAAGTACGAGAGTGATGTAAAATATTATGCAAAACAGATTAAACATATAGTAATGAGAAGGGACGTTGTATACCTTTGAGATGATCATATAAAGTGATAGTATAAGTCTAAATGTAGGTGATCAAGAGTATAATGGTGGCAAAAAGTATAGGCAAAAAGGTACATTGTGTGGTCCTAACATCCCCCCCAACTCAAGGTGTTGTATGTCCTCAGGCAACTCACTCTGAATCAGAATCTGGATACCTAGTCTGATCATGTAAGCTACTCAAGCTGTAACTCTGGGAGGTACTGTCTGTCAGCGTTTTGAACCCTTGCACTTCCTGCAATCTTTGCCATGCTGTTGTTTCTGCCTTTTTAGGCAGCTTGTAACTGATTTTATATCTCTCTATTGGCAACCAGAGAATGGGAAAATAGAACCTATACCCAATCCAATTCTCAGCACAATGTCTCATACACTAGATATACTTGGGTATCCTGGAAATTGCTACTTCTAAGTTGGCAGGACCAAAAGGATTGTGCTGTTGTCTCTTTTCTATGGATTGCTGCCAAAACAGGTTATTGGCCTGGAGGGCAGGAATCTCTATGGATCTGATGATGCGTTCACAATCCTGAATCATTTCTGATTGCAGCTGCTGAACATGTTCAGTCACCCCTGGTTTCTTTAATAATGCATAATATTGTGAGATGAATGTAGTTGCCCTTTGTGGTTCTGGTCTAATCCAAAGGAGGCGATTGTCTTCATTGTTCTGGGCAGCCGAAAAGTCACCTTGCCAAATGATTTGATTGAGGAGAAAGAAAGTAAATGCTCGAAGTTGAACATCCCCAACTAGAGGATTTATGTTTAGGAACCTATTTTCTGGAATGGCCTCATTATGGAAGTAAGCCTCACAGAGGAGGTGTCGATCCCTGGTAGAGGCAGCTACACAAGTTTTGATAAAGTCTGCTGATGAAATGACTTCATGGGGTTTTCCTTCCATAATATACTTAATCTGAAACCACATGAGTCTCTCCATGAGAAATAAAGAATAGTTACAAGATGGTTTCCTTGTGGCCATTAGTTTCTGCATCATATCAAATGCCAGGATCAATCTGTCCTTCAAGTCTTTGTTTTTCTTGTTAAGCTCACGAACTGTCTGGCGTGTCTGGTCCAATGCTTCCCAATTTGAGAAGGTTTGATTGATCCAGATCTGTTTGTGCACTTGCATATTTTTGGCCTGTGTTTCAGCATACTCCTTCTTCCATTTCTGTATCTCTGCCTGCTCATCCCATAACTGGGAAGTCTGAGTTTCAGCATGGGAAGTAGTGGGATTAGGCATGGTTTGAGTAGATTGTTCCCTGGAAGTGGAGAGATTGGTCTGATTGGGAGGTGCAAATTCCTCCATGGTCATTGTTTTCACAGCCTTATTGACAATAGTAGGAGCTTCTCTTACGATGCAAGACTCAGTCTTAAGCTTGATAGTGCCTCCTGGTTCTTGTGTTGCAGCAGGTTCAGTCTTGGGCTTGCTAGGGTCTGCTGGTTCTTGTGTTGCAGCAGGTTCTTTCTTGACAAAAGGTGAAGGAATGGGGGATGCTCCTGGCACAGGTACTTGAATGATCTTATAGCCTGCTTGATGGTAAATATCGCCACATTGGCAACACATGTATTCTTTACATACGCTCTCTGTGGCCTCTTTTGCTGTTCAGGCTAAGGTGTGCAGACTTAGTTCTTTTTCATATGCGTCCCTTGCCCTGACTAATTCTTGCTGGTATGCTTCCAATTGAGATTTCAAAAAGTTGTTTTCTTCTAAGACATCGGCCATTTTTTGTTTGGATTTAGAGGTGACTGGTTCTTGTGTGGCAGTCACAGCCTCATGAGCTAATGCTTGTGGAGAAGCTACAGGAATGACAACTGATGCTTGTGTTTCAGCCTCCTGGTGTAAGGAGAGTAGTGTTTCAGCACCCTCAACCTCTGATTCCTGAATCTCAATATCAGTGGCTGGTTCTTGTGTTTCATCCACTGGGTGTTGTGTTGCAGCATCTGGGGTCACAATTTCCTCAATTTCAAAATCAGTGGCTGGTTCTTGTGTTTCAGCCACTGAATGTTGTGTTGCAGCATCCGGGGTCTCAATTTCCTCAATTTCAAAATCAGTGGTTGGTTCTTGTGTTTCAGCCACTAAATGTTGTGTTGCAGCATCTGGGGTCTCGGATTCCTGTAATTCAACTTCAATACCAGTGGTTGGTTCTTGTGTTTCAGCCACTGGATGGGTAGCTGGTTGTGTTTCAGCTACTTCAAAGACAAATGATGTCTGGGCTTCTGATTCCTGTAATTCAATATCGGTGGCTGGTTCTTGTGTTGCAACCACCAAGGTCGGAATAGACAAAGATCTGGGGGTTTGGGAAGTTGAAGATGTACGACGTATCAGTCGAATAGGTGGGGGATCTAGGGTAGTGGTCATCCAGGGTGGCCTCATTGAGGCTCTTCTCCGCTTTTTGCGCACGAAAGGTGGAAAGGGGGCAATCTGTTTTCGTTTTCGTGGAGGTCTTTCCTAAATGATAGGGCAGGGGACATTTTCTGGTTCAGAGTCATCACTGAGAATATGGAGGGCGGGAGTGGATGACTCTGGTAGGGTATGTGGTGGATTAGGTGGGGTAGGGGAAGGTTCTGTGGGCAGGATATTGGGTATTTCGGGAACGTCTGGGGGGTTTTGTTGTTGCTGCTCCTGTGGTATTTCAACAGCTGGTTGAGGGTTTATGGGCGGATTATTTAGTAGACGGTTTTGTTCAAAACCCCTGTTGATGAGTAATTGAACAAGGCAGTGATGGCTAAGTGACAGGGTTGGATCTTTTGCCGTCCGACAGTAAAGTGCCATGTTCTTCAAGCAACCCAACAAATAATATGGAATATTGATCCGTCTGTTGTGCCTTAAATGAGAAAGTAGAAGGAATTTGTGTTGATACACTACCTGATATCGACCTTCGCAGGTCAGGTAATGCTTGATAAATCTGGCGACTTCCGGCCATGGTGGTGGCAATGAGTTGAGTTGAAAACCCCTTCCTTTCAGTATAATACGTTCCTCGGGCAAGAAGAAATTCTGCTGAACAGTCCCAATGATATGTTTTCTGCTGAACGTACGTTTTCCATTCATGGGGAGGCCTGATACCTCTGCTATGCCTTCCTCTATGACTGGTATTCGCACCCCTTCAACTATGGAGTGGTCCTCCTGGAGATTTCGAGCGAATTGTAGGACCTGTTGTTCGTTGTAAGCTGGAAGTCTGTGGAAGTAATTGAGCTACCCTGCCTGCTGGAAGATTTCGTATGCTGCTGGGTAGTGTTCCAGCAGCACTGTAGTGGCGGGCTCATTTCGTATGGTAGATCCTCCCATGGCTAACGGCTTGGTAAGATACAGCGTCGAGAGTTTGTGTATCAGCTTCTGCAGAGTGAGTTTTTCCGAGCGACGTTATGCAGGAATAGTAGTTAAATGTGCGAAAGGGTGGTGAATTAAAGATGACGGCGGCGAAATCGGGTGTAATGATGATATCGTGGATTTGACATGTACTTTCCCTCCCATCAAGTGTGGTTAGTACTAATTGTACTTGAATGGTCATAATGGCTAAATTTTTTTCTCATTAACTACAGTCTAATCTGAATTACACAATATTTACATACCTTGTCTTACCATTTGATTCGTTCAACCAACCAGATATCATGTCCGTGGTGATGCTTTTTAGAAGGTCGAACTATAATCTGAGGTCGTAAAAGCTTGCTGACGGATGGTGGTGAGAGACTAGTGTTTCATCAACAGAGAAGAACAGAACAATTGTTGTAGATGAAGAACTGCTGATGACTGGTGTTTTCAGTATCGGAAAAAAGTCAAAAGGTGTTGAACAGGAGTGTTTCAGCATCAGGAAGAAGTCGAACATGCTGAACGGTGGTGTTTCAGCATCATGAAAAAAAGTCAAACGTGTTGAACAGTAGTGTTTCAGCATCGTGAGTGAAGAACAGTTAAACGTGTTGATCAGTGGTGTTTCAGCATCGGGAAAAAATGATGAAGGGTTGCTGACAATGGTGTTTCAGCAACGGAAAAAGGTGAAACAGTTGTTGGACGGAATTGTTTCGTCAATGATGGAGGGTGAGAAAATGATGGATTGTAGTGTTCTGGGAGTAGGAAGAAAAAGTGTTGAATAGTGGTGTTTCGTCATTGGGGAAAGTCTACAGTGCTGAGAAATGGTGTTGCAACATTGAAAGGGGAAAGGCGAAATGATTGTTGGACGGAGTTGTTTCGCCCATGAATGATGATGTGGAAATGAAAAAGGTAGTCGGGTTGTGGTGGGGAAAAGAAGGTGTGAGTTTGGTGTTTCGGAAATGGGGAAGAAGGGCGGATTTCTGACAGTGGTGTTCCAGCAACAGTGGAAAGTAGAAAATGGAGAATGGTGGTTATTCGGTCTCAGAAGCAAGTCAAGGGGGGTTGACCAGTGGTGTTTCAGCAGTATAAAGGTCATCAGTGCTGAACAACGGTGTTTCAGCATCGTGAAGGTTAACAGTGCTGAACAACGGTGTTTCAACAACGTGAAGGCTCGTCTCTCTGAAATGGAATCGTCCTCTGCTGGTGGCTGTGCTTTGATCAAGAATCTGCAAGACATCTGTAGCATGGTATCTCTTGACAGGGATTATTAGAAAAACAAAATCTAATCTAATCTAATGCTAAAGAAAATCAATCTTGAAAGAATTAATTGTTATTAGGGGTAGAAACCCTCTCAGCGAAGAGAAAATGAGCGTCTGCCATGCATGTGGCCTTAAAATCTTCTTTAGAAATGGGTTTCTGGTACAGACGGAGCCGATGACCATTTACAAGTAACGGAGTTCTGGAGTCATCGATTGTAAGGAGCCTTACTGTTCCATTAGGAAAAATTGTGTCTACTTCGTAAGGTCCTAACCATCTTGTGCACAGTTTCCCTTGAAATTCTTTGAACCGGGAATCATACATTAGAGCCCAATTACCTTTCTGGAACTGCTTGTTCTTGATATTTTTGTCATGCCATTGTGATCTTTGTTGTTGAATTACAGTTGTTTGTTGAATGGCATCTAGTCTTTTCTCCTCCAGTTCATTAAGCTGCTGCAACCTGGCTGTCTGTGCATCGGTTAGATCAAGGTTGGCAGCTAAAGAAGTCCTTAAGGTTTTTATCTCAAATTCCACAGGAAAGACAACACTCTTTCCATAGACCAGTTCATAGGGAGAAAATCCTGTAGTATTTCTCTAGGTAGTTCTGTAGGCCCATAATGCTTCAAGGAGTCTGTTGGACCAATCATTTCTACTTTCCTTCACTGTTTTTGTGAGAATGTCTTCTATTACTTTGTTTGTGCTTTCCACCTGTCCATTGGCTTGGGGGTGGTATGTTGTAGTCATTCTCTGCTGAATATGATATTTCTGAAGGGTGGCTTTGAACCCATGAGAAGAGAAAGGAGGTCCTCCATCTGTGACTAACT
>ML781340.1:336245-346486 GCA_009831015.1 Picea engelmannii
TCTCAATTTCAATTTGGGAGGTGGGGGATAACGTAAAAGTGGTCTCTTCTCTCCCACCCTCAAATGAAGATGACTTGAGAACCCTTGAGTTTCAAGGTGCATGAGTGTCTTTCAAAATTAACATTTGCATAATTTATGAGGAATTAAATATAGAAAATAAGAAAGAAAGTTGATTTGGATAAAAAAAATTAGAAAGGATATTGAATAAAAATGGTAAATGACATTGTGATTAAGTATTCTTCTATTGAAATTTCAACTCTCAAGTGAGGTTCTTAAAAATATAAGACTTGTCAAATGCTGTTAGCATGTTTTTTACACCATGTTTCTTGTTTATATAGTTATTTATAATGGACAATTGTTTTGGTAGGATTAAAAGATTTCATAAATTAAATTATTTGAATGTGGAGGTCATTTGTAAATTATCTTAGATATTCTATATTGGTTAGCTTGTTGAGACAAATCTAAACTTTAAACAACTATAATAAACTTATGCTTCATTGTACTATTATTTTTTGTATTTTTAATGTTTTAATAGGTATAAAAACACATCATTTAAATTTTTTTAGTTAATGCAACAAATGAAATAGACCACAATAGCAAAACCAAACAATGGAGCACAAATGTTTATGTTGGAAACCCATACAAGAAAATGAACATTTAATGAAACCCATATCTCAAAAATGTTTTTTGCAACTATCCAATGCTCATGTCTAGGTTCCACCTTGATGCAAGAGCATCTCTCCATGTCAGCCAGCCAACCACGTCAGCGGTATCAAATCGCGTGCTGAAGAGAGACACAACCCTTGTTTTCAAATTGAATTTGAATGAATGTAATTAAATGTTTTAGGCTGTTGAGCCGTGAGGCCCTGCTTTGCACAGGCATAGAAGTAGGTAGGCCTTAAATGTTGAAGGCTGAGATCTAGATCCAGATTTGTGGACTAGACAACCCATTCAATGTAATTGAATAGGGTAGGTGACATTGGAGGGAAGCACTCTAAGAGCCCCCTTGCAACACCCTGTTTCTTCAAGCTTGTAAATATAACTGGACTGGCCAAGAACTATGGAGAACTCACAAATATGAATATGTGATGTAAATGGAACTTGAGGAAAAGGTCAATGAATGTGAATGACATTTTGAATTATTGCAAGACTACTGAGAGGGGATGTGCAGAAAAGAGACCACGATGGCGGTGGAAGGCACCTGGAAAGGTAGCGTTAACTTCCACTGAGAATTAACATCGTATTTGGACTCCACTGGCCCGGAGAACCAAAAGCGGCTCACTGGCCCCGAATTTAATGCCTCGCAGGCTGGTGGGTGGATGGCTTAATGATGGATGGGATGGTGAACCGCCCATCCGTAGAGCCGTCAGGCCTGATCAGACGCGAGGGGAATCGCGCCACACACAACCTCACGAGAGGATAAGGCGTGAGGTAGAAGCGATTGGAAAAAGGGGGCAGACGCGAGGGGAACTCTGGCATTATTTTTACACAAAGTGAGTGATAGCAGAGAGGAAGGATTGCAACCTTCTCTCCTGGTCACTGGTAGATAGAGAGACATAGTCTTAGAGCACCGTGGTCTCATCTCGGGGGTGGCTAGTGGTAAATCCGTCGGGAGTCACTGAACCTACGGTTGGGTGGAAACGAGCACCCCTCTCAGCAGTTGTACCCACTTCTGGTGTATTTTTGATAAGTGTTTTACATATTGCATCTTGAAAATTCATATACTGATATATATGCTCATAGAACTGTGAAATTGTGAAAGATTTTAGTGTAAGCATGTCTGTGCAATGTTTTGATAAGAATTAATAGATATATGCTTATAACAGAGGAAACCATGCACGACTTACGTTGATAAATGAATCTACTTATGCCTAGGTTGAACTAAGTTAGGTTTCCATCACGTTCTCGGGAAGCTGTTGACCCTTATCTGTCTCCGGGAATGCCCCAATATAGATCTCCTCACAGAGATTCCCTCCTTGGAGAGGTTTTCCAAGAACCTGGAAAAAGGACTTGAATGGGCAAGTTTTAATAACCCTGTATGAGGAGGAATGACCCTCTTAAGGTTCCGAGGTAGTAGCATAGGGATAAGTAACAAATCAACGATTGAGATCTCGTCGAATGACCCATAGCCATTCATGACCATTAGACTGACGAAAGTAACAAGGGTGTTACATACCCTGTCCCTTTTTCCCTCTATCGTCATGAACAGAGAGGAAATTGAGATTGTAGATCCCAAGGCCCAGGAGAACATTTGGACCGTTGATCTTTTCGCATCCACGAAGTAGTGGAAGAATGCACAAGGTGGGACAATCTGAGCCGTTGGATCTCATCTAGAAGATCCTGTCAGTCATTGAATCGAGTTAAGATGCTCGGAGTTTAGTCTCTAGGGTGTGTGCAGGAAGAATGGATCTAGACCGTTAAATCTTGATCCATTTACCCATCATCCATCAGATCGGATAGGAGGTGCATGGGGTTTAACCCTTCTTACACCAGGCAGACATCCTGACCTTCATCGGGATATTGGCATTCGGGAAATCAGAGTTCCTAAGGTCGAAGGAATCGGGACATCACAAGTCTCGAAATCCCGGAGAGATCAGAACCGTCCATCTTGAGGAGGACGCGTGGCAGCAATCGGTGCCATCATGGAAAGGCCCGACAGGAAGTTGATGATCGATGTTTGGGTCATCGAGATATCGAGGATCCTGGTGACAAAGTGTTTATGCATTTTGGAATCGTGAACCGTGAAACTCCGATAAGTGGGAGCCAACTGTCAGCCAGTCGGGATCCGGAGAATCGGGAATCACGGGGACGAGAAGTCCATACATTGTGAAAATCTGAAGTCTGAAACCCCGACGAGAGGTAACGTTGTGGTCACGGGAACATTGGTCACGTGGACTAAAGACTTAGTCCAGGAGGCTAAGGCAGAAGAGGAGCATGTCGGGAATCAGGGATCGGTGAACCAAGTTGTTGGGACATCACGAGTGTCAAAACCCCGATAGGAGGAATCCCGACAGAAGTATATGGCTGCGATCATATAGAGGAAGGTCGTATGGACCCAAAAGGTCTGGCCCAGGGGACTAGCAGAAACTAACGTCCTATCGGGATGTCGGGGATTCCAAGGACCAAATGTTTATGCCTTTCGACATTGCGATGTTCGAAACCCCGATGGGAGACAAGACTGCGGTCTTGTGGAATAGTGGTCACGTGGGCTAGAGGTCTAGCCCGGAGAGCTAACGAAAGTTGGAGCGTGTCGGGATTTGAAGGATTGGGAATCCCTTAGGCCAATGTATTGCGACACATAAAATCTTGAAACCCCAACGAGCAGTGAGACTGCAGTCACGGGGATAACGGTTGTATGGGCCAGGAGCCTAGCCAGGAGAGCTAGTGCATAAAGAGCACGTCGGGATTCGAGGGATCGCGAATCCTGAGGACAAGTGTGTTTCAACATTGAAAAGTCTGAATATCCAATGAGGAGGCATGGCTGTGGTCATATAGGGGGAAGGTCACGTGGACCACGAGCATAGCCAGGAGGGCTAACGTGTAAAGGGCGTGTATCAGTAAAGTTGCTCATCAGAGATCGGGAGTTTGAGAGGATAGGAACTTTTGTCGTCAGGAATCATGAAACTCTGAAACCCGAAGCTATCATCGAGGAAATGTCATAGGAATGTGAAGAAGAGGCCGTGATAGGGAAATAAAGGCCTGTAGATCGGGATTGGCCTTTCGCTGCTGCGAGCTTCAGGATTCTCATTGTTGAGAAATCAACGAAAAATTTGATTGTAGGTAGTGGGTATGTTACACCCCTCATGTAAAATATCTTGGAATGGTATCTGTTTTTGAGAAAGGACAGAGAGAGAGAGCAGAAGAGAAGGAGTCGAGACTCTATTAAAGTCTGAGCTCAGAAACACCTTGTAAAAATAGGCATTTTCCATTAATACAAAACGGTTTTTCCTGCATATATTTTTGTATTGAATGAATGTCTTTTGAGTGTTCATGCCTTTGTGTTCTATTTATGTTGTAGATGTATGTTGTAGGTTTGCATTTGCAGGGAGTTGTTTGATTTTCAGGCTTGAGAGGTTCTTTGTGGTTTCATGCCAGGAGAGCATGACAGAGTACTGCGGACTCTGAATACCGGTGCATAGAAGCACTTCTGAATTATGTGGATTCAAGCAAAGACGTGCCAGGCAGGCACAAGAGATGAAATCACCAACTCAAGGAGAAGACCTATGAGGTTGTTGAACACCTCAGGAGGCAAGGCTGTGGAGAAGAACACAGTTNGTGCATAGAAGCACTTCTGAATTATGTGGATTCAAGCAAAGACGTGCCAGGCAGGCACAAGAGATGAAATCACCAACTCAAGGAGAAGACCTATGAGGTTGTTGAACACCTCAGGAGGCAAGGCTGTGGAGAAGAACACAGTTGCAGACATAAACTCTTTTTTAGTTCTGTAAAGCTCTGCCAAGTGGGCATTGAGCCAGTGCATGGAGTGCACAGGAGAAGAACTCTGTTGTGAGTTCAGAAGAAGATAGAAGCTCTGAGGAGTTCTATACAACTCTATTAGGAGGGCATTGAGTTAGTGTGCAGATAGGCACAGGAAGAGGACTCTGTTGATTTTTGTAAATTTGAAGAAGAATCCACTGAAGGATCTTCTCAGGGTTGTTGAACACCCTGAAACACTCAGCAAGAGGTTGCTTGAGTGAAGGACAGCCATGAGGGAATCCAAGTTCTCCATATGAAGGAGAAGGGAAAAAGGATAAAATCCCTTAGAGGCCTGGGTATCTGAAAATCTCAGAGGAGATAACACTTTACGTGCAAGGACTCTGTAGGAGCGCATAAGTTAGAATCCTTCAAGGATTCAAAAGTGAAGTTCAGGAGGGTTAGTGCTTTCAGCACATAGAGCATAACTGCAAGGAGTGCAGAGGTCACAGAACTCTTTGAAGGGTTCAGGGTTCCCTAAAGCTTGGGAGAAGCAGCGTTTTCATACGCGTAGATGAGGACTCAATTCGAAGAGTTCACAAAGGAAAGAAGACAAAGGTCGAAGCCTTTGAGAATTCGAAAATTCTTCTAAGTCTGGGAAGAAAGCGCCAAAGCTCAGGAGGAGAAAAACTGTTGTCGGATTCAGCCGAAGAGATCTAGACCATTGAAGATTTCATGTCTAGGGAGCAGTGGAAAAGCACGTAGAGCCAAAGAGATTCCAAGTCATTGGATCTCGCTCAGAATAGCTGATAGCCATCAGATCTGTCGAGAGGAGCTTGAGGTTTAAAGCCTCGTAAGCGGAGTGAAAGTCTCGAAGGAGTATCGTATTGGGAATTCGACGTTCGAGAGTTCGGGAGTCTGGAGGACAAGAGTCTAGGCCCTTGACATCAGAAATCATGAAAGGTTGAATTAGATCTGAGCCATCCATCTGAGGGAGGACACGTGTCACGAGATCACCCATATCAAGGATTCTAACATCGAGAGTCATAGAGGGAAGTCTTTCGACTTTGCGAGTTTGGAAGTCGCGAAGGGACCAGAACTGTCCATCTGAGGAGGACAGGTGGCAGCGATCGAGGGATCGACGAAGTGCCGAAGAAGTCTGAGTGCAGGCTTCGCGAACTAGAAGGTTTGCAAGGTGAGAGCCTAGGAGTTGGGTGCTCCAAGTCGCGAAGTCACGAAATCATGAGGAGCAAGGACAACCATTGGATCTAGAGAACGGGAGGACCGTTGGATCAGGAACCCATCGCCTATCGCGCGTTCAGAGGTTCGGAGGTTGAGGGGAGCTCTTCTCGACTGCAGAAGTTGTAAAGTGCCGAGAGTCGAGGTATGAGTGTGAACACGTGGCAGAACCACAAGGTGGGCCCCGCTTGGTTGACAGTTGGACATGCACCACAGGAGGAAAGGAGTCAACACTCTATTGACTTCTCGCATCTCGAGGATTTGCGAGATAAGAGGACAGGAGCTTGACGTTGAAACTTGCGAAGCGGTGAGTAGCGAAAGGTGCTAGCATTAAGCCTAGACGGTGGTCACACGTGGAGGGCACTAATAGAAGGGAGCTATACTCATTTCATGATTTCGGGTATTGCTGGATTGAGAAGGAGGAGTTGAGAGCTTCGACTCGCGAACTCACGAGATCATGAGATTGTGACAAAGGACTTTGGGTTAGGCCCTTGGTCATAGCACTGTGGTCGCTTGGGGAAAAGCGGAGCTCATGCCTAGTGTTGTTCGCATAGGGGAGCTTCCGAAAAGGACCTGTGGATCGATTGAATTGAGATTCCAGCGACGAATCGAAAATCCGCTTCAACTCATGAAGTGAATGAACGATCCTTAGACTGGGAGGTCGTGCAACGAATCCGTCGAGGAAGAGGTGTTGTGTGCATCACCAATTTGGTATCAGAGCTGATACTTTGTCTGTATACTGCAGGCAGAAAGGGAAAAACAAGGCAAAGTACTGGAATCTCTGTAAATGATTGTTTGCAGGTAGGAAAAAATCAATAAGATAGTCAGGAGGACTATAGGAGAAGATAAAACACTCAAGGGTGCTGAGTTACAGCAGCAGATTTTCTAGGAGGGAATATAGACAGCAAGATGGATATTGATGGCCATATATATGAGATGATGAGCAAAGTAGAAATAGATGAAGAGCTCACTGATATAAGGGAAGAGATAGAAAATTTTGCATTGCGGATGCAGCAGAATGCCAAGTCGAGATGGGTATATGAATGGCCCATGGGAAAGATGAAATCAAAATGGCCAGTCAAGGAGTTGATGGATAGAAGACAATGTAGGTTGTTAAGAGGATGGTTGAGGCATGATAAAAACCTCGATGGACCTGAGGAAGTGGTTCAGGTATGTGAGCCAGAGACTGGGATAAGCCTCAGTAGTGAGGATGGATTGGGATCGACTGAAGATCTCAAGCACTGCTAGGAGGGCAGAGGGGAAATTCCCAATTGCCAGGTGGGAAAAGGGTTGAGATCACTACGAGATCTCACAGAATGTCATGAGGTCAGCCAGGGTATTTCACATTGTCAGGTGGACAATGGATCAAGATCCTTGTGGGATCTCATAGACTGCTAGGAGGGAAGCCAAGAGTTTCAAATTTTCCAGGGGGCAAGGGAACAAAGATGGGATCATTTGATTCCATAGACTGCCAAGAGGGCAACAGGGAAATCCCATATTTCCAGGTGGTCAAGGATGAGCAGATGAGACTCGCTGAGGGTCTCATAAACTTGGAAGTGAGTTTGAATCAACCAGAGGAGCTGACAGAGTAGATGAGCTCAGAGTTAGATTTGGATCAGCAGATACAGCTGACGGAAGAGAAGAATCTTAGGGATATTCTAAAGATTGGGGGAATCCAGGTATTCCTACGATTATCCCAAGGGGAGGTAGAAGTCTGCATTGCGGATGTTGAGGCAGCAACAGCAGAAGCAGGACAACCAACTGAGACTGTCAGGGAAGCATTGGAGTAGACTTTGGAAGATGCCGAAGAAGAAGAGAATGAGCATTCTGAGGAATGGATCAATGCTTTCAACCAGGGAGCTGAGGAAGCTGCAGCACTGAAGCTAGAAGCATAATAAAAAGAGCAAGTAGATCAAGTGCTCACTCCATGGGAGATGGAGCTAGAGATGCTGGAGGATTGGCTAAACAATCTCGAGCCAACAGGAGAACTGGCAGAAGTTGAGCTGTCAGAGAAGGTGACTGAATAACAGTTCAGTCAAGAGAATACTATAGAGATGAACTCTGTAGAAGGGTGGCAAGTTAAGGCCATAGAAGAATATGAAGAAGATGGCATGGGAGATCATGATGATCTACCCAATTGCAGTCAAATTTTACAGCTGAGGAGACTGCAAAAACATAGCCAGCCATTGGAGCTGCTGGATGAAGTGATCGAGAATATCAGGAGGCTGATGGTAGAGTCAACAGAGACTACCATCAAGGAGGAGCTGGGAAGAAAAGTGGCAACAACAACGCAGTATAAGAAACAATAGTAGGGAGATGGAGCAGATGAGCAACTCCAGAAATTTGATTGGGATCTAGGAAAATTTCAACAGCCGAGGGTGGAAGCACATGAGAAGGAGCTCATGAATTTTGTAGCTAAGGAGTATGATGCAGGAGCATCTCTCCATGTCAGCTAGCCAGCCAGCCAGCCACGTCAGCGATTTCAAATCACGTGCTGAAGAGAGGCATAGCCCTCATTTTCAAATTGAATTTGATTGAATGTAATTAAATGTTTTAGGTTGTTGAGCTGTGAGGCTATGCTTTGCATAGGCATAGAAGTAGGTAGGCCTTAAATGTTGAAGGCTGAGATCTAGATCCAGATTTGTGGACTAGACAGCCCATTCAATGTAATTGAATAGGGTAGGTGACGTTGGAGGGAAGTGCTCTAAAATATCTCGGAATGGTATCTGTTTTTGAGAAAGGAGAGAGAGAGGGAGTAGAAGAGAAGGAGCCAAGACTTTGTTAAAGTCTGAGCTCAGGAACACATTGTAAAAATATGCATTTGCCATTAATACAAAACAACAGTTTTCCCTACATATATTTTTGTATTGAATGAATGTCTTTTGAGTGTTCATGCCTTTGTGTTCTATTTATGCTGTAGATGTATGTTCTAGGTTTGCATTTGTAGGGAGTTGTTTGATTTTCAGGCTTGAGAGGTTCTTTGTGGTTTCATGCTAGGAGGGCATGATAGAGTACTGCGGACTCTGAATACCAGTGCATAGAAGCACTTCTAAATTCTGTGGATTCAGACAAAGACGTTCCAGGCAGGCACAAGAGATGAAATCATCAACTCAAGGAGAAGACATGTGAGGTTGCTGAAAACCTTAGGAGGCAAGGTTGTGGAGAAGAACATAGTTTCAGACAAAAACTCTCTTTGATTTCTGTAAATCTCTGCCAAGTGGGCATTGAGCCAGTGAAAGGAGTGCACAGGAGAAGAACTCTGTTGTGAGTTCAAAAGAAGATAGAAGCTCTAAGGAGTTCTATAGAACTCTTCCAGGAGGGCATTGAGTTAGTGTGCAGACATGCACAGGAAGAGGACTTTGTTGAGTTATGTAAATTTGAAGAAGAATCCACTGAAGGATCTTCTCAGGGTTGCTGAACACCCTGAAACACTCAGCAAGAGGTTGCTTGAGTGAAGGACAGCCAGGAGGGCATCCAAGTTCTCCATCTGAAGGAGAAGGGAAAAAGTATAAAATCCCTTAGAGGCCTGAGTATCTAAAAATCTCAGAAGAGATAGCACTTTGCGTGCAAGGACTCTGCAGGAGCGCAGAAGTTAGAATCCTTCAAGGATTCAAAAGTGAAGTTCATGAGGTTTAGTGCTTTCAGCGAACAAAGCGTAACTGCAAGGAGTGTAGAGGTCACAAAACTCTTTGAAGGGTTCGAGGTTCCCTAAATCTAGGGAGAAGAAGTGTTTTCATATGCGCAGACAAGGATTCAAGTCGAAGAGTTCGCAGAGGAAAGAAGACAAAGGTCGAAGCCTTTGAGAATTCGAAAATTCTTCCAAGTCCGGGAAGAAAGCGCCAAAGCTCAGGAGGAGCACAACTGCTATCGGATTCAGCCGAAGAGATCTGGACCATTGAAGATTTCACATCCAGGGAGTAATGGAAGAGCACGTAGAGCTGAAGAGATTCTGAGCCATTGGATCTCGCTCAGAATAGCCGACAACCATCAGATCTGTCGAGAGCAGCTCGAGGTTTAAACCCTCATAAGCAGAGTGAAAGTATCGAATTAGTATCGTATTGGGAATTCGGCATTCAGGAATGTTGGTTGTGGAGCCTGATTATCTTCCTGATGCAGTGGTCCTTGCTTTCAGCCCTGTTTATACCCCATGAAGTATTTACACCCCAGAAGTATGTACACTCTTCCACGCGGGGGAGTGCAGAGGGGGGGTACCCCCTCTGCAGGGTCCGGGGGGTCCATCCCCCCGGCTGGGGGGTCTAGGGGAAAGCGGGCCCCCAGCGGGGGTTCAGGGGCAGCGTCCTCCGATGGGGGTTTGGGGGTGAATCCCCCGAAGCAAAAATTGCCTTATAAAAGTATATTGTAATTTCATTGTAAATCTGGACCGTTCATTATAAGGTCGCAGATCTAACGGTAGAGATTATGTTAGGGTTTTTTCCCTAAAAGGCAACCCTCTTTTCCGAGGGAAATGTATTGCGGCTATGTAGGATGGTGAATATTGTATTCTGAGAGAGGAGACTGTGAGAGAAAGAAGAGGAAGTTACAACGGGTTTTGCTGTAGGTTGTATCCCTTCATTTGCTGGATAATAATA
>ML781340.1:355430-366046 GCA_009831015.1 Picea engelmannii
AATTTTACATTTGTAATTAAGCACATTTCAGGTACTGCTAACAAAGTGGTTGATGCTTTGAGCAGGAAGTGTTTGTTGCTGCAGGAGTTCCGAGTCAAAACATTGGGTTTTGAAAATCTTAGGGACATGTATGCAGGTGATGTGGATTTTGCAGAGGCATATGAGGCAGCTGAGAATCCAGTTCTCAGAGACAGAATCCCATGGATAGATTATATGATCCAGGAAGGATTGTTGTTCAGAGGAAATCAACTATGCATTCCGAATTGCTCCATGAGGGAGAATCTGCTAAAAGAAAAGCACAGTGGTGGATTGGTAGGACATTTTGGCCACGACAAGACATTTGCAAAGCTAAGCGAAGCATACTTTTGCCCAGGGATGCGGTCGGAAGTCAAGAAATTTGTGGACAGGTGCATAATTTGCCAGCATTCAAAGGGCAGGAAGCAGAATGCGGGATTCTATCAATCATTTCCCATACCCGAGAGGCCGTGGGATGAAATCAACATGGATTTCGTATTGGGATTGCCTAGGACGCAAAGAGGATATGATTCAATATTAGTGGTGGTTGACAGGTTTTCCAAAATGGCACATTTTATCCCATGCCAGAAGACCAGCGATGTGACTTATATCGCGAATTTGTTTTTCAGGGAGGTCGTTAGACTTCATGGGTTACCCAGAAGTATAGTATCGGACAGGGATATGAAATTCATTTAACATTTCTGGAGGACACTCTGGAAGAAGATGGGAACTAACTTGATGTTTAGTTCTGCCTATCATCCACAGACGGATGGGAAAACAGAGGTGGTAAATAGAAGTCTGGGAGATTTATTAAGAAGCTTGGTGACAGAGCACCATAGCAGCTCAGACAATGTGTTGCCACAGGAAGAGTTTGCATACAACGACTCAGTGAACAGGAGCACAGGAAAAAGTCCATTTGAGATTGTATATGGAATGTAGCTGAGAGGAGTATCTGAACTGAGGGATTCAGATAAAATAATGACTAAGAGCGCAAATGCTGAAGAATTCGCAGAGGCGATGAAAGAACTTCACAGCAGGGTGAAGGAGCGATTGCTGGAATCAAACCAAGAATATAAGCACAGAGCGGATCAACATCGGAGAAAACTTCAATTCGAGGTTGGTGATCTAGTTTTGGCAGATCTGAGGAAGGAAAGGTTCCCAAGGGGAACATACAATAAGCTAAAAATGAAGAAAATTGGGCCATGCCGAGTCCTAAAGAAATGGGGAGAAAACGCTTATGAGATTGAGTTGCCAGATGGCATCGGAATATCTCCGATGTTCAATTTCTCAGACTTATATCCATATAAGGCTGAGGAAGTAGGAGCTAGAAGCGATGAACAACCAGGGGTCCAGTGGCAGAAGCAGATGTCGATTGCAGAGAAGCCACAGATGGAGCGTATACTTGACAAGTGAGTGAACAAAAAGACCAGACGGAAGCAATACTTCGAGTATCTGGTAAAATGGAAGAACCATCCAGTGGAAGATGCCAGCTGGGAAACTGAAGCAGAGATTCAAAAGCATGGAAATACTATGCAGGAGCTCATGGACAGGAGCCCATGAAAGTTTTCAAGCCAAGGAGTATGATGCAGGAGCATCGCCAACTCATCAAGTGAGCCAGCACATCAAGCGGAGATCAGCTGGATAAACAAAACCAAAATTTTGAAGTGCTTTGGGATTGTAGTGCAAGTCTTTAATGAACCATTCATGAAGGCACATTTGTATATTGTATTGGACCTTGAGCCTTTAAGCTCTCGTCCTTTGGTAGATAGTCGACATTTAATAGATTTAATGCTGGTAGATAGGATTTTAAGTCTAGATTTGATAGTTTAGAGATTCGAGAGGGAAAACGGATATAGACACCCTCATTCTACCATTGTAACATATGGAAGCATTTAGGAGAAGAGAAGAGCAAGCAGAGAATAGTGTAAGAAGAACACCCATGTACAAACATTTGAATTAATAGAAGAAAGTTCTTATTCAAGCACATGGTTTGTGTTGGTTTCTCTGTGGATTGATGTTGTGCTCATGAATGTTTGCTTTCTTGTTATGCATTTTCTTTGTATATGCTATGCATGTGATTTCATGTTTCAAACTGAAGTCTGAAAGGGAGAGAGAGTAAGGTTCAATTGTTTCTCTGTATGAGCCAGGAGATTCCTGCAAGGTGTGCAGTTGAATTCATCCACAAGGAGTGCGTTGATGAAGGATCAGTAGTTTAACTTTTGTTCTCATTCACCCAGAAGTGGATTGGGTTGTTGAAGCCGTGCAAGGAGTGCGCAGGCTAAGGAGAGTCTTAGTCGTGATGTTGAGCGAAGTATTGAAGGACTGCTGCTACGGGCATACGCAGAGTCAAGGAAGCTCGAACAGTTGAAGTGTTCGCAGGATTGCCGCAAGGAGTGTGTGCAAAGAACCCCGTTGAGGTTGGAGTAATTTAGTAAATCTCAGGAAGGGTAGGCCTCTGAGTTGCTAAATATCAGTGTAGATAAGTGTGACTTCAAGTCAGGAAGAAACTTCGCCGGTTGGCGAAAAGGTGAAGGAATCTCGTGGAGAGATACCCTTTTCCATTTCGTGGATTAACCCAGGAAGAACGGACAGTCAAAATCTTCTAAAGAGATTTCGCGAAGTTCCGAGGATCGTTAGATCTTGCAGAAGTGCAAGGAGGTTACAACGTGAAGGTCCGAAGAGTTGAAGCTCAGGAGGGGCAGGGCCATTGATTCCGAGTCACCGGAGCCGTAGGATCTACACGTGGTAGTATCGGGGACTCGCGAGTTGAATCTCCAAAAGTCGTGTAGCAAAGAGCAGCGATATCGCGAGACGCGATATCCCTGCAAGATCAGAGCCGTTCGTTGAGGAGGACGCGTGTAAGGAGATTCTTATCTCACAGACTCAGACATTGGAGGACCGAAAGGGAATCCCTTTAGCTTCGCGAGTAGCAAAGTGGCGAGAGATTTGTAGCCATTCATCTGAGGAGGAAAGGTGGTAGACATCGAGAGATCTCACAAACTCGGGAGTTCAGCGGGTAAAAGCCCAAGTATTGAGTATTCTGAGTCGCGAGGCATGAGGAAGTGAAGTGGCGAAGTGGCAAGAGATTTGTAGCCGTTCATTTGAGGAGGGCAGGTGGCGAGAGATTGGAAGATCTCGCTAACTCGGAAGTTCGCAGGGTGAGAGCCCAAACATTGGGTACTCCAAGTCGTGAGGTCGCGAGTAGCGAAAGAGGGATAACCATTGGGTCCAGAGCGTAGGAGGACCATTGGATCCACACGTGGGATCGTGTATCGGAACCCCGAAAGAAAATGTTCGATAATTTGGCCATTGGGATTGCAAGGTTGCGAGAAAGTGATATCCCGACAGCTGGAGGATAGTGTGGGCCATAGCAGAGTCGGCAAGTGGAATACACGTGGCACAAGCCCTTGGAATCTCGCTGCGAGAAGTCCCGAAATATTGGCGTTCGGATTCGCAAGTAGCGAAGTGCTGAGGAGCCGAGGTTCGTGTGGACGTGTGGCAGAGCATAAGGTGGGACCACACGGCCAATGGGTGGACACACGTCGCTTGGAGATAGGAGTCAACACTCCGTTGAAATCTCACATCTCTGGGACTCGCGAAATACGAAGGTGAAAGTTCGACGGTTCAACCTGTGAGGTCACGAGGCTGCGAGAGGCGCTAAACTTTAAGCCTAGCCCACGGTTGCATGTGGAAGGAGTTATACCCATATCGCCAGATCGGGTATCGCAAGATCTTAAAGGAAGAGTTGGGAGGTTTTGAGTTGCGAATTCCCGAGATAGAGAGATTTGGCTGACCTCAGAGAAAGATTACTGTGGGTGCAGATTTCCCGATAGGGAAATAGAAGAACCTTCGAGTTCTTCAGGCCAAGAAGAAGAATGTCCTGTGAGAGCGGACGTGTTGGGTGGTGCGTTTGCGTCAACGTGGTAGAACCACAAGGTGGGCCCCGCATGGTTCATATGTGGACAGGCGCCACAGGAGGAAAGGATTCAACACTCTATTGACTTCTCGCATCTCAGGGATTTGCAAGATAAGTGCACGGGAGCTCGATGCTAAAACTCACGAAGTGGAGAGTAGCGAGAGGTGCTAGCATTAAGCCTAGCCGGTGGTCACCCGCGGAGGGCGCTAACAGAAGGGAGCTATACCCATTTCGTGATTTCAGGTATCACTATATTGAGAAGGAGGAGTCGAGATATTCTACTCGTGAACTCGCGAGATCACAAGATTGCGACAAAGGAATTTGGGTTAGGCCCTTGGTCATAGCGCTGTCGTCGCTTGAGGAAAATCGAAGCTCACACCTAGTGTTGTTCGCACAAGGGAGCTTCTGAAAAGGACCTGTGGATCGATTGAATTGAGATTCTAGCAAGGAATCGAAAAAGCCGCTTCGGCTCATGAAGTGAATCTGTCGTGCAACGAATCTGTCGAGGCAGAGGTGGCATGTGCATCACCACACCTAGAAATTTATCAACATGTTCACAACAAAGAAAATGATTAGTTGGGTATTCACCAAATATACCAATGAGCCAATCAACTGTCGATACAGGGATGAGTCGAGTGGATCAGAATCAGCCTCTCATATTCTTCAGATCTATCACCATGGGAGTTTGCATTGATTTGCAATCCATCATCTCAAACTTTTGAAGGATCTTTACAAAATACTTCCCTTTCCCTAGGAAGATTTCACCATGCTTCTTCAATACTTCTACTCTCAAATAATAATGGATGAGACCAATATCCTTCATATCGAATTCAGAGGCTAACTCCCTCTTACATTTAATAATGAGAGGCTATGCACATGTCACAAACAAATCTTCAACATATAGTAGTAGGATCATAGATGCATTATCCACAACCTTGCAATAAAGGTTTGGATCATCATAGCTCTTGGAAAATCCAAGTCTCGTCAAGTAACTGCCCTTTCGTGCATACCAAACTCTTGGAGCTTGCTTGAGTCGATATAAAGCCTTGTTTAATATGCATACAGGGGTTTCTCTCAGTTGTACCTCAAAACCTTCAGGTTTCTCTATGTATACTTCTTTCTCAATTACTCCATTGAGAAAATTGATCTTTACATCCATCTAATGTAAAATCCAACCCATGGATGCTACAAGAGATATGAGGGCTCTCATCGAGGTATATCTAGCAACCAAAGAAAACATCTCGTCATAGTCTTCTCCCTCCTACTGAGAGAACCCTAGAGCCATGAATCTTACCTTGTATTTATTGATACTCCCACATACTGCATGCTTTATCTTGTAAATCCATTTTCAAGTTACTACAAACTTTCATTTGGGTCTAAGCACAATTTCCCATTCATCATTTTTCATGATGGATTGATATTCTTCCATCATAGTTTCTTCCCATTATTTATTCTTGACTTCTTCTTCAAAGGTGGAAGGTTCTACAATGACAATACTTCTCATGAGTGTCGCATAACTAGAGAAAATTTTGGGCTTCTTTCTCTCCCTAAACATGCAACTAGGAGCTTTATGTCTTTTTTCTTCCTGTAAGGTGGATTCTAGCCATGCTGGTGATTTTCTATTCTTCAGTACAATAACTAGTTCTATAGGTTCAAGTGGTTGGTCTAGTTCTTCACTGGAATGTTCTGGAGAACATGTAGTTTCTTCCTTGGGATATTCATGTTCCTCTTCATCGTTGGATTCCATGGAATATTCTATAGATTTCCTAAAGGAAATTTTCCCATCGAAAGTCATGTCTTTGTTGGTTTCAACCTTTTTTTGACCTGGACATAGATTCAATAAGCTTTTGATATCTCACTATATCCAACGAATATTCCCTTCTTTCCTGAAGGTTCCAACTTCTTCCTTTTGTTCTTGGGAACATGGATATAGATAGGACAACCAAATATCCTTAAGTGTTCCACACTTGGCTTCTTTCTGCAGAAGGCTTCTTCTAGAGTAATGTTCTTCAATATATGATGTCCTCCATTATCAGATCTTAGCGTCTTGACCTTCTTATCTGTTAAGTTTTCCAAATCGTCTTTGAATTCTTGGAACTTTCCAAATACTTCATCTTTCCTCTTTATTGATACATCGAGGTCTTTCTTGAGAAGTCATCTATGAACATCAAATAGTAAAGAGAGCCTCCTAGAGTCTTCACTGGAATACGACCACATACATCTGAGTGTATTAGAGCCAAGATCTCCTTGGATCTATTCTCACTGTTTGGGAATGAATTCTTAATATTCTTCCTAAGTGCACATCCCTTGCACACACCTTCTTGTACTGATTGTAGTTTTGGTATTCCTACAACTATATGCTTTGGAGATGGAAATGTTTTATAATGAAGGAGAGAGTACCTTATATGCCATAACTCATTAGGATTGATTTCATCATTTAGAAGAGCTTGAGCATTTTGAAAAAGGGGTTTATATAATCTTCCTTCATAAATCCCAATGACTCTAGCATATTCTATTTTTGAATCTTTATACCATACAAGAACTTTTCCATCGACAAAGGATATTATATCCCCTTTGTCTTCCAAGAAAAAAATAAATACTAAATTATTTTTCAAACCAGGAAGATATAAAACATTTCTAAGATGAACATTGTTACCTGATTCCATTTTGATAGAACCCTTTCCAGTCCCCTTGACTACATAAGAGTTCTTGTATCCAAGTTCCACTTTATGTGATGTTTCATTTTCCTTCATGCTTGAGAGATTTTCATGATCACCTGTCATATTTCTTGACATTTTCATGATCACATGTCATCTTAAAAAGATCCTGTAAGTGCTGAGTAGTAGAGGAAATATGTTTCTCCATTCTTGGCTTTATTTGAAGGTTCTTCATCAATTGCAGCTGACACATGGTGTCTTTCCTTTCTCTTCTTTTCTAATTTAGGCCACTTATTTTTGTAGTGGCCATATTCATGGCATCCAAAACGTTGTACTTTTGACATATCTTTCTTATGATTGAGTTTATTTCTTGAACCAAATATTTTCTTACCTCCATGTCCCTTGAACTTTGTTGCATAAGCTTGATCATCCTCTTCCTTTTGATATATTACCTTCTATTTTATCCTTGTTTCTTCTTGTGTGCAACAGGTCCAAATTTCTTCTAGCATTGGAAACTCCTTTCTTGTGTTGATTCTTGCAGCAAATGCATCCCATGATAGAAAGACCATTAAGTGGTATATTCACAATTTCCTTTTATGGAATAACTTCTTCAATAGATTGTAGTTGATCTCTCAACTGATAAATCCTCACAAAGTATGAGGATAGAGTGTCATCCTTAGTCATCTTTGTGTCATGAAGCTCATTCTTTAGACTCGCCATTTATCTAATATTTATGACTGCAAAAAGGTTAGTTAGGGGATCATACATCTTCTTGGATGAGTCAAGATTGGATATGTAGGGTATAAATTGATATTTGACAGAGTTTGCAATGATAATCATATTTTTTACGTCATTTTCCTTGAACTTATCCATTGATGCAACATTTTGAGGTTCCTTCTCTTTTCCTGCTGCAAACTATGGCTCCAAGTTCTTTCCCTTTACAATATATGGAACTTTGTTCTTGGAAAGGATGAGGTCAATCCTTTTCTTCCATGCTATGAAATTTGAAGCTCCTTCTATCTTGTTCTCTGACTTCATGGAGTAAGTCATGACTTCCTTTGACTTTAAATTTGACAAGTGAAACTTTGACTTTGACCCAAAAATTCAACCTTAACATTTTTATAGATAAAGGTAACAAGAGGTGCGCTAGGCTAAGGTGCACTAGAATGCCCAATAATTATGCCAAACATTTCACTTGAAGTTCCGAAAGAGTTAGTTTAGGGTTTGTTGCAGCTGCAAAATCAGAAACCGTAGTTGCAGTTGCAATTGGTGCCACAACGAGATTGACAAGGAAATGTCGATCTACCTTCCAATGGTTTGACTATTCTGAAGGTAGCATGGGCCCATAACCTATTAAAATATTCAATGTTCTTGTTTAACCATAGACAATATAATAATATTTTCACCCAACCATAGGAACACAAGCATGCCTGAGCACCTTAACCTTTGAAAAATAGAATGATTCTAGAAGCAACACTAGAAGCAACAGATAACCAAGATAACACACCTTTCTCCAAAGATAGTGCACCAAGAAGAGAGATCCAAAACCATATACCAAGACCAATACCCAACTACAGTCATTGGAGTTTCACTCCTTCCTCTAGACTTGTGCACTACTTATCTTGAGTGAGTGTGTGTCCAAATGAACTCAAGCACCTTCATTTGTAGTTCTCTCTGTCACCTATCTAGGTTGACTTCTCTTTCTGTAGGGTAATACTTTAATATTATTTATTTTATTGATCCAACTTGTCTTCTAGGGTTATCACACATCTGTTTAGGGTTTCAATGGCTTCCAAAATATTCTATTCTAGTAATAGGTTACACATGGAAGTTAATACCTCTCACAACTACCATAATATCAACACCATTCTCTTATTCCAGATAAAACTTTCATCTGTCTATCCCGCACAACATACTTCTCTTCTAATTTTATTTAGAATATATACATTGTTTGGAGTTTTGGTTGTTGTTTATACCAATCTCCCAATTTCTTATTTTCTTATTTTCCATTCCTGGGAGTAAATAGGAGTGTGTTTCTCTGATCACATAACTAGATGGCACTTAGAAGGTCATGAGTTAAATCTTCAACCAGAAGAACATTTTTTGTGTGTCCTTCTGACTTCCAAAGATGACTTTACTTTTCCCAATTATCTTGGCAGATTTATTATCTCCAAATGAAACACTTCCTCCATTATCTCTCTTTAGAATAAGAAATTTTTTTTTATCACCAGTCACATTCCTTGAGAATCCACTATATATGTACCAATATCATTCTTTGTTTTGATCATGCATTGCTAAATCACATTCTTCCTGAGAAATTGTCTCTTGTTTCTTCCTTTAGATTTTGATGGTATTGCCGACAACAATTTGTTTGTCAATAGGGGACCATATACAACTTTTGCAATCCTCATATTTGTGGTTAAATTATGGAATTTATAACATTCAATATCATAGTTAAAAAGTGGAGAAAATGAACTCATGTTTTTTTTGTCAAAAGGAATTTTTACTTTGTTATTCACATAATTATTTCTTGTATCATTGTGCATGCATCCATTTCTTGTTTTTTCATTTCTTGGATATTCTCTATAGTCTATTGTCTTATGTCCAAAAAAGTTGCATGTAAAACAATTACCAAGAAAAAAATCCATATATGTTCATAGTAGGTCTTCTTGGTGTCATCAGCTTTTTGGATTCATTATTCCTGTGAAGGACAACTAGCTTCTATTGATCAAGTTTTCCTTCATTGGTGTTCAAATTTCATTCAGTGGGATTGTTCAGTGCCATGGCATAACTCTTGGATTCTTCCTTGGCACTATGTAATGTGGGGTTGGGATAGTAACCAAGTCAAGTTCTGTCGAATGGTGATCTCTGATTATTGAGCATATTGTCCAACATCATGGAACTTTGTTCAATTTTTTTACTGTGGTTCAACTCAGCCATAAGTACATCGATTTCCTTTATTAGGGAAGAATTTTATTTTTCAAGTTTCTCACAATATTCTTGTTTGTTTTTCTATTGACACATTATTTAGTCTTCAATTTTATTCTATTCTTCTAGTTGATAAGACATATCAAAATTATGTGACAATATTTCTTTCAACTATCTATTCTTTCTTTTGATCCTTTCTATTTCATCTAGGGAACAAAGTAATTCTCCTTCAAGATCAACATCCACATCATCATTTCCTCCAATATCTTGGATGTTGTTATTTTCTTCATATTCATTCGACTGTGTTTCTTGGACCATGAAGAGAACATTATATTCAAATTATTCATCACTTTCAGAAGATGAGTAGTAGTCCTCTTTGGAATAAAGGTTCTTCTTTTTCTTGTGGAAGTATTTGTTCCTTTGACTTTTACCCTTCCTTCTCTCATTAGGGTTAAATTTATCTTTATCTTTGTTATCCTTTTTCTTATTATGAAGACATTTGGTAACAAAGTGTGCTACTCAACCAAAATTAAAACATTTGAAAGGAATCATACCTTTATATTTTCTAGTTCCTTTCTGGAGTATTGTTACAAAGTTGGCTTCTTCTGTATTAGAATCATCATTTGAGTTGTCACTTGATTTTTCTTTTCTTCTAATAGTCTTCTTTGAGTCTTTGATTGTTGGTTCTTTTTTAGGTACTTCTTATTGTACTATTCACATCTCTTAGGCTATAAGAATTCCATGCAATTCATCCATTGTTAATTTTTCCAAATCTTTTCTATCTTCAAGAGATGAAATCTTAAGATTGAATCTCATAGGAAGTGACCTGAGTACTTTTTTCACAATAAATTTTTCGTCAACTGTTTCACCTAAGCCTCTATTGATTTTTACAATTCCATCCACATGAAGAAGATATGTTGCAATGTTTTCTTCTTCATCCATCTTCAGGATTTCAAATTGACTCCTATGAATTTGTGGTTTTTCTTGTTTGACTTTATCATCTCCTTCATAAGTGTTATCCAGTTTATCCCACATATTTTTTGCAGATTTGCAGTGCATAACTTTGGTGAATTCTAATTTTGATAATCCTTCCAGAATTG
>ML781340.1:366096-383765 GCA_009831015.1 Picea engelmannii
AAAAAAACTACCAAAATGAAAACTGAAACTTCCAAGATGAAATATGTATGTGATCCAGTTGGAATAGGTGGGTGGCCATCGATATCCACCTCAATTACCAGGCACCAACCTGCAATTGAATGAATACACCAATCTTTCCTTGCTCCACCCTACCAACCTTAATTTTTGATTTGTTCTCAAGAAATTGTTGTATTGCATTTATATTATTCTTCTTGATCTAAAAAAATATTTCAAAATCTTCCCAAATATATTTACATCTATACAAGACTATCATAACTGCACCATATCTTCTTAATAAAAAAACAAATATTCTTGCTGCAATCCTTATACATTAATTTTGTTCCTGTTCATCGAAATTGCCTCTCTATTTTTTTTTTCACCATACCTTTCAATCATTTCCCTGAAAAATCAATGCACAAAAATAGTCTTTGGTCCCTTAGAATGCCAATAGTTTCATATTCCTTGTTATAACACCATGAAAAACACTCTCTTTTCATCTTTGTATTCAACAAACAATATTCATTGTAATTATTTGTTCTTTTATTAGCCCAAAATTACCATATTAGGGCTCCTCATTTGTTACTTCATCTTCACATTCACGCTCATCTATGATCACTACTAAACTCAAACAAGTTGCTTGGATCTCCCTTATCTCTTCACATCTCACATTTTTCTTCATCTTCGTTATACATATATATGGTTTCAATTGAATTTTGTGGATTTATTTTATGATGAATGCAGACCTGATTCATCCTTCAAGCCGACCAGAGTGCCAAAGATGTCATTGAATTTTTTTTGAAGAGTGTAAGCCCCCAAGGATTATTTTCCTTCATTACTTGAGTTATCCCAATGGGAATAGAAGCAAGCTCTTGGAACCATGTGAAATTTTTTGGGGGGTTAGACCCGTGACTCAAATATTGAGGAAAGGGGGGGAAGAAATAAAAACGGTGTGTCTTTCTTTTTAAACACATGTTGAAATTGTAAGGGGGTGCCTTTCTACAAAATATTGAACTAGTTAGTCACCCGCAATTTGATGAGAGTCATTTATCTCCTCTCTTTATGGACAACAATATCTCCATCATATGATATTCTTTAATATGATTTCCAAGGTTCTTGTTATGGGCCACATGACATTGTTTTAATGGATAACCATGGATCCATTTTGTGATAGATGGTTGATCTTCTTCCTTGATGATCTAATTAGTGATTCTGTTATAGATTGTGGTTCCATGAAATTAGAGGCTTTCTACAACAAGTGGCTCTGTTGTTTACGCTTTTCATTTCTCTATAATGATCAATGATCCTAGTTATTCCACATCTCCACACAACGATCCTTCCATGTGGCTTTATTACCATCCTAGATCTTCTTTCCATCAATCTATTTCCATCCTTCGATTCATTAATCTTTACCATTGATTGTTTACGTGGATATGTTATGGACATCAAATTTCATTCTTGTTCACAGGTTTGAACATAATTGTATTTTCATGTAAGCTCTTTTCACATCTAACTTCTCTTGAGATATCACATAGGCATTGACATGGTGTATGATAGGATACCTTCAGTGTGGACTACATTTTGTTAGCTATCTCAACAATTTGTAATCTATAACACTATCATGTAAGCATATGGCATCATATTCTCATCCAAAATGACATGACGTGATCATACCATTGTTTTCATCCTAACACAAAAAAAAATCATCGAGCACTTTTTTAAAATAAAAAACAAACTCCCCCTACAGTGTTGACATCAATGGCACAAAACAAAAATATCCAATGTTGTATGCTCCATGAAGCACAACCTACTAAATCTTATGATCCCACTCCATCTAATAATGGACGTTTATAGATTCCTCTCCTGAGAGTGTACCTAACTCCAAAGGTATGTAAGGTTCCATTAAGGCAAAATGCCCCTGAATCCCATGTGTAAGAAGCCCAAAGCTACACTATAGTAGATTCCTTATCTTAATCCCCTATAGTGATTTCATTCCTTGAAGTCCTCGATATGTGTACCTTCACAAATGAATGATTTACTATATTCCTTTGTAATTATTGATCAATCAAATGAAAATATGATCATCTTTGATAATGATAAGATTGAACCTTTCTATTACCACCTTCAGTGGCTTTTCAAATTCTAGTTTCCATAAAGAATTTTGTCATTCATCAATGGATTTCTAATGAAGGAACATCAACATGCATCATGTTAGCACAAGTATGGAATAAGGTATTCTCCCTGATGCCTATCCCATCTATGATTTATTTTCATGTGTATGATGGATGAACCTCTCAACTTGAAGGAATTTATCAAAAATGTCTCATCCAATTGGGAGGAAAAGAAGTGTGTATTGAGATTGAAATTATAGATTCCCCTTTGAACTATAACACCCTTCTAGGTTGTATCTTAATGTATACCATGAAGGTCATTTCCTCTTTGGTATTTTGTAAGATGATATTCCCCCATAATAGGAAACTTGTAACCATATATCAACTAGCCTACAATGATCCTCAAACACAACTTTACCCTGACCAAGTGGTGTCATCCCTATGTGGAAGACAGACATTTCCCTCTATTTTAAACATAAATCGTGGAGTTCACAAAGACTCAAAATTACTTGGTAGGTTTTATGGGCCTCCCTCTATAGTTACCCACCCAAGTTAATCCAATGTATGTATGGTGTCATTATCTCATAAGCCAATTGTTCTACCTTTGTGTCCATCTACTCGGCCTTCAATTCCAACATCTTTAATACCACCACCTTTAGGAAATCCTCATTTTAATTGTCCCATTCACTAGGTCCCTTTCTTATTTCCATCTCCAAGAATAATAAGTACCCCTATCATGGACACCTTGAATTATCCTAAACCCACATTAGGGATCTCAGTTTAGTACTCTATGTTACAACTCCTTATTTTTCCTTGACTCTTATTCAACGAATACTAGTGACCCCTATAGCTCCCAAGGCACTTACGCAATCCGTGCCTAAACCAACACAAGTTGGGAAAGGAATTGACAAAGTGAGAAAAGCCAAAAATAATGGGGGCACATACAATCCTAACCAATACCTGGCCACCCAGAACATGGCATCTAGGGCCATACCTCCATGTACCTTATGTGATAACCCTATCCATTTTACCAACAACTATCCTAGGCTCTCTAAACTCAAAGAAATTTATGACTCTAATTATTTAGAACCAACTCCTTCCACACCAGTTGTGCATGTTACTCTCTCTAAGTCATCAATAAAGTGTGTTAAGTATTTGCACATGAATCACCCCTACACTTTGTGTGATACATATGGTCATTATTCTCATCACTTTCCTAAACTACCCTAATTTTGTAATTCTCTTGATGTCATTCGTTAGTTGGATTCTAATTCTCCAAACTATCTGACCCTCATAGTAGAGCACATTTCCATTAGGTCAGAAAACCTTTTACAAGACAATAGTAAACCCATTACTAAAATTTACTTCCCTGAAGTGAAAATCGATGATAATTTTGATGCAAATTCTCTACTTGTCAACTTCCATGGGATTGACAATGTCAGAGAATGTTACATTATCCAATGAATTACATCGAAGCATAGATTGCATAGCCCATATACCTTCAATCTCAGCATCAATGTAACCTTCATCCACTAGTATTTTATCTACCTCATTAGACGTTGCATATGTAAACCATACTTCTCATTCCCATGGAGTTGATACTAGGTTCACTATCCCATCAGGAATAATTTTAAAGATGAAATTTATATTAAAATGTAGAAACATGAGCTAATATTACTAGTCCTTAATATGCAAAATTTAAAATGTTTGGCGATAGTTTTGTAAAAATATTCAAATTTCTAAGGATTTCATATAGTTTCTATAAATTTTGGTGATTTTAAAGGTAAAATAATTTTATTCAATGGAATTTGGGTGAATCGTTTTTAGAAAAAATAGAAATTGGCAAATCATGTTTTGGGAAAAAGACATGGAAAATTAGCCCACTGGAAAAACTTAGCCCCTGAAATCATCTATGTATCCCATATTCCACCAACTCATTTATTAGTGTCGACTCTACTTCTCCCATCTTCCATTCTATTGAGGATGTTCTATACTTCCTAATCATTCCATATTACCCATAGGATCATCCCCATCATCGTTCCTACTTGTTACCATAGTAGCATAGTCCCTCCAACCAGTATATTATTGAATCAAAATATTTTTTGGATGAGTGTGTGGTGACCGTATTCACAAACAATCCTTGGTATGGTGACATTTTAACCTACTTGTGAACCCAAAATTTGAGTCCCTTTGTCTCATATTTAAATAATAGATTGACAATCCACCTCTACCTTTCCAAAAATGATTCCATAGTGCATATATGTATTTCCATCATCTATTATATGCTCCCCACATGGTAGATTAACACATATCAAGGGTCATCATGTCCACTTACCCATAATTGATCATTTCCCCCCATCATCGTTCGATGGGGGAGGCATCTCATGCTTGGGGGAAAGATGTCCCCTTTTGTAAATTTTCAAGTTGATCACTATCCACTCTGTGCCTAGGACACACTAGCACACATTAGATAGTCTCTCCTTTCATTCACTAGGTATTTTGTCTTGCGTGCCTAATTGGTGCCATATCTACACATTGAATATAGTTAAGGATCTCTATCGTATTGACACATTTTACTCTATGAAATTCAAAGATAGATTGGTAATCCCACAATTACCATCAGGTCCCCATGCTCGACCTAGTGGGAGGGGTAACTCTAAGACCTCCACCCGATAATTTATCCCCTAATATAGATTCTGATTAATGCACCATATATGCCATTGGAATCATATTTATGATCCATTCTCATAACTTCATTCTTTGATACTTCACCAGGGAGCTATTTTTCCAGGAAGCATTAAAGCATGCTTGTTTTCTTACAAATTCTCATAAATTTATCTCCATTACTTGAGCACCATTATGCTTTGGAATTTGTTGACTTATGATTAGAAATCCCCCAATATGGATAACCTCTTTAATTTATGGATATGGGTCTCTTTTAGGCCTTAATTTCCTTTTTATTTATCATAGTTTAAATCCCTTATGTTCATTACATTTTCCTTTCATTCCCCTAAAATTTCCTATAGAAATCCCATCACTTGGGTAGATGGACCAACCCTCCATATTTTTCATTTTCCATCTACTTGGTGATAAAGCCTTCCTTACATAGGTTCCCTGTAATAGTAACTCTTGAATAATTTTTGTTCCCATTCCATTTAATCCCCTTAGGGATTGGGAGTCCAGTTAGTCCACATACTAGATTTGAGTCACATGCATTTCTCCTCATCATGTTGATAACCATACCCTTTGGAATCCCACATTTATGTTGATATTTTTTGGATTATCAGATATTATAATCCCTTCGTTTCATGGACAATTCTTCATTTTAATGCCACCATCCACCCACCCTCTATGATATTTCCACCAATGTCTCTACCATTGATCACTTCCATTTATATTTTTCACCTTCAACATTACCTCCTTCTAATTGTTTTATGGGGAATTTATATCCCCATTTTCCATATATATATATATATATATATATATATATATATATATATATATATATATATATATATCCCCATTTGGTTCCCCCCTAGTGGGATTCTAATTGGATATTGTGTCTCTTAACACATTGGTTATGTCTATTGTATTCTCCCTTCGGTACTATATATCTTACCCTTTCCTCCTCTCACACCCTTTGGCAATACTAGGAGGGCCTTGTGAGTTTTAGTAATCGGTTTAGTTTCTAGAAGAATCACTATGTTTTCCTTGTTAAGAGAATTTGATATGAGTCAACTTTAAGTTCCATGGAGTCTGTTCAATTCCACATTTTTTCCTATTATATTTTTTCAACACCATCGTAAGTTGTACCCATCCTACGTTTCCCAAATTTGACCTTTAGTTTCCCTCATGGTTTACTGATATTTCCTTGAAAATCCTTATGCCTAGTAATCGACCACTCCCCATGGAATGTTTTTTGTTACTACCAGGTCAACCTTTCATTTATGATCTAAATTAGGGAAGTCTTTATTCCAAATATCATTACCTTCTTCTTTTCCTTTGGTGTTAGTCCCCGTTAATCACACCTTACTTTCGACCTCGTTATGGATTCAAGGACTCATCATTCCCTTACTTCTTGTGATACTTTCCCTATCAACTTCAAGACCTATATTATAGGGGTATAAATTAGAGGGTTATGTACCTTGGATGCATCTCCATCATTCGTGGGTGCCTCAAACCATGTAGGGAGAATTATCATTTCTCTTTGACTTGGTTGTTCCTCAGATAATCGAATTCAATTCCTTATCGCGTGATTGAGAATTTTACACTTGGAAGTCCATTGATGTGGTTAAATGTCTCAGTTTCTTGGACATGTGTGAGTTGCATCAGACTTTAGGAAAGGGTTTCCTCTCAAGTAATCCCCCACATGTTCTGGTATCATCATTTTCTCCCAGAGATATAGCTCCAATTGTCGTACTTTGGACGTTGGGTCCAAGGACTCTCTTTTACTCCTGGGCATCAATGAACTCCCCCCTATTGAAATCAATGACTTTATTATAAGAGTCAGTCCTATGTACCCTAGTACATACCCACCTCCTTGATGGGTTACCTTAGACTAAGATAAGAGATTTATAATTAGTCTTGGACCTAGTAGGGTCTCACATGCTTGATTTTAGCTCATCATCACACTATTAGAAATCATATATATATCCATGATCCAACCTTAGATGTAGTTCATAATATTTGATTAGATCGGTTCCATCATTCTCATATCCCTCAATTTGAGCTTCCCTTCAATTATCTCATTTCATATTTTTGGTTCCCTTTTCCTATTCAGTAGGGCTTCTCAGGTTGTTTCCATTCCCCCTCCCCCAAGGGACAAGGAATTAGTTCTTTTGTACCCAGTACAACAACAATTATTATGTAGACATGGGACTTGTTAACAAAAGAATATGTATATGGAAAAATTAATATTCTTATATTGTAGTATGGCCCTCTTTTTCTAGCACCATCTTTTATTTGAAACCTCGTGATGTCTCATTAGTTCAACCCCTCTATGACAAGTCACACCATTATAATCATCATCATGAGTTATCTCGATGAGAATGGGTATGCCTACCTTGTCCCTATTCATATCATGTATCTCACCACCATGTGACTTTATTGTTGATAGGTGGTGTCCTTTGGCATCCTCCATGGTTGTTTCATCTTCCCACAACACTTCTCTCTCTCTTTGTGTAGTGCACCTTTTCTGCTACTAAGGTTTAGTCGCTCTTAAAAGAAGACTATAACACCACTTTGTACATAACTCATACTGATGTTATTTAAGCCACATGCATTTAAACCATAAACACATTCAACACAGAGTATTCATATGAATTACTGCCATAATCAACAAGCAATTAGATTTTCATATTAATTCATATACATAGTGGAAAACATGATACATAAGCAGCATAGTCATGCAAAACATGATTAAATCATAATCAGATACTTATCTTTATCAATGGTAGATTCCACCAACCAAGTGCAGTCCTTCCATGAACCTCCCAACCTTAGACCACACTGCTCATCAGCTCAGTAGTGGGTCACCCCTGAGCTGGGACTAAGCTCCACCCCAAGACAAGAAATACTAGGCTAGTTGAGGTTACAGGGAAAACAACACACAACCACAAGGAAGGAATTCTATCCTAGGAACCTCCCATGCTCACTGACCATATTCCCTCATTCCCCACATGCCTGTTCCACCCCAGGAGAATACACCTTCGCTGTCACCTGGACAGTCCTTCGACTGCTAATCTCCCTTGCCTTGGGTTACAGGAACAGGTCAGACCAAAAGTCTCTGGGCTCTGTGGCAGCTACAGGGTTCCTTCCAGGAGTCCTCTCCTTCCTCCACGCACTCTCTTAGTTGCAGAGAATAACTCATAGGCCAACAACCTGTTCTACCAACCTCAATCACCTCTCTCACCTGGAGAAAGCGTTGTACCACTGGCCAACAAGACCCTACACAGTCTAGCACTACGTGGTCACAACAACCCACGGGGAAAATAGACACGGGATTTCCAACAAGTTCAACAATGGCATGTCATTTCTTATTTCCCAATCCGCCAACACAGGATAGACTCATGCTCTGGTTGTCGGGGATGCGTGACAAACAATCCATGCAGGGGTTAATGTAGGTTCGAACTGTTTAGACAGGGGATGTACCGGCTATCCCGGAACAAACACAGATACACGCCTTTTTTATTCAGAGGATGCACGAGGGTTTCTCTGTAGGAGTCAGACCAGTTCACCTTCTGGCAATTCGAGAGTCAAATGGAGGAGGAGGAGCCTTTCTCACGGCTCACCCTGGCCGTTTATTCACATGCGTCAAGGTTGACACTTGTCACCCATGGAACTGCATGCGTTCCACCAGTATGCATCACCCTTGTACGTCGTCCCTTGCCAAAACTTAGGATAAAACACAAAATGCACATGTATTTTTGGAATAATATTAAAATATTATTCCCAGGCTTAAGCCCCCTGGGATTAGCCCCCAAGCTCAACACTTATCCCCTTTCCCACCTTCTAGCCCCTAATTTCTTTCCCACTCCGTGGATGCTCAGTCCCCCTTCACTCATTCTTTGTGGTCGGTCTGCACCTGGCGGTGTTTATATTTTATTAAATGTTTTGCATACATACAAGTACAACAACAGGCTCCTGGCCTTCAACAGTTAGGCTCCCTGGCCTAACAAACACATAAGTCTCCAGCTTATAAGAACTTGTCTCACCAGCCTATAAAACATAATCACAATTCCTTTCAGAACTTGGTTTACAATGAGGCTCGACCTTGGGGACACTACAATCCCCCTCCCCTTATTTTTGCACTGTCCTCAATGCAACTTTACACATCATCTGCAAGCTTTTCAAAAATTTTCAAAAATATGCACGTACTTTGCCCGCATAACATCTGCATGCTCCCATGTCACGTCCTCAGGACCGTACCAGGTCCACTGGACCTTTACAAGCTCTATAGCTCGATTCTGGAGCTGTTTGCTTTTCCTGTCCAATATGCACACATGATGCACTTGTAGGACACCTTTTGGTTCCACCTGAATCACATTCCAATCGATAACATGATTAGCATCATGTACATATTTCTTAAGTAGTGAAACATGAAACACATTATGTACAGTCATAGATGCAGGTAATGCAAGCATGTATGCAACTGGCCCAATCCTTTCTAGGATCTCAAATGGCCCACAAAATCTTGCCGCCAACTTGGCGCAATTTCCCAACTTTAGGGAACTCCTGTTAGTTTTCACTTTTAGGAAAACATGGTCACCCACTTTGAATTCTCTATGGGTTCTGTTACTATCAGTGTAACTTTTCTGCCTGTCCTGGGCAACATTTAGATTATGTTTAATTTTTATCATTTGATCTTTCATTTCCTTGATTAGCTCAGGCCCAACTACTACTCTGTCAGCTGGATTATCCTAGCTCACTAGAGTGTTGCACTTTCTTCCATAAAGCGCTTCGAATGGGATCATCTTCAATGATGCATGATACCCATTATTGTAGGCGAATTCTACCAAATGCAGGTAGTCTTCCCACCTTGATGGTTTATCCATCACATACATTCTCAGCATGTATTCTATTAATCTGTTTACTCTCTCTGTCTTTCCATCAGACTTAGGATGATACGTTGTACTAAAGTTCAGATTCGTTCTGAATCCTTTGAACAATCCTTTCCAAAAATTCGAAGTGAATTTTGGGTCCCTATCAGACACAATTGTCTTAGGAATTCCATGCAAGCATGCAACTTCTTTTAAGAAGATATCATCAACATCTGCTACTCTGTGGGTGGTTTTCAGTGGAATAAAATGGGCAGCTTTAGTAAGCTTGTCCACCACAACCATGATTGAATCATGCTTCTTTCTTGTTCTAGGCAATCCTGTGATAAAATCCATTGTTACCACGTCCCATTTCCTTTCAGGAATAGGTAAAGGCTGCAACAACCCTGTTGGGTGCCTATGCTCAGCCTTAACCTTTTGGCACTCCATACATCTGGCGATGTATTTGGCGATTTCTTTCTTCAAACCCGGCCAAAAATAATGGCCTTTGACTGCTACCACAGTCTTCTGATATCCAGGATGTCTAGCATAACCCACGTTATGCATCTCCTTTAGAATTGCCATCTTCAACTCTCGGACATTGGGTACATACACTCTGTTTTTATATAGAAGTAAACCATTAGTTCCCAAGGTGTAACTTTCCTTGGTCTGTGGTCTCTCACGCTGTTGTAGCTTTTCTACAATATTTTTGTACTGCAAATCAACATTTGCAGCTTCCAAAATTCTGTCTTTCATCTCAGTCTGGTACATGCTAATGGCTGTAGCATGTAATTCGTGCACTTTTCTGCTGAGTGCATCAACCACCTTATTTTCTTTCCCTTTGATATGCTTGATATCAAAGTCATATTCGCACAAAAACTCCAACCATCTGATTTGCCTAGCATTTAAGGTCGTCTGATCAAATAAATACTTCAGACTGTTATGGTCTGTTCTCAACTTGAATCTCTTGCCCATGAGGTAATGTCTCCATTTCCTCAAGGCGTGGATGATTGCTGCCAGCTCTAAATCGTGAGTGGCATAATTCTTCTCATGTTCCTTCAACTTTCGGGATTCATAACAAACTACAAATTCCTCTTGGCTGAGAACTCCTCCCAGCCCCTCCTTACATGCATCTGTGCACACTACGTAATCCTTGTCTGGATCTGCAATCTTCAGGATTGGAGCACCAGTTAGCAGCTGCTTCAATCGTTGGAAGCTTCTCTCACATTCTTTAGTCCACTGGAACTTCTTCTCCTTCCTTTGCAAGGAAGTGATAGAATGAGTTATCTTTGAGAATCCGGCTATAAACCTCCTATAGTACCCTTCCAGACCCATAAAAGATCTAACTTCTGCCACATTCCTTAGTGCTGGCCATTCTCGAATGGCCTGTACCTTCTCAGGATCCACAAAGATCCCTTCTTCAGATATAATGTGCCCCAAATAATGGATCTGCCTTTGGTAAAAAGAGCACTTGCTCAGTTTTTCATACAGCTGGTGATCTCTCAACACCTGCAGTACCATTCTCAGGTGTTGCTCATGTTCTTCCTCTATCTTGGAATACACCAAGACATTGTCCAGGAAGACTATGACAAACTTGTCCAAATAATTTCTGAACACTCCATTCATTAAGCACATGAAAACATCAGGCGCGTTGGACAGTCCAAACGGTACCACCGTGAACTCATAATGACCATACCTTGTTCTAAAGGAAGTCTTTCTTATGTCCTCATCCTTTATTCTCACTTGGTGATATCCTGAACGGAGATCTATTTTCGAAAATATTTTCACATCCTTCAACTGATCAAAAAGATCATCAATCCTTGGCAGAGGATACTTGTTCTTGACAGTGACCTTATTCAACTGCCAAAAATCAATGCACAGCCTCAACGTCCCATCTTTCTTCTTCATGAATAGGACCGGGGCTCCCCACGGTGACACACTGGGGCGAATGTAACCTTTCTTCAGTAGCTCTTCAAGCTGCAATTGCAACTCCTTCAGCTCTGGTGTACTCATTCTATAAGGATCTTTCGAAACTAGAGTTGTTCCAGGCATCAAATTTATAGAAAAATCGATGTCCCTCCTCGGAGGTAGTCCAGGTACCTCCTAAAATACATCCTTGAACTCCTTGAGTACTTCATGATCTTTCAGATTCGATACTACATCTTGAGATGCTTCTTCCACCCGAGCTGCATATAATTGACAACCTTTCCGGTAACATTTCTTCAGCTGCATGGCTGAGATTTCCCTCATAGCCATGGCTCTGGGAATTCCTTGGACTGTTACCTGATTCCCTCTTCATCCAGACATGTAAATCTCTTGTTACGGAAATTCAGAAGGGCATGGTGCTGGTCCAACCAGTCCATCCCAATTAAGCAATCGTATGAGCCTAAAGGCTGAATGTTCAATTCAGCCTTAGTGCTCATTCCTTTCATGTCCACTGAACAAGAATTAATCAATTCAATGACCTTCCTCTTGGTCCCTGTGGCCAACTGCACTAACCAAGACTTCTCATGTTGGCTTCTCATTAGATGAAAAATTTCCACCACTCTAGGATCTACATAACTATGGCTAGCCCCTGAATCAATTAAAATAACAAGTGGTCGGTTGTTGATCGTACTTTCCACCTCAATCATGTGCGATTGAAATTCTTCTTGCTTATTGTCCAGGGATGTGTAGATCCTCAGCATTCTACTGCCCATATCCTCCACTGTTTCAGCTTGCTGAACAATATGGAAAGTTCTTGCTTTGTCTTTTCTGTGGGGGCAGTCTTTGTACCTATGATTCCCTTTACAACCCCAACACTCCATAGGTGGCAGTCTTGGCACCTGCTCACTCCCTTCAACCTTCCTAGGGTCTCTAAAGTATGACTGTTCCCTAGGGCCATTCTTGAAAAAGGGAGGCTTGTTTCCCTTTTGCCTCTGTTCTTTCTTAAACCTCTTCTGGTCATCCCAAGCCTTTCGAAAGGTAGGTTTTCCTCTTTGTTGTTCGTATAAGCATTTCTCCCTTCTTATTGTTTCTTACATAGTCTTAGGATCATCATATTAAATCTTGTGACCCATGGAAGGTGGAAGTCCACTTAGATACCTATGAATCTTGACAGCCTCATCTTTGATGAATGGAACATACTTCAGTAGTTCCATAAAACTTCATTCATACTCATCAATAGTCATGTTGCCTAGCTTGAGTTTGAAGAACTCCTTCATCTTTCTGTCATAGTATCTTTTAGTCAGGTATTTCTTCTCGAAATGCCTCCTAAATTCCTTCCAAGTGACCTCTTTCTCTCTGATGTGTTGCACCTGCACAAACTGATCCCACCACATGGATGCTTTTCCTTTCAGTTGGTACATTGCAATTCTTCCTTCTGCATGGGCGAAATAATTCTACAGTTGGAAGTATTTCTTCATGCCAAGAAACTAGGTCTCGGCATCTTCCTCCTTCTTATGTTCTCCATCGAATGTTGGAGGCTTAATCTTGTTCATCTCTCCCTTCAATTCCTCCTTTCTAGATTTTCGATGTTTTCTAGTAGGGGATGGGCTTGAACTACTGTGTGTCTTCCTGTCAGAATGTCTTTGGGAGCGACTAAGATGTTGGCTACCACTCCTCTACCTACTTCTTCTCCCATGGGTTCTGCGACTCTTCGTCGTACTTGAGTCTCTTCCCTTCTCAAGTTTCTTCTCTATTCTTTCCAGGCTCTTAAAAAATTTTAAGTTTAATTCACCCTGTCGATCCTTGACTTTCATGAGCTTTCGGCTATCAGCTCGGCGAGCCTTGGCCTCTCTTTGCAATCCTTCAATGATTTTCATTATGTGTCCTTCCTTATCCTTCTCTTTTCCATGCCCATTGGAGTTCGATCCTTCGACTCCCAGGTTAACATCCTTTCCTTCCTGTTCATCTTCTATTTTAGGGGTAATCTGCACCTTTCCCCACTCCATACTCGGTGTTGGTTAACTGGAGTCCTGAACTCTGTTGAAATCTGCACATGCACTGTGCAATTAAATTCGAAGTTTGTCGGGATATTAAACCTTCAGGAACAATCCACAACATTTATAACTAATACGAACAAGAACAAAAGACATTTCAATTTCAATGGGTTTTCTGAGCTCTCGTTCGGCTCTGCACTTTTGGGTTTTTTTTTTTGAATCTTCAGTTTTTGGGACTTTCGGGACTTTTGGGTCTTCGGTACCCGAGACTTCATTACGTAGTGACTCCCAACCTCTTGTCACTCTTATCCCCCAAATCCAATACACAGTTTCTTATACATGATCCAACAATCCTCGACGACCTAGATCTAATGGTCTAGATCCTTTCGGGGTTTTGGGCTTCCAAACGCCGATGCGCTCTAACTCCCGTTAGCCCTCCGGCTAGACTCGTGGTTCACATGACCTCCCCTTATATGTCCATAGTCATACCTCCTATCAGAGTTTCGGACTTTCCAATGCCAAAACACATATGTCCTCAGGATTCGCGATTCCCCGAACCCCGATTTCCCGATGGATGACTCTCCTTCCGGAACTTTCCTGAATGCCTCCATCTCAGACACGCGTCCCCAAGAATGGACGGTCCTCGCCGCTTCTCGCTATTTTGTGATTTCACGATTTCAAATGCTTCGGGTGCCTTGTCTTCAGGATTCGTGAAATGCCGAACCCTGATATGTCGATGGGCTCCCAATCTCACCCACTTGTCCCAACTGACAGATGACTCAGATCCAATCTCAGGATTTTGCAACTTGCGATTCCTCGATGACAAAGTTCTATGTCAACTCAAAACCCCGGTAGTCGATATACCGATGGGTCGCTCGATCTCCGCCACATGTCCCCACAAACGGACGGCTCAAATCATTCCCGGGACTTTTACCATGAAAATTCCCAACCTCCTGTCATCGTGACTCCTGATTTCACGAATGTCGATATCCCGATATTTCGACATGTGAAATGCCGACGGGCTCTTTATTATCGCCACCTGTCCCTTCGAGATGGACGGTCCTAACTAATTCGAGACTTCACGTATCACAATTTCCACACTCATGTGCAATATCCAAAGGGCTTTAAACCCCGTGCACACTTTTCAGATATGACGGTCACCAGGGTTCGCCTTCCCTCCTGAATAGATCCTAGAGCTCCTACACCACCGGTGTGGAGTCATCTCTCCCTGTGGACTCATACCACATTGGTTGCGGTTTCATAACGCCTTTATACCTCTTGAGCTTTAAAACTCGTCAAGTAACTCCTTGACATTTTGGAGCAAACCAGGCTACGAAATTGGCCTTCTAGACCCAATTTCCCTTCGCATTCTCGGTCTAAAGACCCCTCCACTAGCCCATCTAGGCTCAGTGTCGAAACCTTGGCTCTGATACCAAACTGTAGCGCACCTTTTCTGCTACTAAGGTTTAGTCGCTCTTAAAAGAAGACTATAACACCACTTTGTACATAACTCATACAGATGTTATTTAACCCACATGAATTTAAACCATAAACACATTCAACACAGAGTATTCATATGAATTACTGCCATAATCAACAAGCAATTAGCTTTTCATATTAATTCATATACACAGCGGAAAACATGATACATAAGCAGCACAGTCATGCAAAACATGACTAAAGCATAATCAGATACTTATCTTTATCAATGGTAGATTCCACCAACCAAGTGCAGGCCTTCCATGAACCTCCCAGCCTTAGACCACACTGCTCATCAGCTGAACAATGGGTCACGCCCGAGCTAGGACTAAGCTCCACCCCAAGACAAGGAATACTAGGCTAGTTGAGGTTACAGGGAAAACAACACACAACCACAAGGAAGGAATTCTCTCTCAGGAACCTCCCACGCTCACTGCCCACAGTCCCTCATTCCCCACATGTCTGTTCCACCCCAGGAGAATACACCTTCTCTGTCACCTGGACAGTCCTTCAGCTGCTAATCTCCCTTGCCTTAGGTTACAGGAACAGGTCGGACCAGAAGTCTCTGGGCTCTGTGGTAGCTACAGGGTTCCTTCCAGGAGTCCTCTCCTTCCTCCATGCACTCTCTCACCAGGAGAGAATCGCTCACAGGCCAAAAACCTGTTCTACCAACCTCAATCACCTATCTCACCTAGAGAGAGCATTGTACCACTCGCCAACAAGACCCCACGCAGTCCAGCACTGCGTGGTCACAACAACCCATGGGGAAAACAGACATGAGCTTTCCAACAGGTTCAACAATGGCAGGTCATTTCCTATTTCCTAATCTGCCAACACAGGATAGACTCACGCTCTGGTTGTCGAGGATGCGTGACAAACAATCCACGCAGGGGTCAACGTAGGTTCAAACTGTTCAGAAAGGGGATGTACCGGCTATCCTGGAACAAACATAGATACAGGCCTTTTCGGTTCAGAGGATGCACGAGGTTTTCTCTGCAAGAGTCAGACCAGTTCACCTTTTGGCAGTCCGAGAGTTGAATGGAGGAGGAGGAACCTTTCTCACAGCTCACCCTGGTCGTTTATTCGCATGCGGCAGGGTTGACACTTGTCACCCATGGAACTGCATGCGTTCCACCATCACCCTTGTACATCCTCCCTTGCCAAAACTTAGGATAAAACATAAAATGCACATGTCTTTTTGGAATAATATTAAAATATTATTCCCGGGCTTAAGCCCCCTAGGCTTAGCCCCCAGGCTAAACACTTAGCCCCTTTCCCACCTTCCAGCCCCTAATTCCTTTCCCACTCTGTGGATGCTCAGTCCCCCTTCACTCATTCATCGTGGTCGGTCTGCACCTGGCGGTGTTTATATTTTATTAAATGTTCTGCATACATAAAAGTACAACAACAGGCTCCTGGCCTTCAACACTTAGGTTCCTTGGCCTAACAAACACATAAGTCTCCAACTTATAAGAACTTGGCTCACTACCCTATAAAACATAATCACAATTCCTTTCAGAACTTGGTTTACAACGGGGCTCGGCCTTGGGGACACTACACTTTGGATTTTCTCCTTGTCTTTCTCATCCCTTGGTAAAAATAATCTATAATTTATTTTAGTCATACAGTGTCCTTCTAACCTCATACATTAGGGGGCATATGTTATCACCCAAAAATTGATCAGCTAGAGAAAAATTCTGGGTTAACCAAAATACACCATTCATAGTATGCGTACCATGTGAATAAACTCACCTTTACATCATTTCCCATCAATATCACGTAATGAACCACTTTTCTGAAAGTTATATTCACTTTATAAATAAATAAAAAACCCTTCTATGACCTTTTCCCTCTTGTAATTATTTAGAAAAGAAGAATAAAATAAAACCAAATCAAAACTTGGCTTATAAAACCAAGAGACCTCCCCCATTTATCACACATTCCATCCATTGTAGGTAAATGTTGTTGGCTTTGCACCATTTCTCAAGAACCTTCCTTAGTCTCTTTAGAGAATTTCTAGCACCATCCATTCATACTTACAACCATAAGGAGGAGAGAGAACCCACACACCCAAGAATCATAAAGAACCCTCCCAAAGAGGAGGCAAATGAGTCCATTTTTCTCGAAGGAATCCTTTATAAGCTGTAAATAAATTTCCATTAGGATAATAGAGATTTTGTTCATTATTTTGAAACTTGTTGTTCTGGTTTTTTATTTATTTTCTCTAGTTTTTTTCTTCTTTGATATCATGTATCTCACCACCTTGTGACTTTATTTTTGATAGGTGGTCTCCTTTGACTTCCTCCATGGTTTTTTCTTCTTCCCACAACACTTCTCTCTCTCTTTGGATTTTCTCCTTGCCTTTCTCATCCCATGGTAAAAATAAATATAATGTATTTTAGTCATACGATGTCCTTCTAACCTCATACATTAGGGGGCATATGTTATTACCCAAAAAATGATCACCTAGAGAAAAATGATAGGTTAAACAAAACACATCATTCATAGTATGTGTACCATATGAATAAACTCACCTTTAAATCTTTTCCCATCAGTAACTTCACTTACAAAACCAAGAGACCTCCCCCATTTCTCACACATTCCATCCATTGTAGGTAAATGTTGTT
>ML781340.1:387260-405205 GCA_009831015.1 Picea engelmannii
CCTAGTAGCCTCATTTTTTCTCCTCCTGGTCTCCTCCCATGGAAAATGTTATTCAACAATGAAACCCTTGCATAGGAATAACTTCAATATATATGATCCAGGTGGATATTGGTGGCCACCCACCTTTTCCATTTGGATCAAAATTGTTTTCTGGCAATTTTGGCAATTTACTATTTTTAGCAGTTTTAACTTTCGGGGCCATCTTGAGGGCCTAAATGAATGCTTTTCAGGATAGATATTCTCAATGATAGACAAAGGAATTATTGAGACCCCAAAATTAATCTCCTTGATGATACCTTTCCGAATGGCTATCATATGCCTAAAACAAAGATCGTATGCAAAATTTACGACCCCAGGAAGTTGATGTACTAACTTACCCAGATGGGGCCCACACGACTTTTGGCGCTTCATCTTCTAGGGTTAGGTTTTTGGATGTATAGGTTTTTTTGTATTCTTTTTTATCGTAAAAAGGTCTTCAGAGCCTCATTGTAATAATCTTTTGGCGAATGAGCGCAACTGTCACATTTCTTCTTAGAGATAAGCCACCACCATTCCAACAAGCTTGTTTCTGCTACATTTTACAATTTCATATTATTTTATTATTGAATAGAAAACCAGTTTTACTATATCTCTATTATTTTGTGTTAAACACATATTAATAATATGTAGTCATTTCGTTCTTCTCATAAAATCCAGATCAGTGGTATCATAGGGGTCTTCTACTTGTCATCTTAATGCATGTCCTCAATGAGGTCAGAGTACAAAGAGTTGGGTCTGGAGCTTGTTTCTCTTGAGGAAAAAATATCTCACACGCCCAAGCGACCTCTCATGGCAGAAGAAAAGAAAGATGACGGGACAAGAGATCCTTTCAAACTATTGATTGAGGAATCCCTCATGCAACAAAGGAACAAGATCATGGACAGTTTCGCGCAAATCCTTTGGCAACTACCAACATGCGACACATATTCTTCGAGCGGAGGCGCCGCCCCCTTCAAGGTACACATAAAATTTGATATTACTATATTTGAAGGTCAGATAGACGCAGATGTTGTAGACAAGTGGTTGAATCTACTAGAAGGGTATTTCTCTATCCATAACTTTTCGAAGAGAGAAAATATTACTTTTGTGCTCCTCAAAGTCGTTCCCCATGTCAAAGATTGGTGGGAAACTTTCTGTGAGAAAAAGGAAATAGAGGAACCCTAATTATTTATAGTCACGACCACCTAGGAATCCTTTAGGGATGCTATTAAGGAACAATACTACCATGTTGAAAGTTATGATGACTTGTATACCAAATGCACCACACTGTGGCAAGAAAGAGACCAAGCAGTGCCAGATTTCACAAATATCTTCCATACCTTATGAACCAAGATGGGTATCAAATATTCATAGCAACATATGGTGCTCAAGTATCATGATGCTTTGAATAGATACATATAGACCGAAATGGAATTTATGGACATCTCATCCTTGGGCGCGGCCTACCAATATGCCATCAAAATCGAGCAGAAGCTCAAACAAAAGACGTGAAAATTTGGGCCTGGGAACTCCTCACAACAAAATCTAGGAAAGGGTGGACCCAACCCATAGAAAAATGGACAAAGAAAAGATGGATAATATCAAAACAACCAATCCAAGACGCAAGAAAATAAGGACACCAGAAAGACAAAGAAAGATAATGGGAAGTGGTGCAACTTCCATAATATCCCTTGGCATAACACTGTTGACTGCCACTCAAAGTAGTCGTTGGTGGCCGAAGTGAAATCCTTTGAATTAGATGTGGGTTATGACTTTGAGCCAGAACCAGAAAGAGGAAGACAGATCATTGATGCGGAACCCAGTGCCATCGTTGCTACCACCAATTTCCATCCTGGGGAACCAGACGAGTGGGAAGAAGGAGAACGCCTCTTCCATTCAAAGATGTGGGTAAAAGGCACACCATTAAACTTCATCATTGATAGTGGTAGCCAACAGAACCTCATCTCAATAGAGGTTGTCAAGTGGTTGGCCCTGCCGACAACACCGCACCCACAACCCTACACCATTGGATGGCTCGACCAAAGAAGATATCTCCACGTCATCCAACGGTGTCGAATTTCATATAGCATCAGGCCCTTCAAAGATGAGGTATTGTGTGATGTTTCTCCTCTCAAATTTTGTGACGTTATTTTGGACGAACCTTATTTATGGAAATGTGATGTTGTATATGAGTCTAGGCCTCGTAGTGTTATTATTACTTTGAATAGGAAATTGTACAGGACACTCGATGCAATCCCACCTAGTGCTATTTCCTTGATCTCTACTAAGAAACACAGGAAGTTCATCTCTCAGATAAGGAAGTTTGTCTTCTTCAGGATTTTCTCTCAAAATTAGTGAAAAATCACAGCCACATCCAGGGTCTCTGCAGACGACCTCTCCACAAAAAAGAAGAAATTAGATAAGGTGGTGGAAGAATACTCAGATATCTTCTCCTCACCTACCAAGGTATCTCTGCACTGCCAGGTCAAGCACCTCATCGATCCGGCCCTTGGTGCACCGCTGCCCAATGGTCCTGTCTATCATTGCTCTCAGTTAGAGAATGAGGAGATCAAATGAGAGATCTAAGAACTAATCCATAAGGGGCACATCCATCCCATCTCATCACCTTGTGGGAACCAAATCATGTTGGCACAAAATAAAGATGGAACCTGGTGACTCTGCATTGATTACTGGGCTTTGAATAAAATCATAGTCAGAAACTGGTACCTGATTCCCCAAATCGACGACCTCCTTGATCAACTCACGAGGGAAAAATACTTTAGTAATATTGATCTAAAGTCTGGCTACCACTAGGTCCCGATAGAATAGACAGATGTAATGAAAACCACCTTCAAGTCAAAGGAAGGCCTTTTTGAATGGTCGGTCATGCCCTTTGTTTTGACAAATGCTCCAGCCACTTTCATGAGGATGATGGATTATATCCTACTTCGATTCACCAATACTTTTGTAGTGGTTTATCTGGATGACATTCTCATTTACAACAACACTTGGGTTGAACACTTGCAGCATATTCAGTAGGTTCTGCACACCCTATGGTAGCACAAGCTATATGCCAACTTGGAAAAATGCTCCATTGGCATGGACAGGGTCGATTACCTTGGCTAGATCGTTGATCAACATGGTGTACATGTGGATCCAACCAAGATCCAAGTCATCTGTGACTGGCCATCCCCAACCACACTCATTGAGCTTCAGAGCTTCTTGGGCCTTGCCAATTTCTACCGCAGGTTCATTTTGAGATTCTCCCATATTGCATGGGCCCTCAACCAAATAACCAGGGGTGGTGGTAAGGAGAAATTTGTGTGGAGTCAGTCCCAACAACAAGCGTTCAATGATTTGAAGAAATTATTATTATCATCCCCAGTACATTCACTACCATACCTGTAACAACCCTTTGAGATCAAGACTGATGCTTCAGACTATGTTGTGGGCGTCGTTCTCACTCAGCATGGACACTCTGTGGCCTATCATAGTGAGACACTATCATATGTTGTTTGTAAGTATCCTACTTATGACAAAGAAATGTACTCCATTGTGAAAGCTTACCGCGAGTGGATACATTAGATTCTTGGGAAGGAGACAGTCATCCACACTGATCATAAGCCACCGCAGTTCATGCAGACACAAGGAAAATTGCAAAAATGATCACCATCAAAAGTGGTCCACGTACTTCCAGGAATTCCACCTCAACATCAAGTATAAAAAAGGAAGCACCAATCGCATCGTTGATTAACTCAGTGGACCACCATTCATGTCACTCACCACAGTTCTAGACTCTGTTGATCATGAGACCTTTGGATGTCCCCAACTCTATGAGACAGACCCATACTTCGCCACCACCTACCAAATGTTGTGTGCAAATGTAGTTGTCGATAATTTCCATCTTTAGGATGATTTGTTGTGTCGTTTAGGCCATATATGTGTTCCATCAAGCAAGCGAACAAAGTTGATCTGGGAAGCCCACTACAGTTGGGTGACATGACACGTTGGTGTCGAAAAGATAGTGGTGATGCTACAAAAAAATTTCTACTGGTCGGAACATCGACTAGAGGTCAACAAGTATATCAGGTCATGCACTTCTTTTACTATTTCCAAACTAACCACTATGAAATAGGTCCTGTACACCCCTGTTCCTACTCCTGATAGGCCATGGGAATCCATGTCAATGGACTACATGTCAGGCCTCCCATCCACCAAGTGGGGAAATGACTGTGTTTTTGTGGTTGTTGATGGTTTTTCTTAGATGGCGATTCTGGTTGCCTGCAAGAAGAACATCACATCAGAGGCCACTGCCAAGATCTTATTTGAATGATTCTGGGTACATTTTGGAATCCCACAAACCATTGTCTCAGAACGAGACAGTTGATTTCTCAGCACATTCTTGTTGAGCCTCTAGTCACTGCTGGACACCAAGCTCACCAAATCCATGACCTTCCATCCCCAGATAGATGGCCAAACCGAGGTTGTAAATCGAATGATTGTGCATATCCTTATCATGTATAATTAAAATCACCCTCGCACATGGGATGAGAGATTTCTCTATGTCCAACATAGCTACAATCGAGCCGTGCATAGCTCAACCGGCCACAACCCCTTTTAGGTGGGGTTGGGATTCTAGCCATTGAGTCCCATAGATGTTGCACTTCCCCTTGCAGTCACCTTGACTGACGCATCTCCTGCTCCAACTGAAGCTGACAAAGCCACCCAATTCATTGAGAGGATCCAACACATCTGCCAACAGGTTAAGGATATCTTATAGAAGTCCAATAACAAGTACAAGCAGTTCCATGATCAACATCGAGTGCCACATAAGTTTCAGGTGGGTGACAAAGTTTCATTGAACTTGTAGAAAGAACGCCTAACAGGACCCCATCAGAAGCTTTTCCCACTTTGTTGTGGGTCATACACCATCACCAAGGCCATGGAGGATAATTCTTTTGAGCTCAACATTCCTCCTTTCCTTGGCCTGCACCCAGTTTTCAACGTGGATCTCCTTCGCCCTTATTTCCCACCATTATTAGACACCTCAGATGTAGAAGAATAGTTGACACCAACAAATCTCAACCCTGACTACATACAATGGGAATCCATTGATCATATTATGGATACACATATCAAGGGAAATCGACAGTAAAGGATCCATCTTTATCGAGTTGTCAAATCAGGGCATCTCCTGCACCAAGGCAAGTGGCTCACCTGGGGCCAAATTCAACAGAAATTTCCTCATTTGATGGGGGGAATCAATGCAATCGAGACAATTTCTTCATAGTGAGGGAGAATTTATCCAGGTGGATATCAGTTTCCACCCACCTTTTCCAACTGGCTCAAAACAATTTTCTGAAAATTTTGGCAATTTACTATTTTTAACAGTTTTAACTTCCGGGGCCATCTTTAGGGCCTAAATGAATGTTTTTCGATATCGATCTTATCAATGATAGCCAAAGGCATGCTTGAGTCTCCAAAATTAATCTCCTCTACGATGCCTTTCCAATAGGCTATCATATGCCTAAAACAGAGATCGTATGAAAAAGTTACGACCCCGGGAAGTTGATGTACTAAGTTACTCAAACGGGGCCCACATGACTTTTGGTGCTTCATCTCCTAGGGATAGGTTTTTGGATGTCTAGGGTTTTTGACATTCCTATTTATTGTAAAATGGCCTTCATAGCCTCATTGTAATAATCTTTTGGTGAATGAGCGCAACCATCACATCTCTTCTTAGAGAAAAGCTGCCACCATTCCGACAAGCTTGCTTCCGCTGCATTTTACAGTTTCATCTTATTTACTTATTGATAGAAAACCAATTTTACTATATCTCTGTTATTTTGTGTTAAGCACCTGTTAATAATCTGTAGTCATTTCATTTTGCTCATAAAATATGGGTCAAGATATGAACAATGGAGGCTTGATTGATGGTTTGGTTTGCAAGAAGTCATGATTTCCATGGAATTTTCAAACTCTGGTTAAAAAACGATGGATTCACAATTGGTGGTTCTATCTACAAGAAATCAAGACATTCGTGATATTTTCAAACTCAACTTAAGTACCTTGGAAAACTATTTAAGGGTTTATCACCCTGGAAAGATGATTTTCTACACGATAAGATAGAGGGGAGATTCTTTCGTAAGAAAATGTTAGTATTTTTTTCCAGGTTTTCTCATGTTTTCCTCACAAAGGAACCAAAAAATTCATTGCTAAATATTTTCAATAGGGTTTAAGTTTCATATCTCTACATTTTTGTTCTTTTGGAGAGCTTGTTACTAATTTAGATGATATATTTGAGTAGCCAATGTTTAGGAAATCAGGTTTCCCTATTTCCCTTTATTATTCATTTCTCATATCAGTCCAAATTTGCTCATCATTTAGAACAATTTTTTTATTTTCTCATTTTGTCATCCAAAAATGGAATTTATAATCCCATAATGGAACACATTTGTTTGGTTATTCTATGATGTGAACAATCTTAGAGTCATTTGCATGTGCACTAGTATATTATGTATAGAATGACCCAACCATATAGAAGAACATCCATTGACATTAATTATAGGCTACCTACTTACATGATATAAGTTAGTCGTGAATCATAGATATTTCTATCAGATCATATACATACCATTGTAGGGTCAACATGTGCATTCACCTTGAATTTAATACGACCTTTATATGATCTTTGCTATGATACTACCTGTTTATGCATAGTGATCCTAGCCCAAATAATCCAACTCCACAATCAAATTCAAGGGACAATCTCAATCCTCCTATAACTATAAAGAGAGTAATTGCCACCAATTCTTATATAGAATAGTTGGGTCAAATATTATTTATTATGGAGATTGCAATAATCGATCGGCCTCCTAGTATTATTAATGAAAACCATAAATTAATACAAAGCGTTTACATGTTGAGAGGAAAACTAATGAAGGTTATACATAAGCACATAGTCTCAAGGTTCTTAACTTAACAGTTGGGATCATTAATGTTTTTTGTCTCTTTTCCTGTGACTTAAAAAAATATGATTTGGTCTCCAAATTTTTTCTTGGTATTTTTCTTGTAGTAGTTATTTAGTAAATACGTTTACTATCTTAAAGGAAATATGGGATTTTGGTTTTAGTTTTTTTTATGTAGTGTGTGCAATGGTTAGATTACATTCCATTTAGTTGCATTGGAATATGGAATGGTTAAGAACTTTGTCTTAGGTTCACATTGGGAAGAGAGAAATTCTATCATTAAATATTGTTTATAGAAGTTTATGGGGAAGTGATTACTAATTAGTGATCCCAAGTATTTATTCTTGTGAAAATGAGCCTAGATCAGAGCCCAAATAGAGTCTACCAAAGAGGGATCAAATCAAGAAAACAAACTAAGGGAATATCAATTTGCTAGTAATAACCAGACGAGACAAATTCAAACAATACCCAATACCCATTTCAAGACAAATTCAAACAATAGCCATTGATGTACATCTATTAGGAATACACTATAAATGAGCCAGGCTTAGCAATTTTTACAGATAATTTACTTGTAATAGTATACGTGTTTTGCAAAAATGTTAAATTCTATATTTACAGATATTTTACTTGTAATAGTAAACGTGTTTTGCAAAAATGTTAAATTCTATATTAATTATGTTAAATTCTATATTAATTACTTAAAGATAAATTTATAAGTGAGATGACATTGGGTGTATCACGGGATTAGGGAAATGGTCCATATCATTGAGTTGATATAAAGTTCTAGTTTTCCAATCCATTTGATTGAATTTCATGTTGATATACTTGCATTTACCTAGACCTATGACTTTTTACCTCATCATAACTATTTTATGATATATCATAGTTTTATTTAAATATTAAAGATAAAGTTCTAGTTTTCCAATCCATTTGATTGAATTTCATGTTGATATACTTGCATTTACCTAGACCTATGACTTTTTACCTCATCATGTTATGATATATCATAGTTTTATTTAAATATTAAATTTTATTGTGTTTTTTCTATCAATTTATATCCGCTTATAAGTGAAACCATATGAATCTAATTGTTTGTTTAATGTCTTTAAAATAGAAACTCTTTTATATTCTTGATGAAATATCTAAAACTTATATTTATATTCAAATTTTTCATTCTATCCATGCAAATCATATCACAAGAAAGTATGTGAAATGTCTTCATTGTTTCACCTTTCCTTTAGGGTGTGAGGTTTGGTAGTCTCTTGACCCCTTAGTTAGCAAGATTGTTAATTCACACTATCCTTACATTACATATGAAATTGATGAGCATCTTATATACCAAGGATGCCATCATGGGAAATATTAGGCATCATTTTATCTATGCTTCCTTTGATATTTATTGCTAATTTATTTGAACAATTAATCATTTACAATTTTATATTATTTCATATTTTTCCGCTTTTGCAAGAAAGAGTATGGGTAGTTTTATGTTTTGATTGTAGTGGGCTAATTTTACTAGTAAATGTCTTGCAATTTATGTATTACAAATACATATTACATATTAGAAATTCTTTGTTGTTTCAGATTTCGGAGAGTTTAAAAGAGTGTTGAGGGAAGGGGTTTATATAGGATGAGAATAAAATTGTTGGTGAAATGTGGACAAAAATTAGTAAAAGGAATAATTCATTATAATCACTTTAAATTTTTTTTTTATTAATAGTTTAAGAGTAAAATAATGATGAGAAGATTAAAAATAAAAATAAAAATAAAAAGATAATTAATGATAATTGAGTCACTAAATAATTAAAGCTAAAAATTATAAGGAGGTAGGATGAAAAGAGAGTAGTGATAATGAGAGAAAATTATTAAAAATTAATAAACATAAAATATATAAACAAAGGTATAAACAAAGGTTAAAAGAAACTAATGTATTACGGTGAATTACTCTTGTAAATTTGTAATTATTATTGATAACAATAAAGGAGAGATAAGAAGATAAAATTGTTGGTAGAGAAAAATGATAAATTCAGGTTTTTTTAGGGGAGGAGAGTTAAAGAAGTCAATATTAAGAATATTAAGAAGGGATATTAACAATATAAAAAATAATAAATTGATTAATAATTAAATAACAATTAAATTAATTAATTAAATATAATAATGATAATGAAACTAAGATGAAAGGGGTGAAAGTGAGAAGGGATTTTTAATTCTGATTTAATTTATAATTTATTAATTATCTTTTTTTTTCACAACATTATTTTACCTTCTTACCTATTTTTTTTTTTGTAAGTAAGTAGAATTTTATTACCTCCCATGAAAAATCGTTATATGATATTATGTTTTTGCTTGAGACATAGTTGCCACTCCAAGAAACTAACTCTTCCCTAACTAATTTCTCCAAATTGTATTTTCTATGTCCACAAAATTAATACATAACCAGATATTTATGATGGAAAAAAATTAGTTCTTTGATAATTCCAAGGACTGAAAGAGAGCAATAGTGTGTAAATAGAATGTTACCCCTACACTAAAAGAACTAAAGCCTAACTCATGCATATATAAACTGTTTTTTTTTAAATAATTGTAGACCAGAAAGATGGACCTGGTGACCATGGCATTAAATCATTTTTTTCCCAATGGGAGAAGGATGATTTTCATTGCGCCAACTGTTAGAAATTTTGGGGATGCCTCTCGATCATGCTCCACGCCCATTGCTAGAGAGATGTGACGACCCAAGAGATCCAATCAGAATTGAACGTCATGTACCTTGCTTTGCAACTTGAACACCATATGTTGAAGGTTGATTAATCCTTCAAATATTCTTTGGGAATCCTCCTTTTGCGGGGTATTTCTTCTATCCATGGAGGCTGCTTTAGAAGGGATATTCTTTGCAAGCTCCGGAGATGTTGCCTCCTTAGAACTCTGGGAATGGCTTCAATGAGATATTTCCTATGGGCTATTAGAATAGGTCCAAATCGGGAATGACTTCAGGGCATAGCCTAAGGATCTTCCCCATCTTTTGAACCACTCTATTTTGTAGTCCTAGCTTGAAGGGGCGTGATCATTGTCCTAGTGGTGTTCTGATTTGCAGATGATGTTTTGGCTTTTTCCTATTTCTTTTCAATATGTCACTTCCTGCAACTGATGAGAGGGGTTTTCCCACTAGGACATAATCCCCTCTACCCCTTTTTGAACGACCATGTTGCCTCGATATTGTTAATTTTTGAGTTATTATTATGTTTCTTTTCAATTTACTAGATTACAATAACATAGGTAGGATAAGTGAGAGAAAAAAAATCACAATATACACAACATTTATCCAGGGAAAGCCTCATAGGGGAGAAAACCCAACAAAAAATTCCTTAATATAGATAGCTAAGACAATGCCAAGACAATAAAACAAAACACTAGAGAATATCCAACATTGAGCAATGTGCCTCTCCCTTCCCTCTTCTACCAACTAAAAATACCAAACTTGCACACTTGATTAGCGAATGAGTGAGTGAGATAATGAGGCGCTAGCCTCCTTTATTTATACTAGCTGGTAGGCATTGGAAATGTGTCTCTTCATTGGGCATGGCTAACTTCTCTTATTACTGGTTAAAGCCACTTTAATTAGGCCTAGGGGTCGACTTCTTAATTTTCATAATATAATTAGGGTTTGGCCAATCCACAAAGGGGGATTTGGTAAGTACAAATCCCGACATGATCAATCCAAAAAAGGGGATTGATCTGATGAATACTAACTCAATAATAAATAGAATACACTTTGCAGTTACAATATTTCAACACTCCCCCTTAACAAGAAGGGTATTATACAACATCATTAGGAGAGAGAGAAGGAAACGACATCAACAACATATGAAACACTGACTAGAATATATATAAATCATCAGAAGTTTTATCTCATCATCAATATCATCATCCACACCAAGGAGATGGAATGGCATCATCATCATCATCTGCATCAACATGGATTAGTATAACACTAATACATCATCATCATCAATAAAAAAATGAGGATGATACAACGTCAACAACAACAACATAACAACATGAATTCTAGAGCATCATCAACATCAACACTAAGATGGAAATCTTCAGCACAAAGTTGGCATCTCAACAACATCTTCACAAAGCTAGAAATATTTAGCACTAGGCTGGAATCACAACAATATCGACATGAAGCTAGAAACATTCAGCACTAGCCTGACATCACAACAACATTAGCACGAAGCTGGAAATCTTCAACACTATGCTGACATCACAACAACATCAACACAAAGATGGAAATCTTCAACACTAAGCTGACATCACAACAAACTTAGCATGGAGATGGAAATATTCAACACTAGGCTAGCATCAACACTACTCCCCCTTTTGGGGGAGGTCCTTTCGGAATACACCAATATTGTCTCGAAATTGCTCAAAATTTACACGAGACAGAGGCTTCATCAACACATCAACACCATGTTCATTCATGCCAACATAATGGAGCTTTATGGATTTTCTCTGCACCATATCACGAATGTAATGATATCGGATTTCTATATGTTTTCAATTGTCATGGAACATAGTGTTCTCTATCATTTTTTTGCAACTCTGGTTATCATATAGAATCATGGTTGCTTCCATATCCATCTAAAATAGGCCTTTGAAAAACTTCCAAAGCCATATGGTTTCACAATTGGCGGAACATGCAACAATGTCTTTTGCTTATGTCGTGATGAGAGCAATACTTGATTGCTTCCTACTCATCCATGGGATGATGGCTTACCCCAAACTAAAAAAACATCTTGAGGTTCTCTTTCTTTCATAGAAACTTCCATCCCAATGTGAATCGGTATATCCAATCAATCTGAAGTCATGATCTCCATTATAACTGAGACCAAAATCCAATGTAACCTTAAGGTATCTCATCACATGTTTTTTAGCAACAAGGTGAACATGTATGGGCTCTACCAGAAATTGACTCAAGGTTTTCACATAAAAACTTATATTTGGTCTAGTGTTCGTTAGATACATGAACGGTCCAATGATATGTCTGTACAACGTAACATCAACCAACTCTAACGAAGTATCAGCCAAGAGCTTAAACTTTGTTTCCATGGGTGTATTCATGGATTTACACTCCAACATATTAAACCTCTTCAATATTTTAAATGCATACTTCCCTTGGTTAAGGAATATATTCTCTTGGCTCTACCAGACCTCAAGAAAATAGAAAAAGTGCATTAGGCCAAGGTCTTTCATCTCAAATTCTGTGGCGATCTTCTTCTTACAATTAGTGATGATATTTTCTTCTCTAGTTAGAAATAAGTCATTCACATACAACAACAATATAACAGGCTCATCATTCATAACCTTGAAGTATAAGTTAGAATCAACTTTACTCTTAGTAAATCCCAAGCTCGTCAGGAAACTATCAATTATTCCATACCAAGCTCTAGCAGCTTGTTTCAATCAGTATAGAGCCTTCTTCAATCTGTAGACATGTGTTTTTTTATCTTCAACCTCAAACCCTTGAGGTTGTTCTATATACACTTCCTCTTCAATGACACCATTTAAGAAAGTTGTTTTCACATCCATCTGGCATAACTTCCATTTCATCTTAGTTGCAAGGGATATGATGTTTATGATTGAAGTGTATCTAGCTACAGAAGCAAACATCTCTTCATATCAATTCCTTCCTTTTGAGAAAAGCCACGACCTACAAATATTGCTTTATATTTTTCAATACTTCCATCGATAGCATGTTTTATCTTGTATATCCATTTGAAGGATACCACATCCTTGCTCTTTAGTCTAAGAACTATTTCCCATACACCCTTATTTATAATGGATTGGTATTCTTCTGTCATGGCATATTCCCATTCTTTCTTCTGAATGGATTCTTCAAAGAATGTAGGCTCCTTCTCTAAGAGATCATGCATCAAAGCCATGTAACTAGAGAATGGCTTGGGTTTCTTAACTTGTCTCATGGTTCCTTCAGGGGCACCATACTTCTCTCCATATTGAATAAGTTACCTTTCCCACATTGGATTTCTCTTGTGAGACATAATCATCTGGGGAGGTTCTTGAGATTCTATTATGTCATGATATTCTGTAATCTTCTCATCAAGGGAAATTATGACTTCCCTCACTGGTTCTGCAACTCTGGGAGCTACAGGTTATTTTTCATATACTTCTTCAAAATGACATATTCTTGATTTCTTGAGTGTTTCATATTCATCAAAGGTTACATCTCATCTAATCTCGATATGATGATAATATGGTATATAAATTATGAAGACCTCTGAGACCTCACAATATCCAACAAATATTCCCTTATTTCTAAAGGGTCTAGCTTGGTTCTTTTATCTTTCGGAATGTGTACAAATACGAGACAACCAAATATTTTGAGATGACTTACTTCTGGCTTCTTTCCAGAGAACATCTCTTCAAGGGTTTTGAAACCAAGTGAAATATGGGATAATATTTTATGTACATAGACTATTGTTCTTATTACTTTTTCCCATAAGTGCATTGGAAGATCTTGATCGTGGATCATAGTCTTCACTCCTTCCATTATAGCTATGTTCTTTCTTTCTACTACACCATTGTTTTGAGGATTTTAGGGAGTGTTGAGCTCCCTCTTCATCTCAGTATATTTACAAATGTTTACAAAATATTTTGAGGTGTATTCTCCTCCAGTATCTTACCTGAGTATATTGATCTTTCTTTCAGAGAGATTCTCTATCAAGTCTTTGAATTCCTTGAATTTACCAAAGACTTCATCTTTTGACTTCAAAAAGTAAACCCATGTTTTGAGAGAATAGTCATCAATAAAAGATACATAGTATACATACCCACTAATGGAGTTTGATGACATTGGGCCACATATATTTGAGTGGATGAACTCTAAGAATCCTTCTTCATTGTCACTCTTCAGGAAAGGGTTGTGATGTTCTTTCCTTGTGCACATACATTGCACACACCTTCATGGTCAACCTTGAGTTATGGTAGACGTATGACTTCCTTGCTTACATATGGTAATACCTTGTAGTTGATGTGAGCTAGTATTCTCTATAAAATTTCACATGGATTCTCAATGGAATGAGTCAAGGCAGCTTCTGAGTTACCTTTTAGCTTATACAAGCCACCTTCTTTTGTTCCAATAACAATTTCATCTTCCATGGTTTTTCCTTTAGGCCACATAAGAACTTCTCCATATATGAAAGAAACTCTAAATCCTTTCTTATCTAAATTTGAGATAGAAAGTAAGTTATTTTTCAAACCTAGTACATATAGTACATCCTTAATATTCATTGAGGTCCCTGAATCAAGTTTGTAATTTGACTCCAATACCCCTTTGATAGGGTAATGGTAATCATCTCCAAGTGTAACTTTCTGGGGAAATTTATTTTCTGTAAGGATAGAGAGAATGTCCCTTTGACCTGTCATGTTCTTGGAAGCACCACTATCTATGAGCCAATTATCCTCACCAGGTGACACTAATCCTAAGAGGGCATAGATTAAGACATTGTCTTCAATCTATTCTTTTATCATATTTGTGGGTGGCTCTTCATCTTCAACTATATGGGCATGGTGCCTTCTATTTATCTTATTGTATTCATCTCTTATAGATGGAAAATTTGTAGCAATATGTCCCATCTTGTCACAATGGTAACATTGGTAGGATGAGAAATCCTTTTCTCTTCTTTGAACTTTCTGAAACTTCTGGAATCTCCTTGGAGGGTGAGATTCTTTATGGATGAATTTGTTTGGGGAATGAGACTCCTTATGTTGATGATTTTCCTTTTGGAAGTGAGACTTCTTCCTTCCTCCTTTAGTATGATAAAATAGGGCTTGATATTCATCTCTTGATAGTATTGCTTCTCGATTAGCTACTCTTGGTTCTTCTTCAATACACTCTTCCCACAAATTGTCAAAATGTAGTTTCTCCTTTCTGGCACAAATAGTTTGGATGAACGCATATCAAGGTCTTGTGAGACCATTTAGAGCTGTCATTATGAGTTCATATTCATCTAGAGTATCACCAATTGCTTCTAGTTGTTCCTCGAATTGTGATATTCTAGAGAAATATTCATGAATTGTTTCTCCTTTCTGCATCCTTGTACTTTTGAGTCGAGTTATTAGATTCATCTTCTGGTTGATGTCCTTTACTTCATACATTATGGTTAGGGATTCAAACATTTATTTTGGAGTTTTATTTGAAGCCACTTGAGGAATCAAGTGATCTTTAATAGAGTTTGCATTGATTATTTTTTCCCTAACCGTGTCCTTTTGGTGTCTTTCTTTTTTTGCAGCATCAGTAGGTTCCAATACATCTTATTTAATGAATCTTTCTCTTCAAGAATGAGTGCAATCCTATACTTCTAGGCAAAAAATTTATCTACACCTTCTATCTTGTCAACAATCTCATTGTTTGCAGACATCTTGACCTGGAGCTAGGAAAATGACCAAAAATTGAAAATGATCAGAATTTAAATCTGAACTTACCAAGAGGTGCGCTTGGCTGAGGTGAGTAGCTTGGTGCATTCATATTTCATAAAATCCAATTTTTTTCCCCATCAAACTGGGCCTGCAGAATTCTAGACTAGTACTTTTAGTATTGGTTCTGGTTTCCTGGTTTTCTGGTTTTGTGGTACCAGTGAAAAATAGGGTTTCACTTTCCAGTAGTTCTGTCCACTGAAACAGTGCACTGAGGTTGTAAAAGAGTTCTCTAGGATAGGGTGAAATTCCTTGATGAGTTTTAGGCTAAAGTTAATCTTCAATAGAAAACCCTAATTTTCTCATACGACAACAATGGCATTTTTGCTTATCCAGTGAAAGGTGTCCTCTTCAACTTAGCTCTGATTCCATGTTAAGTTTTGATATATTACTGGGTTTCTTTTCAATTAACTAGATAAAAGTAACATGGGTAGGATCACTAAGAGAAGTAAAGTCACAAGATACACAAGATTTATCCCAGGAAGCCCTCATGGGGGAGAAAACCCAGGAAAAAATTCCTTAATATAGATAGCCAATACAATGCCAAGACAATAAATCAAAACACTAGAGAATATCCAACACTAAGCAATGTGCCTCTCTCTTCCTTCTTCTCCTAACTACAGATAACAAACTTGCGCACTTGATGAGCGAATGGGTGAGTGAGATAATGAGGTGCTAGCCTCCTTTATTTATACTAGCTGGAAGGCGCTGGAAATGTGACTCTTCACTGGGCAGGGAAAACTTCTCTTCTTAGTGGTTAAAACAACTTAAATTAGTCCTGGGGGGAAACTTAATAATTTATATAATATAATTAGCGTTTGGCCAATCCGCAAAAGGAGATTTGGTCAAGTACAAATTCTGACATGATTAATCCACAAAAGGGGATTGATATGATGGATAATAACTCAATAATAAATAGAATACACTTTGTAGTTACAATATTTCAACATATATGATGCTATCAAAGAAGAAGGATTGTAAAAGAAAACAATGCGCACACAAAGGTATTCCTTTCCACTGTAGAGATCTTGAAGGATGAACTAGATAGAGTGTATTGACTCTATTGAAGAATGGATTGAATTATAGAAGATTATTTCCACTTTTTGTCAAGCTACTGGAATGGAAGTAAATTGTCAAAAATATTGTTTTCTCTTTAAAAATATAGAGGCTGAGAATATTTAAAGGATTGAAGATATTTTTGGAATTCCCTTGGTGCATTTAGACTCTGGATTGGAGTAATTAGTGTTTAACTTAAAGCCTAATGACTATAAAGTCTGATTGGTTATGGATACTTTAGAAAATTGAAAAGAGAGTTGGCCATTGGTCTTTTAGGTGGCTATACCTGGCTGGAAGAATGGTACTTATCAAAAATTTCCTTCAAAACATCCCACTCTATGGGTGCACATTAGAAAAAGTCCCAACATTGATCAAGTAAAAAATCCGACAAGTATTTTCAAATTTTCTATGGAAGGGAGCAAGAAAACCCTTGGGTCTTCATCTCATTAATTGGGATTTGATTACAAAACCAAAATCAGTTAGAGTTTGGGGTATTCGGAACCTATACTAGTTTTCACAAGCATTTTCAACCAAGTATTTATGGAGAGCTTTGTTTGGGCCTGACCCGTGGAGTTTAACATTGCTTAAGAAATATCTTAAAGGAGAAGATGTCATCTACTAGTTAAGAACTGAAAACCACAGATACCCTATAGCTTCAGTCTTCTGGAGGAATTCTCTATTGTCTATGACTTTGTTAAAGAAGTGGTTAGCATGGTCCATCAGTACTAGTACCAGGGTATGGGTTGCTCTAGACCCTTTTGTGGGAAGCGATCCTTCTTTTAAAATCTCAATAGGACTTATTCAACCTATGCATTCTGTCAAGGTTTATACTCTTGCACATATAAGTCATACTTCTCCTTATTAGGCTTCAGGTTCAAATGATTGGTTACCTCCTTGAAATCTGGTTTTGGAAGGTGACATGTCAATAGAATGAGAATCTTATATTTTAATGTTAATATGCAGTGGAGTTTCACTAAGAAATGAAGAGGATACACTTTCATGGTCATGGAACCACTCGTTAGGTTTTATTACTCTTAAATATGCTTATGATTCATTGTTTTATCATAATGTGAAGGTGGATCCAAAATGGTGGTATAGAGCAATATGCGTTACTGCATATCCCTGTAAAAATTATTATTTTTGTTTGGTTAAGTCTACAATATCGCATTCTCACAAGGGAGAAATAAAGGCACAGAGGAGGAATAGGCCCATCTATGTGTTCATTGTGTTTAAGGACTGATGAAACCATTCAACATCTGATGGTTAACTATGAAGTCACACAATTCATATGGAAGGAATTATGTTCACAATTGAATCTCTGTGATATTTGGAAATTACAACCCTTGACTGAAAATTTGAAATCTTGGCTTTTAGTCTATCCTCGACACAGGATGGTCCCCTTCTTCA
>ML781340.1:411501-473633 GCA_009831015.1 Picea engelmannii
TGAAGAAGGGGACCATCCTGTGTCGAGGATAGACTAAAAGCCAAGATTTCAAATTTTCAGTCAAGGGTTGTAATTTCCAAATATCACAGAGATTCAATTGTGAACATAATTCCTTCCATATGAATTGTGTGACTTCATAGTTAACCATCAGATGTTGAATGGTTTCATCAGTCCTTAAACACAATGAACACATAGATGGGCCTATTCCTCCTCTGTGCCTTTATTTCTCCCTTGTGAGAATGCGATATTGTAGACTTAACCAAACAAAAATAATAATTTTTACAGGGATATGCAGTAACGCATATTGCTCTATACCACCATTTTGGATCCACCTTCACATTATGATAAAACAATGAATCATAAGCATATTTAAGAGTAATAAAACCTAACGAGTGGTTCCATGACCATGAAAGTGTATCCTCTTCATTTCTTAGTGAAACTCCACTGCATATTAACATTAAAATATAAGATTCTCATTCTATTGACATGTCACCTTCCAAAACCAGATTTCAAGGAGGTAACCAATCATTTGAACCTGAAGCCTAATAAGGAGAAGTATGACTTATATGTGCAAGAGTATAAACCTTGACAGAATGCATAGGTTGAATAAGTCCTATTGAGATTTTAAAAGAAGGATCGCTTCCCACAAAAGGGTCTAGAGCAACCCATACCCTGGTACTAGTACTGATGGACCATGCTAACCACTTCTTTAACAAAGTCATAGACAATAGAGAATTCCTCCAGAAGACTGAAGCTATAGGGTATCTGTGGTTTTCAGTTCTTAACTAGTAGATGACATCTTCTCCTTTAAGATATTTCTTAAGCAATGTTAAACTCCACGGGTCAGGCCCAAACAAAGCTCTCCATAAATACTTGGTTGAAAATGCTTGTGAAAACTAGTATAGGTTCCGAATACCCCAAACTCTAACTGATTTTGGTTTTGTAATCAAATCCCAATTAATGAGATGAAGACCCAAGGGTTTTCTTGCTCCCTTCCATAGAAAATTTGAAAATACTTGTCGGATTTTTTACTTGATCAATGTTGGGACTTTTTCTAATGTGCACCCATAGAGTGGGATGTTTTGAAGGAAATTTTTGATAAGTACCATTCTTCCAGCCAGGTATAGCCACCTAAAAGACCAATGGCCAACTCTCTTTTCAATTTTCTAAAGTATCCATAACCAATCAGACTTTATAGTCATTAGGCTTTAAGTTAAACACTAATTACTCCAATCCAGAGTCTAAATGCACCAAGGGAATTCCAAAAATATCTTCAATCCTTTAAATATTCTCAGCCTCTATATTTTTAAAGAGAAAACAATATTTTTGACAATTTACTTCCATTCCAGTAGCTTGACAAAAAGTGGAAATAATCTTCTATAATTCAATCCATTCTTCAATAGAGTCAATACACTCTATCTAGTTCATCCTTCAAGATCTCTACAGTGGAAAGGAATACCTTTGTGTGCGCATTGTTTTCTTTTACAATCCTTCTTCTTTGATAGCATCATATATGTTGAAATATTGTAACTACAAAGTGTATTCTATTTATTATTGAGTTATTATCCATCATATCAATCCCCTTTTGTGGATTAATCATGTCAGAATTTGTACTTGACCAAATCTCCTTTTGCGGATTGGCCAAACGCTAATTATATTATATAAATTATTAAGTTTCCCCCCAGGACTAATTTAAGTTGTTTTAACCACTAAGAAGAGAAGTTTTCCCTGCCCAGTGAAGAGTCACATTTCCAGCGCCTTCCAGCTAGTATAAATAAAGGAGGCTAGCACCTCATTATCTCACTCACCCATTCGCTCATCAAGTGCGCAAGTTTGTTATCTGTAGTTAGGAGAAGAAGGAAGAGAGAGGCACATTGCTTAGTGTTGGATATTCTCTAGTGTTTTGATTTATTGTCTTGGCATTGTATTGGCTATCTATATTAAGGAATTTTTTCCTGGGTTTTCTCCCCCATGAGGGCTTCCTGGGATAAATCTTGTGTATCTTGTGACTTTACTTCTCTTAGTGATCCTACCCATGTTACTTTTATCTAGTTAATTGAAAAGAAACCCAGTAATATATCAAAACTTAACATGGAATCAGAGCTAAGTTGAAGAGGACACCTTTCACTGGATAAGCAAAAATGCCATTGTTGTCGTATGAGAAAATTAGGGTTTTCTATTGAAGATTAACTTTAGCCTAAAACTCATCAAGGAATTTCACCCTATCCTAGAGAACTCTTTTACAACCTCAGTGCACTGTTTCAGTGGACAGAACTACTGGAAAGTGAAACCCTATTTTTCACTGGTACCACAAAACCAGAAAACCAGGAAACCAGAACCAATACTAAAAGTACTAGTCTAGAATTCTGCAGGCCCAGTTTGATGGGGAAAAAAATTGGATTTTATGAAATATGAATGCACCAAGCTACTCACCTCAGCCAAGCGCACCTCTTGGTAAGTTCAGATTTAAATTCTGATCATTTTCAATTTTTGGTCATTTTCCTAGCTCCAGGTCAAGATGTCTGCAAACAATGAGATTGTTGACAAGATAGAAGGTGTAGATAAATTTTTTGCCTAGAAGTATAGGATTGCACTCATTCTTGAAGAGAAAGATTCATTAAATAAGATGTATTGGAACCTACTGATGCTGCAAAAAAAGAAAGACACCAAAAGGACACGGTTAGGGAAAAAATAATCAATGCAAACTCTATTAAAGATCACTTGATTCCTCAAGTGGCTTCAAATAAAACTCCAAAATAAATGTTTGAATCCCTAACCATAATGTATGAAGTAAAGGACATCAACCAGAAGATGAATCTAATAACTCGACTCAAAAGTACAAGGATGCAGAAAGGAGAAACAATTCATGAATATTTCTCTAGAATATCACAATTCGAGGAACAACTAGAAGCAATTGGTGATACTCTAGATGAATATGAACTCATAATGACAGCTCTAAATGGTCTCACAAGACCTTGATATGCGTTCATCCAAACTATTTGTGCCAGAAAGGAGAAACTACATTTTGACAATTTGTGGGAAGAGTGTATTGAAGAAGAACCAAGAGTAGCTAATCGAGAAGCAATACTATCAAGAGATGAATATCAAGCCCTATTTTATCATACTAAAGGAGGAAGGAAGAAGTCTCACTTCCAAAAGGAAAATCATCAACATAAGGAGTCTCATTCCCCAAACAAATTCATCCATAAAGAATCTCACCCTCCAAGGAGATTCCAGAAGTTTCAGAAAGTTCAAAGAAGAGAAAAGGATTTCTCATCCTACCAATGTTACCATTGTGACAAGATGGGACATATTGCTACAAATTTTCCATCTATAAGAGATGAATACAATAAGATAAATAGAAGGCACCATGCCCATATAGTTGAAGATGAAGAGCCACCCACAAATATGATAAAAGAATAGATTGAAGACAATGTCTTAATCTATGCCCTCTTAGGATTAGTGTCACCTGGTGAGGATAATTGGCTCATAGATAGTGGTGCTTCCAAGAACATGACAGGTCAAAGGGACATTCTCTCTATCCTTACAGAAAATAAATTTCCCCAGAAAGTTACACTTGGAGATGATTACCATTACCCTATCAAAGGGGTATTGGAGTCAAATTACAAACTTGATTCAGGGACCTCAATGAATATTAAGGATGTACTATATGTACTAGGTTTGAAAAATAACTTACTTTCTATCTCAAATTTAGATAAGAAAGGATTTAGAGTTTCTTTCATATATGGAGAAGTTCTTATGTGGCCTAAAGGAAAAACCATGGAAGATGAAATTGTTATTGGAACAAAAGAAGGTGGCTTGTATAAGCTAAAAGGTAACTCAGAAGCTGCCTTGACTCATTCCATTGAGAATCCATGTGAAATTTTATAGAGAATACTAGCTCACATCAACTACAAGGTATTACCATATGTAAGCAAGGAAGTCATACGTCTACCATAACTCAAGGTTGACCATGAAGGTGTGTGCAATGTATGTGCACAAGGAAAGAACATCACAACCCTTTCCTGAAGAGTGACAATGAAGAAGGATTCTTAGAGTTCATCCACTCAAATATATGTGGCCCAATGTCATCAAACTCCATTAGTGGGTATGTATACTATGTATCTTTTATTGATGACTATTCTCTCAAAACATGGGTTTACTTTTTGAAGTCAAAAGATGAAGTCTTTGGTAAATTCAAGGAATTCAAAGACTTGATAGAGAATCTCTCTGAAAGAAAGATCAATATACTCAGGTAAGATACTGGAGGAGAATACACCTCAAAATATTTTGTAAACATTTGTAAATATACTGAGATGAAGAGGGAGCTCAACACTCCCTAAAATCCTCAAAACAATGGTGTAGTAGAAAGAAAGAACATAGCTATAATGGAAGGAGTGAAGACTATGATCCACGATCAAGATCTTCCAATGCACTTATGGGAAAAAGTAATAAGAACAATAGTCTATGTACATAAAATATTATCCCATATTTCACTTGGTTTCAAAACCCTTGAAGAGATGTTCTCTGGAAAGAAGCCAGAAGTAAGTCATCTCAAAATATTTGGTTGTCTCGTATTTGTACACATTCCGAAAGATAAAAGAACCAAGCTAGACCCTTTAGAAATAAGGGAATATTTGTTGGATATTGTGAGGTCTCAGAGGTCTTCATAATTTATATACCATATTATCATCATATCGAGATTAGATGAGATGTAACCTTTGATGAATATGAAACACTCAAGAAATCAAGAATATGTCATTTTGAAGAAGTATATGAAAAATAACCTGTAGCTCCCAGAGTTGCAGAACCAGTGAGGGAAGTCATAATTTCCCTTGATGAGAAGATTACAGAATATCATGACATAATAGAATCTCAAGAACCTCCCCAGATGATTATGTCTCACAAGAGAAATCCAATGTGGGAAAGGTAACTTATTCAATATGGAGAGAAGTATGGTGCCCCTGAAGGAACCATGAGACAAGTTAAGAAACCCAAGCCATTCTCTAGTTACATGGCTTTGATGCATGATCTCTTAGAGAAGGAGCCTACATTCTTTGAAGAATCCATTCAGAAGAAAGAATGGGAATATGCCATGACAGAAGAATACCAATCCATTATAAATAAGGGTGTATGGGAAATAGTTCTTAGACTAAAGAGCAAGGATGTGGTATCCTTCAAATGGATATACAAGATAAAACATGCTATCGATGGAAGTATTGAAAAATATAAAGCAATATTTGTAGGTCGTGGCTTTTCTCAAAAGGAAGGAATTGATATGAAGAGATGTTTGCTTCTGTAGCTAGATACACTTCAATCATAAACATCATATCCCTTGCAACTAAGATGAAATGGAAGTTATGCCAGATGGATGTGAAAACAACTTTCTTAAATGGTGTCATTGAAGAGGAAGTGTATATAGAACAACCTCAAGGGTTTGAGGTTGAAGATAAAAAAACACATGTCTACAGATTGAAGAAGGCTCTATACTGATTGAAACAAGCTGCTAGAGCTTGGTATGGAATAATTGATAGTTTCCTGACGAGCTTGGGATTTACTAAGAGTAAAGTTGATTCTAACTTATACTTCAAGGTTATGAATGATGAGCCTGTTATATTGTTGTTGTATGTGAATGACTTATTTCTAACTAGAGAAGAAAATATCATCACTAATTGTAAGAAGAAGATCGCCACAGAATTTGAGATGAAAGACCTTGGCCTAATGCACTTTTTCTATTTTCTTGAGGTCTGGTAGAGCCAAGAGAATATATTCCTTAACCAAGGGAAGTATGCATTTAAAATATTGAAGAGGTTTAATATGTTGGAGTGTAAATCCATGAATACACCCATGGAAACAAAGTTTAAGCTCTTGGCTGATACTTCGTTAGAGTTGGTTGATGTTACGTTGTACAGACATATCATTGGACCGTTCATGTATCTAACGAACACTAGACCAAATATAAGTTTTTATGTGAAAACCTTGAGTCAATTTCTGGTAGAGCCCATACATGTTCACCTTGTTGCTAAAAAACATGTGATGAGATACCTTAAGGTTACATTGGATTTTGGTCTCAGTTATAATGGAGATCATGACTTCAGATTGATTGGATATACCGATTCACATTGGGATGGAAGTTTCTATGAAAGAAAGAGAACCTCAAGATGTTTTTTTAGTTTGGGGTAAGCCATCATCCCATGGATGAGTAGGAAGCAATCAAGTATTGCTCTCATCACGACATAAGCAAAAGACATTGTTGCATGTTCCGCCAATTGTGAAACCATATGGCTTTGGAAGTTTTTCAAAGGCCTATTTTAGATGGATATGGAAGCAACCATGATTCTATATGATAACCAGAGTTGCAAAAAAATGATAGAGAACACTATGTTCCATGACAATTGAAAACATATAGAAATCCGATATCATTACATTCGTGATATGGTGCAGAGAAAATCCATAAAGCTCCATTATGTTGGCATGAATGAACATGGTGTTGATGTGTTGATGAAGCCTCTGTCTCGTGTAAATTTTGAGCAATTTCGAGACAATATTGGTGTATTCCGAAAGGACCTCCCCCAAAAGGGGGAGTAGTGTTGATGCTAGCCTAGTGTTGAATATTTCCATCTCCATGCTAAGTTTGTTGTGATGTCAGCTTAGTGTTGAAGATTTCCATCTTTGTGTTGATGTTGTTGTGATGTCAGCATAGTGTTGAAGATTTCCAGCTTCGTGCTAATGTTGTTGTGATGTCAGGCTAGTGCTGAATGTTTCTAGCTTCATGTCGATATTGTTGTGATTCCAGCCTAGTGCTAAATATTTCTAGCTTTGTGAAGATGTTGTTGAGATGCCAACTTTGTGCTGAAGATTTCCATCTTAGTGTTGATGTTGATGATGCTCTAGAATTCATGTTGTTATGTTGTTGTTGTTGACGTTGTATCATCCTCATTTTTTTATTGATGATGATGATGTATTAGTGTTATACTAATCCATGTTGATGCAGATGATGATGATGATGCCATTCCATCTCCTTGGTGTGGATGATGATATTGATGATGAGATAAAACTTCTGATGATTTATATATATTCTAGTCAGTGTTTCATATGTTGTTGATGTCGTTTCCTTCTCTCTCTCCTAATGATGTTGTATAATACCCTTCTTGTTAAGGGGGAGTGTTGAAATATTGTAACTGCAAAGTGTATTCTATTTATTATTGAGTTAGTATTCATCAGATCAATCCCCTTTTTTGGATTGATCATGTCGGGATTTGTACTTACCAAATCCCCCTTTGTGGATTGGCCAAACCCTAATTATATTATGAAAATTAAGAAGTCGACCCCTAGGCCTAATTAAAGTGGCTTTAACCAGTAATAAGAGAAGTTAGCCATGCCCAATGAAGAGACACATTTCCAATGCCTACCAGCTAGTATAAATAAAGGAGGCTAGCGCCTCATTATCTCACTCACTCATTCGCTAATCAAGTGTGCAAGTTTGGTATTTTTAGTTGGTAGAAGAGGGAAGGGAGAGGCACATTGCTCAATGTTGGATATTCTCTAGTGTTTTGTTTTATTGTCTTGGCATTGTCTTAGCTATCTATATTAAGGAATTTTTTGTTGGGTTTTCTCCCCTATGAGGCTTTCCCTGGATAAATGTTGTGTATATTGTGATTTTTTTTCTCTCACTTATCCTACCTATGTTATTGTAATCTAGTAAATTGAAAAGAAACATAATAATAACTCAAAAATTAACAATATCGAGGCAACATGGTCGTTCAAAAAGGGGTAGAGGGGATTATGTCCTAGTGGGAAAACCCCTCTCATCAGTTGCAGGAAGTGACATATTGAAAAGAAATAGGAAAAAGCCAAAACATCATCTGCAAATCAGAACACCACTAGGACAATGATCACGCCCCTTCAAGCTAGGACTACAAAATAGAGTGGTTCAAAAGATGGGGAAGATCCTTAGGCTATGCCCTGAAGTCATTCCCGATTTGGACCTATTCTAATAGCCCATAGGAAATATCTCATTGAAGCCATTCCCAGAGTTCTAAGGAGGCAACATCTCCGGAGCTTGCAAAGAATATCCCTTCTAAAGCAGCCTCCATGGATAGAAGAAATACCCCGCAAAAGGAGGATTCCCAAAGAATATTTGAAGGATTAATCAACCTTCAACATATGGTGTTCAAGTTGCAAAGCAAGGTACATGACGTTCAATTCTGATTGGATCTCTTGGGTCGTCACATCTCTCTAGCAATGGGCGTGGAGCATGATCGAGAGGCATCCCCAAAATTTCTAACAGTTGGCGCAATGAAAATCATCCTTCTCCCATTGGGAAAAAAATGATTTAATGCCATGGTCACCAGGTCCATCTTTCTGGTCTACAATTATTTAAAAAAAAACAGTTTATATATGCATGAGTTAGGCTTTAGTTCTTTTAGTGTAGGGGTAACATTCTATTTACACACTATTGCTCTCTTTCAGTCCTTGGAATTATCAAAGAACTAATTTTTTTCCATCATAAATATCTGGTTATGTATTAATTTTGTGGACATAGAAAATACAATTTGGAGAAATTAGTTAGGGAAGAGTTAGTTTCTTGGAGTGGCAACTATGTCTCAAGCAAAAACATAATATCATATAACGATTTTTCATGGGAGGTAATAAAATTCTACTTACTTACAAAAAAAAAAATAGGTAAGAAGGTAAAATAATGTTGTGAAAAAAAAAGATAATTAATAAATTATAAATTAAATCAGAATTAAAAATCCCTTCTCACTTTCACCCCTTTCATCTTAGTTTCATTATCATTATTATATTTAATTAATTAATTTAATTGTTATTTAATTATTAATCAATTTATTATTTTTTATATTGTTAATATCCCTTCTTAATATTCTTAATATTGACTTCTTTAACTCTCCTCCCCTAAAAAAACCTGAATTTATCATTTTTCTCTACCAACAATTTTATCTTCTTATCTCTCCTTTATTGTTATCAATAATAATTACAAATTTACAAGAGTAATTCACCGTAATACATTAGTTTCTTTTAACCTTTGTTTATACCTTTGTTTATATATTTTATGTTTATTAATTTTTAATAATTTTCTCTCATTATCACTACTCTCTTTTCATCCTACCTCCTTATAATTTTTAGCTTTAATTATTTAGTGACTCAATTATCATTAATTATCTTTTTATTTTTATTTTTATTTTTAATCTTCTCATCATTATTTTACTCTTAAACTATTAATAAAAAAAAAATTTAAAGTGATTATAATGAATTATTCCTTTTACTAATTTTTGTCCACATTTCACCAACAATTTTATTCTCATCCTATATAAACCCCTTCCCTCAACACTCTTTTAAACTCTCCGAAATCTGAAACAACAAAGAATTTCTAATATGTAATATGTATTTGTAATACATAAATTGCAAGACATTTACTAGTAAAATTAGCCCACTACAATCAAAACATAAAACTACCCATACTCTTTCTTGCAAAAGCGGAAAAATATGAAATAATATAAAATTGTAAATGATTAATTGTTCAAATAAATTAGCAATAAATATCAAAGGAAGCATAGATAAAATGATGCCTAATATTTCCCATGATGGCATCCTTGGTATATAAGATGCTCATCAATTTCATATGTAATGTAAGGATAGTGTGAATTAACAATCTTGCTAACTAAGGGGTCAAGAGACTACCAAACCTCACACCCTAAAGGAAAGGTGAAACAATGAAGACATTTCACATACTTTCTTGTGATATGATTTGCATGGATAGAATGAAAAATTTGAATATAAATATAAGTTTTAGATATTTCATCAAGAATATAAAAGAGTTTCTATTTTAAAGACATTAAACAAACAATTAGATTCATATGGTTTCACTTATAAGCGGATATAAATTGATAGAAAAAACACAATAAAATTTAATATTTAAATAAAACTATGATATATCATAACATGATGAGGTAAAAAGTCATAGGTCTAGGTAAATGCAAGTATATCAACATGAAATTCAATCAAATGGATTGGAAAACTAGAACTTTATCTTTAATATTTAAATAAAACTATGATATATCATAAAATAGTTATGATGAGGTAAAAAGTCATAGGTCTAGGTAAATGCAAGTATATCAACATGAAATTCAATCAAATGGATTGGAAAACTAGAACTTTATATCAACTCAATGATATGGACCATTTCCCTAATCCCGTGATACACCCAATGTCATCTCACTTATAAATTTATCTTTAAGTAATTAATATAGAATTTAACATAATTAATATAGAATTTAACATTTTTGCAAAACACGTTTACTATTACAAGTAAAATATCTGTAAATATAGAATTTAACATTTTTGCAAAACACGTATACTATTACAAGTAAATTATCTGTAAAAATTGCTAAGCCTGGCTCATTTATAGTGTATTCCTAATAGATGTACATCAATGGCTATTGTTTGAATTTGTCTTGAAATGGGTATTGGGTATTGTTTGAATTTGTCTCGTCTGGTTATTACTAGCAAATTGATATTCCCTTAGTTTGTTTTCTTGATTTGATCCCTCTTTGGTAGACTCTATTTGGGCTCTGATCTAGGCTCATTTTCACAAGAATAAATACTTGGGATCACTAATTAGTAATCACTTCCCCATAAACTTCTATAAACAATATTTAATGATAGAATTTCTCTCTTCCCAATGTGAACCTAAGACAAAGTTCTTAACCATTCCATATTCCAATGCAACTAAATGGAATGTAATCTAACCATTGCACACACTACATAAAAAAAACTAAAACCAAAATCCCATATTTCCTTTAAGATAGTAAACGTATTTACTAAATAACTACTACAAGAAAAATACCAAGAAAAAATTTGGAGACCAAATCATATTTTTTTAAGTCACAGGAAAAGAGACAAAAAACATTAATGATCCCAACTGTTAAGTTAAGAACCTTGAGACTATGTGCTTATGTATAACCTTCATTAGTTTTCCTCTCAACATGTAAACGCTTTGTATTAATTTATGGTTTTCATTAATAATACTAGGAGGCCGATCGATTATTGCAATCTCCATAATAAATAATATTTGACCCAACTATTCTATATAAGAATTGGTGGCAATTACTCTCTTTATAGTTATAGGAGGATTGAGATTGTCCCTTGAATTTGATTGTGGAGTTGGATTATTTGGGCTAGGATCACTATGCATAAACAGGTAGTATCATAGCAAAGATCATATAAAGGTCGTATTAAATTCAAGGTGAATGCACATGTTGACCCTACAATGGTATGTATATGATCTGATAGAAATATCTATGATTCACGACTAACTTATATCATGTAAGTAGGTAGCCTATAATTAATGTCAATGGATGTTCTTCTATATGGTTGGGTCATTCTATACATAATATACTAGTGCACATGCAAATGACTCTAAGATTGTTCACATCATAGAATAACCAAACAAATGTGTTCCATTATGGGATTATAAATTCCATTTTTGGATGACAAAATGAGAAAATAAAAAAATTGTTCTAAATGATGAGCAAATTTGGACTGATATGAGAAATGAATAATAAAGGGAAATAGGGAAACCTGATTTCCTAAACATTGGCTACTCAAATATATCATCTAAATTAGTAACAAGCTCTCCAAAAGAACAAAAATGTAGAGATATGAAACTTAAACCCTATTGAAAATATTTAGCAATGAATTTTTTGGTTCCTTTGTGAGGAAAACATGAGAAAACCTGGAAAAAAATACTAACATTTTCTTACGAAAGAATCTCCCCTCTATCTTATCGTGTAGAAAATCATCTTTCCAGGGTGATAAACCCTTAAATAGTTTTCCAAGGTACTTAAGTTGAGTTTGAAAATATCACGAATGTCTTGATTTCTTGTAGATAGAACCACCAATTGTGAATCCATCGTTTTTTAACCAGAGTTTGAAAATTCCATGGAAATCATGACTTCTTGCAAACCAAACCATCAATCAAGCCTCCATTGTTCATATCTTGACCCATATTTTATGAGCAAAATGAAATGACTACAGATTATTAACAGGTGCTTAACACAAAATAACAGAGATATAGTAAAATTGGTTTTCTATCAATAAGTAAATAAGATGAAACTGTAAAATGCAGCGGAAGCAAGCTTGTCGGAATGGTGGCAGCTTTTCTCTAAGAAGAGATGTGATGGTTGCGCTCATTCACCAAAAGATTATTACAATGAGGCTATGAAGGCCATTTTACAATAAATAGGAATGTCAAAAACCCTAGACATCCAAAAACCTATCCCTAGGAGATGAAGCACCAAAAGTCATGTGGGCCCCGTTTGAGTAACTTAGTACATCAACTTCCCGGGGTCGTAACTTTTTCATACGATCTCTGTTTTAGGCATATGATAGACTGTTGGAAAGGCATCATAGAGGAGATTAATTTTGGAGACACAAATATTCCTTTGGCTATCATTGATAAGATCAATCTTGAAAAACATTCATTTAGGCCCTAAAGATGGCCCCGGAAGTTAAAACTGTTAAAAATAGTAAATTGCCAAAATTTTCAGAAAATTGTTTTGAGTCAGTTGGAAAAGGTGGGTGGAAAATGATATCCACCTGGATAAATTCTCCCTCATTATGAATAAATGGTCTCGATTGCATTGATTCCCCCCATCAAATGAAGAAATTTCTGTTGAATTTGGCCCCAGGTGAGCCACTTGCCTTGGTGCAGGAGATGCCCTGCTTTGACAACTCAATAAAGATGGATCCTTTACTGTCGATTTCCCTTGATATGTGTATCCATAATATGATTAATGGATTCCCATTGTATGTAGTCAGGGTTGATATTTGTTGGTGTCAACTATTCTTCTACATCTGAGGTGTCTAATAATGGTGGGAAATAAGGGCGAAGGAGATCAACGTTGAAAACTGGGTGCAGGCCAAGGAAAAGAACGCCTAACAAGACCCCATCAGAAGCTTTGCCCACTTTGTTGTGGGTCATACACCATCACCAAGGCCATGGGGGATAATTCTTTTCCTTGGCCTGGTTGTTACAGGTCTGGTAGTGAATGTACTGGGGATGATAATAAGAATTTCTTCAAATCATTGAACGCTTGTTGTTGGGACCGACTCCACACAAATTTATCCTTACCACCACCCTTGGTTATTTGTTTGAGGGCCCATGCAATATGGGAGAATCTCAAAATGAACCTGCGGTAGAAATTGGCAAGGCCCAAGAAGCTCTGAAGCTCAATGAGTGTGGTTGGGACTGGCCAGTCACGGATGACTTGGATCTTGGTTGGATCCACATGTACACCATGTTGATCAACGATCTAGCCAAGGTAATGGACCCTATCCATGCCAAAGGAGCATTTTTCCAAGTTGGCATATAGCTTGTGCTACCATAGGGTGTGCAGAACCTATTGAATATGCTGCAAGTGTTCGCACCAAGTGTTGTTGTAAATGAGAATGTCATCCAGATAAACCACTACAAAAGTATTGGTGAATCGAAGTAGGATATAATCCATCATCCTCATGAAAGTGGTTGGAGCATTTGTCAAAACAAAGGGCATGACCGACCATTCAAAAAGGCCTTCCTTTGACTTGAAGGTGGTTTTCATTACATCTGTCTATTCTATCGGGACCTAGTGGTAGCCAGACTTTAGATCAATATTACTGAAGTATTTTTCCCCCGTGAGTTGATCAAGGAGGTCGTCGATTTGGGGAATCAGGTACCAGTTTCTGACTATGATTTTATTCAAAGCCCAGTAATCAATGCAGAGTCACCAGGTTCCATCTTTATTTTGTGCCAACACGATTTGGTTCCCACAAGGTGATGAGATGGGATGGATGTGCCCCTTATGGATTAGTTCTTAGATCTCTCATTTGATCTCATCATTCTCTAACTGAGAGCAATGATAGACAGGACCATTGGGCAGCGGTGCGCCAAGGGTCGGATCGATGAGGTGCTTGACCTGGCAGTGCAGAGATACCTCGGTAGGTGAGGAGAAGATATCTGAGTATTCTTCCACCACCTTATCTAATTTCTTCTTTTTTGTGGAGAGGTCGTCTTCAGAGACCCTGGATGTGGCTGTGATTTTTCATTGATTTTGAGAGAAAATACTGAAAAAGACAAACTTCCTTATCTGAGAGATGAACTTCTTGCATTGATTAGTAGAGATCAAGGAAATAGAACTAGGTGGGATTGCATCGAGTGTCCTGTACAATTTCCTATTCAAAGTAATAATAACACTACGAGGCCTAGACTCATATACAACATGACATTTCCATAAATAATGTTCGTCCAAAATAACGTCACAAAATTTGAGAGGAGAAACATCACACAATACCTCATCTTTGAAGGGCCTGATGCTATATGACATTCGACACCGTTGGCTGACGTGGAGATCTCTTCTTTGGTCGAGCCATCCAATGGTGTAGGGTTGTGGGTGTGGTGTTGTCGGCAGGGCCAACCACTTGACAACCTCTATTGAGATGAGGTTCTGTTGGCTACCACTATCAATGATGAAGTTTAATGGGGTGCCTTTTACCCACATCTTTGAATGGAAGAGGCGTTCTCCTTATTCCCGCTCGTCTGGTTCAGCAGGATGGAAATTGGTGGTAGCAACGATGGCACTGGGTTCCGCATCAATGATTTGTCTTCCTCTTTCTGGTTCTGGCTCAGAGTCATAACCCGCATCTAATTCAGAGGATTTCACTTCGGCCACCAACAACTACTTTGAGTGGCATTCAACAGTGTTATGCCAAGGGATATTATGGAAGTTGCACCACTTCCCAGTATCTTTCTTTGTATTTCTAGTGTCCTTATTTTCTTGCGTCTTGGATTGGTTGTTTTGATACTATCCATCTTTTCTTTGTCCATTTTTCTATGGGTTGGGTCCACCCTTTCCTAGATTTTGTTGTGAGGAGTTCCCAGGCCCAAATTTTCACGTCTTTTGTTTGAGCTTCTGCTCGATTTTGATGGCATATTGGTAGGTCGCGACCAAGGATGAGATGTCCATAAATTCCATTTCGGTCTATATGTATCTATTCACAGCATCACGATACTTGAGCACCATATGTTGCTATGAATATTTGATACCCATCTTGGTGCGTAAGGTATGGAAGATATTTGTGAAATCTGGCACTGCTTGGTCTCTTTCTTTCCACAGTGTTGTGCATTTGGTATACAAGTCATCATAACTTTCAACATGGTAGTATTGTTTCTTAATAGCATCCCTAAAGGATTCCTAGGTGGTCGTGACTATAAATAATTAGGGTTCCTCTATTTCCTTTTTCTCACAGAAAGTTTCCCACCAATCTTTGACATGGGGAACGACTTTGAGGAGCGCAAAAGTAATATTTTCTCTCTTCGAAAAGTTATGGATAGAGAAATACCCTTCTAGTAGATTCAACCACTTGTCTACAACATCTACTTCTATCTGACCTTCAAATATAGTAATATCAAATTTTATTTGTACCTTGAAGGGGGCAGCGCCTCCGCTCGAAGAATATGTGTCGCATATTGGTAGCTGCCAAAGGATTTGCGCGAAACTATCCATGATCTTGTTCCTTTGTTGCATGAGGGATTCCTCAATCAATAGTTTGAAAGGATCTCTTGTCCCGTCATATTTCTTTTCTTCTGCCATGAGAGGTCGCTTGGGCGTGTGAGATATTTTGTCCTCAAGAGAAACAAGCTCCAGACCCAACTCTTTGTACTCTGACCTCATTGAGGACATGCATTAAGATGACAAGGAGAAGATCCCTATGATACCACTGATCTGGATTTTATGAGAAGAACGAAATGACTACATATTATTAATAGGTGTTTAACACAAAATAATAGAGATACAGTAAAACTGGTTTTCTATTCAATAATTAAATAAGATGAAATTGTAAAATGTAGCAGAAACAAGCTTGTTGGAATGGTGGTGGCTTATCTCTAAGAAGAAATGTGACAGTTGCTCTCATTCGCCAAAAGATTATTACAATGAGGCTCTGAAGACCTTTTTACGATAAAAAAGAATACAAAAAAACCTATACATCCAAAAACCTAACCCTAGAAGATGAAGCGCCAAAAGTCGTGTGGGCCCCATCTGGGTAAGTTAGCACATCAACTTCCTGGGGTCGTAAATTTTGCATATGATCTTTGTTTTAGGCATATGATAGCCCGTTGGAAAGGTATCATCAAGGAGATTAATTTTGGGGTCTCAATAATTCCTTTGTCTATCATTGAGAATATCTATCCTGAAAAGAATTCATTTAGGCCCTCAAGATGGCCCCGAAAGTTAAAACTGCTAAAAATAGTAAATTGCCAAAATTGCCAGAAAACAGTTTTGATCCAAATGGAAAAGGTGGGTGGCCACCAATATCCACCTGGATCATATATATTGAAGTTATTCCTATGCAAGGGTTTCATTGTTGAATAACATTTTCCATGGGAGGAGACCAGGAGGAGAAAAAATGAGGCTACTAGGGTTTCATTATTTTCCATGGGAGGAACACGGGAGGAGGAAAAATGAAGTGGATTAGAATTTTCCAATGTTTAATATTCCACCCTACCCCACTCTAAAATCCCTATCTCTCACCCCCAATACCTATATTAGTGCCTAATATTAAAAAAATCCCTCCACCCATACTAGACATCAATATATTGTTGCAAGTTTTCATCCCTTTTTATGTCACCTTTATGAATGGATGTGTTGATTTTCTCAATATTTGGGTCATCAACTTCTAACATACTTTTAGGGCCCTAATTTATTTTTTTTGGCCTTGTGATAGATGATCTTTCTTATCCAATGAAAAAATTATTCTTCTCATTCAGATATTTCTTATGAGCTATTGTGCACCTAAAACATAGTTCATATGCAAAAGTTGTGGTGTTGGCAAGGTAATAATCCAAATATTATTTGCAAGTCCATGTGTCCACCATGTTATCACACCATAATTCAAATATGCGAAGTCGTTGACATGTGGGAATCCACTATAGACTTCTAGAAGAATCATGAAGGCTCCAAAAGGGTTTCAAAACCCTTATCCTAACGTGAATTGTATCTATTAAAAACCTTGTAGAAGGGGTTCGGGAGGGGGTTCATTTTTTCACTAGCCGCCAATTGTTCCATAGTATGAATATGAGTGTGGAGGAGACGCTAATAGACCAAAAAGACAAAAACTAGTATCGAGGACTATAGAAGATCATAGTGTCTCATACCTTTGCAATAATCTTGAATAACTTTGTAATATGTATCGTAATCTCCTTAATATAAAAAGTCAAAATACATAATCATTCATTAATTGTTTGTTTTCTTGTACGAGTTTCCAACATAAACATTTGTGCTCCATTGTGTGGTTTTTCTATTGAGGTCTATTTCATTTGTTGCACTAATTAAGGAATTTAAATGATGTGTTTTTATAGTATCAAAACATTTAAAATACAAAAAATAGTAATACAGTTTATTATAACTGTTTAAAGTTTAGATTTATTTATGCAAACTAACCAATAAAATATCTAAAATAATTTAAAAATAACCTCCATATTGATATAATTCAACTTATGAAATCTTTTAATTTATAAAAAATTGTCCATTATAAATAACTATATAAACCAAAAAGATGATAAAACCATTTGACATGAAAAGTCTTATATTTTTAACCACCTTAATTGAGAGTTGAAATTTCCATGGAAGAGTCTTTAATGTAATCAAATGACGATTCTACGTTATGCATTTATACTTAATCACAATGTTTTTTACCATCTTTATTCAATATCATTTCTAATTTTTTAATCCAAATCAACTTTCTTTCTAATTTTCTATATTTAATTCCTCATAAATCATGCAAGTATTTATTTTGAAAGACACTCCTACACCTTCAAAGTTAAGGGCTCTCATGTCATATTCATTTGCAGTAGGGAAAAAGAGACCACTTTTAAGTTATCCCCCACCTCCCAAATTGAAATTGAAAAAATAACATAATTTACTATGAGAAAATATCATAATATACTATTAATTGAGAAAATAATATATTAATAATTAGGATAGAACAAAGCAACATAGACATCATCCACTCCTGAGAATAAACGAGAGAGATGGGTATCGTATCGTCCATTAAACGCCCCCTCTTGATATCGATTATCAAATCACCATGTAATAATCTGAACTTTTGGACATTAATTTTCATCACGTATTAATTTGAACTTTTGGCTTATCCTTTTTTTTTATTTTTATTGTTTGATTTTGTAAAAAGTTAGGTGAGGAATGGTTGGATTTGCAGATTTAAGATTTGAGGGGCTAAGTTTGTATAATCCTAGTGTCTTAGGGATTTTTCAGCAAGGCAGATCCATTTATGCATTCAAAAATGCAATTTAAACAACAAAAAATAGTGATTTTGTCCAAATTTACATGGTTGAATTCCAGCCAAAAAAACCCAAAAGATAAAACGTTTAGCCAATGCCTTAATTTTCTACCTAGTTTCCTACCATGCTAAGCTAATTTATAACACATCATTCAAATTCAAGCAACATAAGTTCCTTCTCGTAAGAACTACACACCTGGGTCTGCAGAGTCATCATGTGTGCTCAATTTGGGTCTGGTTTTTGAGGCATTTTGAGGGCCATAAATGGATAGGGGTATCATCAAAATTCCGAAGCAATGCAACTCCTCGTTGTACCATAGGGAATCACGTGTTTGAATATGCTTCCATCCTTTCCACATGAATTTACTCTCCAGATTATATCTCTTAAATCGCAAAATGTCAAACGATCGAGACTTGGTCGAGCCTGGAGATCCCTAACCCCATGAGGAGCAGGGTTTCAAAGACCACATCGACCGCTATTTATTTTCCACTTTATAGGTTGTTAGACCGGCTTCCTAGCCATAGGATCTGTTCCACGTGTTTCTATTCAGGCAGTAGGATCCATGTCACTGTAGCCATCGGATTTGTGCCACGTGGAGCCAGAAGGTGCAGTTTTGTACCATTTTTGTCATACGGTATGTAAACTCAACCGTTCAATTTTCGACATGTGGCATTGTCCAAGTCATAGATCTGGGCCATTCAATCGTCGACACGTGGCACTTTTAGGGCCGTAGATTTGGGTCATTCATTTTCTCCACGTGGCCTCCTCTAGGCCGTAAATCTAAGCCCTCTGATATTGGACACGTGGTTGACTACTGGCCCTAGATCTGGGATTTTCGATATTGGACATGTGGCCCTATAGTGGCCCTAGATTTGAGCCATCATATTGTCGACACGTGTTTATTTTGAAGTTGTAGATCTGAGGCATCCGATCGTCGAAAAGTGGCCCATTTCTGGCCACAGATCTTCTTTTGTTCGATAATCGACACATGGTCCTTTTCTGTCCATATATCCAGGTTGTTCATTCTTCAACACATATCTCTTTTATGACCACAAATCTTGATCGTCCGATCATCAACACTTGGTTATTTTTAAGCCGTAGGATATCGTCCTTGCTTGCTTCCTCTATCGATTGGTCTCTTGTACTCGTACTCGTTTGTTTGTAGGGGAAGTTGCAACATCCATATATCTATATTGGGGAATCCATAGCGCTTAATAGGGGGCGCATTTGAGAAAGTTATTCCCGAAAGGAGAAACTATTAATTATAGAATACAATATTTTTCTCTACATCTAGATTTAGAGATAATAATATAATCTCATAATATTGAATTTTCTTGTTTCATTTACGAAGCTCTAGGGATATGTTTGGCGTGAAGATACTGCGTCGATTTCCTACTCAAAGCTATTCGAGCTTGTTCTAAGGAAAGGCCATGCAGTGAATGAATAGAACAACACAATAAATAAGATATAACTAATTAGATAATTTATTAAAAGGTGATATGTAATATAAAATTAACTTTTTCATTAAGTTTTAGTTTAGTGTGGAAAATTGAGATGTTGCTCAAGTTATATATATATATATATATATCAAGTATTGTTCAGTAATGTTGTTGGGAATTTGGGTCTTTGGGTAAAATATGCTTCAAGGGTTAACAAATACTATGAATCTAGTGGTTGTACCTAGATTACAGAGAAAATTCAGAAATGAAACTAAAAATCCTAGCTCCAAATTAAATTACTCTCTTAAACCCTTAATATTCATCAAATAAAGAAACAACTAGAGAAAATAGATAAAAAACCAAAACAAGAAGTTTCAAAAGAATGAACAAAATCTCTATTATCTCAATGGAAAGTTCTTTACATCTTGTAGAGGATGCCTTGGACAAAAATGAACTCATGTGCCTCCTCTCTAGGAGGGTTGTTTATGCTTCTTGGGTGTGTGGGTGCTCTCTCCTCCTTATGGTTGTAAGTATGAATGAGTGGTGCTCGAAATTCTCTTAAGAGGCTAAGGAAGGTTCTTGAGCTATGGTGCAAAGCCAACAACATTTACCTGCAATGGATGGAATGTGTGAGAAATGGGGGAGGTCACTTGGTTTTGTAAGCGAAGTTGCTGATGGGAAATGATTTAAAGGTGAGTTTATTTAGATGGTACACATACTATGAATGGTTTGTTTTGGTTAACCTATCATTTTTCTCTAGGTGATCAATTTTTGGGTGATAACATATGCCTCCTAATGTATGATGTTAGAAGGACATCGTATGACTAAAATACATTATATTTATTTTTACCAAGGGATGAGAAATACAAGGAGAAAAACCAAAGAGAGAGAAGTGTTGTGGGAAGAAGAAACAACCATGGAGGAATCCAGAGACCACCTATCAAAAATAAAGACACAATGTGGTGAGATACATGATAGAAAAGAAAGAAACAACTAGAGAAAATGAATAAAAAACCAAAACAACAAGTTTCAAAAGAATGAACAAAATCTCTATTATCTCAATGGAACGTTCTTTACATCTTGTAGTGGATTCCTTGGAGAAAAATGGACTCATTTTCCTCCTCTTTGGGAGGTTTATTTATGCTTCTTGGGTGTGTGGGTTCTCTCTCCTCCTTATGTTTGTAATTATGAATGGGTGGTGTTAGAAATGCTCTCAAGATACTAAGGAAGATTCTTGAGATATGGTGCAAAGGCAACAACATTTACCTACAATGGATGGAATGTGTGAGAAATGGGGGAGGTCTCTTGGTTTTGTAAGTGAAGTTACTGATGGGAAAAGATTTAAAGGTGAGTTTATTCATATGGTACACATACTATGAATGATGTGTTTTGTTTAACCTATCATTTTTCTCTAGGTGATCATTTTTTGGGTAATAACATATGCCCCCTAATGTATGAGGTTAGAAGGACATCGTATGACTAAAATACATTATATTTATTTTTACCATGGGATGAGAAAGGCAAGGAGAAAATCCAAAGAGAGAGAGAAGTGTTGTGGGAAGAAGAAAAAACCATGGAGGAAGTCAAAGGAGACCACCTATCAAAAATAAAGTCACAAGGTGGTGAGATACATGATATCAAAGAAGAAAAAAACTAGAGAAAATAAATAAAAAACCAGAACAACAAGTTTCAAAATAATGAACAAAATCTCTATTATCCTAATGGAAATTTATTTACAGCTTATAAAGGATTCCTTCGAGAAAAATGGACTCATTTGCCTCCTCTTTGGGAGGGTTCTTTATGATTCTTGGGTGTGTGGGTTCTCTCTCCTCCTTATGGTTGTAAGTATGAATGGATGGTGCTAGAAATTCTCTAAAGAGACTAAGGAAGGTTCTTGAGAAATGGTGCAAAGCCAACAACATTTACCTACAATGGATGGAATGTGTGATAAATGGGGGAGGTCTCTTGGTTTTATAAGCCAAGTTTTGATTTGGTTTTATTTTATTCTTCTTTTCTAAATAATTACAAGAGGGAAAAGGTCATAGAAGGGTTTTTTATTTATTTATAAAGTGAATATAACTTTCAGAAAAGTGGTTCATTACGTGATATTGATGGGAAATGATGTAAAGGTGAGTTTATTCACATGGTACGCATACTATGAATGGTGTATTTTGGTTAACCCAGAATTTTTCTCTAGCTGATCAATTTTTGGGTGATAACATATGCCCCCTAATGTATGAGGTTAGAAGGACACTGTATGACTAAAATAAATTATAGATTATTTTTACCAAGGGATGAGAAAGACAAGGAGAAAATCCAAAGTGTAGTGTCCCCAAGGCCGAGCCCCGTTGTAAACCAAGTTCTGAAAGGAGTTGTGATTATGTTTTATAGGGTAGTGAGCCAAGTTCTTATAAGTTGGAGACTTATGTGTTTGTTAGGCCAGGGAACCTAAGTGTTGAAGGCCAGGAGCCTGTTGTTGTACTTTTATGTATGTAAAACATTTAATAAAATATAAACACCGCCAGGTGAAGACCGACCACGATGAATGAGTGAAGGGAGACTAAGCATCGACAGAGTGGGAAAGGAATTAGGGGCTGGAAGGTGGGAAAGGGGCTAAGTGTTGAGCCTGGGAGCTAAGCCTAGGGGGCTTAAGCCCGGGAATAATATTTTAATATTATTCCAAAAAGACATGTGCATTTTATGTTTTATCCTAAGTTTTTGCAAGGGAGGATGTACAAGGGTGATGCGTCCTGGTGGAATGCATACAGTTCCATGGGTGACAAGTGTCAACCCTGCCGCATGCGAATAAACGGCCAGGGTGAGCCGTGAGAAAGGTTCCTCCTCCTCCATTCGACTCTCGGACTGCTAGAAGGTGAACTGGTCTGACTCCTGCAAAGAAACCCTCGTGCATCCTCTGAACCAAAAAGGCCTGTATCTATGTTTGTTCCGGGATAGCCGGTACATCCCCTTTCTTAACAGTTTGAACCTGCGTTGAACCCTGCGTGGATTGTTTGTCACGCATCCTTGAAAACCAGAGCGTGAGTCTATCTTGTGTTGGCGGATTAGGAAATAAGAAATGACCTGCAATTGTTGAACCTCTTGGAAAGCCCGTGTCTGTTTTCCCCATGGGTTGTTGTGACCACGCAATGCTGGACTGCGTGGGGTCTTGTTGGCCAGTGGTACAATGCTCTCTCCAGGTGAGATAGGTGATTGAGGTTGGTAGAATAGGTTTTTGGCGTGTGAGCGATTCTCTCCAGGTGAGAGAGTGCATGGAGGAAGGAGAGGACTCCTGGAAGGAACCCTGTAGCTGCCACAGAGCCCAGAGACTTCTGGTCCGACCTGTTTCTGTAACCTAAGGCAAGGGAGATTAGTAGTTGAAGGACTGTCCAGGTGACAGAGAAGGTGTATTCTCCTGGGGTGGAACATGCATGTGGGGAATGAGGGACTATTGGCAGTGAGCGTGGGAGGTTCCTGGGAGAGAATTCCTTCCTTGTGGTTGTTTGTTGTTTTCCTTGTAACCTCAGCTAGCCTAGTATTCCTTGTCTTGGGGTGGAGCTTAGTCCCAGCTCGGGCATGACCCACTATTGAGCTGATGAGCAGTGTGGTCTAAGGCTGGGAGGTTCGTGGAAGGCCTGCACTTGGTTGGTGGAATCTACCATTGATAAAGATAAGTATCTAATTATTCTTTAATCATGTTTTTCATGACTGTGTTGCTTATGTATCATGTTTTCCGCTATGTATATGAATTAATATGAAAAGCTAATTGCTTGTTGATTATGGAAATAATTCATATGAATACTCTGTGTTGAATGTGTTTATGGTTTAAATTCATGTGGGTTAAATAACATCTGTATGAGTTATGTACAAAGTTGTGTTATAGTATTCTTTTAAGAGCGACTAAACCTTAGTAGCAGAAAAGGTGCGCTACAGTTTGGTATCAGAGCCAAGGTTTCGACACTGAGCCTAGATGGGCCAGTGGAGGGGTCTTTAGACCGAGAATGCGAAGGGAAATTGGGTCTGGAAGGCCAATTTCGTACCCTGGTTTGCTCCAAAATGTCAAGGAGTTACTTGATGAGTTTTAAAGCTCAGGAGGTATAGAGGCGCTATGAAACCGCAGCCAATGTGGTATGAGTCCACAGGGAGAGAGGACTCCACACCGCTGGTGTAGGAGCTCTAGGATTTGTTCGGGAGGGAAGGCGAACCCTGGTGACCGTCAGATCTGAAAAGTGTGCACGGGGTTTAAAGCCCTTTGGATATTGCACAGGAGTGTGGAAATCACGATACATGAAATCCCAAATTATTCAGGACCGTCCATCTCGAAGGGACAGGTGGCGATAATAAAGAGCCCGTCGGCATTTCGCATGTCGAAATATCGGGATATCAGCATTCGTGAAATCAGGAGTCACGATGACAGGAGGTTGGGAATTTTCATGGTAAAAGTCCCGGGAATGATCTGAGTCGTCAGTTTGTGGGGACATGTCGCAGATATCGAGCGACCCATCAGTATATCGGCTACCGGGGTTTTGAGTTGACATAGAACTTTGTCATCAGGGAATCGCAAGTTGAAAAATCCTGAGATTGGATCTGAGCCGTCTGTCAGTTGGGACAAGTGTGCGAGATTGGGAGCCCATCGGCATATCGGGGTTCGGCATTTCACGAATCCTGAAGACAAGGCACCCGAAGCATTTGAAATCGTGAAATCACAAAATAGCGAGAAGCGGCGAGGACCGTCCATTCTTGGGGACGCATGGATGAGATCGAGGCATTCGGGAAAGTTCCGGAAGGAGAGTCATCCATCGGGAAATCGGGGTTTGGGGAATCGCGAATCCTGAGGACATATGTGTTTTGGCATTGGAAAGTCGGAAACCCCGATAGGAGGTATGACTATGGTCATATAAGGGGAGGTCGTGTGAACCACGAGTCTAGCTGGAGGGCTAACGGGAGTTAGAGTGCATCGGCGTTTGGAAGCCCAAAACCCCGAAAGGATCTAGACCATTAGATCTAGCTCATCGAGGATTGTTGGATCATGTATAAGAAACCGTGTATCGGATTTTTGGGATAGGAGTGACAAGAGGTTGGGAGTCACTACGTAATGAAGTCCCGGGTACCGAAAACCCGAAAGTCCCAAAAGTCCCAAAAACTGAAGTTTCAAAAAAAAAAACCAAAAAGTGCAGAGCCGAACGAGAGCTCAGAAAACCCATTGGAATCGAAATGTCTTTTGTTCTTGTTCGTATTAGTTATAAATGTTGTGGATTGTTCCTGAAGGTTTAATATCCTGACAAACTTTGAATTTAATTGCATAGTGCGTGTGCAGATTTCAACAGAGTTCAGGACTCCAGTTAACCAACACCGAGTATGGAGTGGGGAAAGGTGCAGATTACCCCTAAAATAGAAGACGAATAGGAAGGAAAGGATGTTAACCTGGAAGTCGAAGGATCAAAATCCAATGGGCATGGAAAAGAGAAGGATAAGGAAGGACACATAATGAAAATCATTGAAGGATTGCAAAGAGAGGCCAAGGCTCGCTGAGCTGATAGCCGAAATCTCATGAAAGTCAAGGATCGACAGGGTGAATTAAACTTAAAATTTTTGAAGAGCCTGGAAAGAATAGAGAAGAAACTTGAGAAGGGAAGAGACTCAAGTACGACGGAGAGTCGCAGAACCCATGGGAGAAGAAGTAGTTAGAGGAGTGGTAGCCAACATCTTAGTCGCTCCCAAAGACATTCTGACAGGAAGACACACAGTAGTTCAAGCCCATCCCCTACCAGAAAACATCGAAAATCTGGAAAGGAGGAATTGAAGGGAGAGATGAACAAGATTAAGCCTCCAACATTCGATGGAGAACATAAGAAGGAGGAAGATGCTAAGACCTGGTTTCTTGGCATGAAGATATACTTCCAACTGCAGAATTATTTCGCCCATGCAGAAGGAAGAATTGCAATGTACCAACTGAAAGGAAAATCATCCGTGTGGTGGGATCATTTTGTGCAGGTGAAGCACATCAGAGAGAAAGAGGTCACTTGGAAGGAATTTAGGAGGCATTTCGAGAAGAAATACCCGACTAAAAGATACTATGACAGAAATATGAAGGAGTTCTTCAAACTCAAGCTAGGCAGCATGACTATTGATGAGTATGAATGAAGTTTTATGGAACTACTGAAGTATGTTCCATTCATCAAAGATGAGGCTGTCAAGATTCAGAGGTATCTGAGTGGACTGCCACCTTCCATGGGTGACAAGATTTAATATGATGATCCTACGACTATGTAAGAAACAATAAGAAGGGTGAAATGCTTATACGAACAACAAAGAGAAAAACCTACCTTTCGAAAGGCTTGGGATGACCAGAAGAGGTTTAAGAAAGAACAGAGGCAGAAGGGAAACAAGCCTCCCTTTTTCAAGAATGGCCCTAGGGAACAGTCATACTTTAGAGACCCTAGGAAGGTTGAAGGGAGTGAGCAGGTGACAAGACTGCCACCTATGGAGTGTTGGGGTTGTAAAGGGAATCATAGGTACAGAGACTGCCCCCACAGAAAAGACAAAGCAAGAACTGTCCATATTGTTTAGCAAGCTAAAACATTGGAGGATATGGGTAGTAGAATGTTGAGGATCTACACATCCCTGGACAATAAGCAAGCAGAATTTCAATCGCACATGATTGAGGTGGAAGGTGTGATCAACAACCGACCACTTGTTATTTTAATTGATTTAGGGGCTAGCCATAGTTATGTAGATCCTAGAGTGGTGGAAATTTTTCATCTAATGAGAATCCAACATGAGAAGTCTTGGTTAGTGCAATTGGCCACAGGGACCAAGAGGGAGGTCATTGAATTGATTAATTCTTGTTCATTGGACATGAAAGGAATGAGCACTAAGGCTGAATTGAACATTCTGCCTTTAGGCTCATACGATTGCTTAATTGGGATGGACTGGTTGGACCAACACCATGCCCTTCTGAATTTCTGTAACAAGAGATTTACATGTCTGGATGAAGAAAGAATCAGGTAACAGTCCAAGGAATTCCCAGATCCGTGGCTGTTAGGGAAATCTCATCCATGCAGCTGAAGAAATGTTACCGGAAAGGCTGTCAATTATATGCATCTCGGGTGGAAGAAGCATCTCAAGATGTAGTATCGAATCTGGAAGATCGTGAAGTACTCAAGGAGTTCAAGGATGTATTTTAGGAGGTACCTGGACTACCTCCGAGGAGGGACATCAATTTTTCTATAAATTTGATGCCTGGAACAACTCCAGTTTCGAAAGCTCCTTATAGAATGAGTACACCAGAGCTGAAGGAGTTGCAATTGCAGCTCGAAGAGCTACTAAAGAAAGGTTACATTCTCCCCAATGTGTCACCATGGGGAGCCCCGGTCCTATTTATGAAGAAGAAAGATGGGACGTTGAGGCTGTGCATTGATTTTTGGCAGTTGAATAAGGTCACTGTCAAGAACAAGTATCCTCTGCCAAGGATTGATGATCTTTTTTATCAGTTGAAGGATGTGAAAATATTTTCGAAAATAGATCTCCGATCAGGATATCACCAAGTGAGAATAAAGGATGAGGACATTAGCAATACTGCCTTTAGAACAAGGTATGGTCATTATGAGTTCACGGTGGTGCCGTTTGGACTGTCCAACGCGCCTGATGTTTTCATGTGCTTAATGAATGGAGTGTTTAGAAATTATTTGGACAAGTTTGTCATAGTCTTCCTGGACAATGTCTTGGTGTATTCCAAGACAGAGGAAGAACATGAGCAACACCTGAGAATGGTGCTACAGGTGTTGAGAGATCACCAACTATATGCAAAACTGAGCAAGTGCTCTTTTTACCAAAGGCAGATCCATTATTTGGGGCACATTATATCTGAAGAAGGGATCGTTGTGGATCCTAAGAAGGTACAGGCCATTCGAGAATGGCCAGCACCAAGGAATGTGGTAGAAGTTAGATCTTTTATGGGTCTGGAAGGGTACTATAGGAGGTTTATAGCCGGATTCTCAAAGATAGCTCATTCTATCACTTCCTTGCAAAGGAAGGAGAAGAAGTTCCAGTGGACTAAATAATGTGAGAGCAGCTTCCAGCGATTGAAGCAGCTGCTAACTGGTGCTCCAATCCTAAAGATTGCAGATCCAGACAAGGATTACGTAGTGTGCACAGATGCATGTAAGGAGGGGCTGGGAGGAGTTCTCAGCCAAGAGGAATTTGTAGTTTGTTATGAATCCCGAAATTTGAAGGAACATGAGAAGAATTATGCCACTCACGATTTAGAGATGGCAGCAATCATCCACGCCTTGAGGAAATGGAGACATTACCTCATGGGAAAGATATTCAAGTTGAGAACAGACCATAACAGTCTCAAGTATTTATTTGATCAGACGACCTTAAATGCTAGGCAAATCAGATGGTTGGAGTTTCTGTGTGAATATGACTTTGATATCAAGAATATCAAAGGGAAAGAAAATAAGGTGGTTGATGCACTCAGCAGAAAAGTGCACGAATTACATGCTACAGCCATTAGCATGTACCAGACTGAGATGAAAGACAGAATTTTGGAAGATGCAAATGCTGATTTGCAGTACAAAAATATTGTAGAAAAGCTACAGTAGCGTGAGAGACCACAGACCAAGGAAAGTTACACCTTGGGAACTAATGGTTTACTTCTGTATAAAAACAGAGTGTATGTACCCAATGTCCGAGAGTTGAAGCTGGAAATTCTAAAGGAGATGCATAACGTGGGTTATGCTAGACATCCTGGATATCAGAAGACTGTGGTAGCAGTCAAAGGCCATTATTTTTGGCCGGGTTTGAAGAAAGAAATCGTCGAATACATCGCCAAATGTATGGAGTGCCAAAAGGTTAAGGCTGAGCATAGGCACTCAACAGGGTTGTTGCATCCTTTACCTATTCCTGAATGGAAATGGGACGTGGTAACAATGGATTTTATCACAGGATTTCCTAGAACAAGCAAGCAGCATGATTCAATCATGGTTGTGGTGGACAAGCTTACTAAAGCTGCCCATTTTATTCCACTGAAAACCACCCACAGAGCAGCAGATGTTGCTAATATCTTCTTAAAAGAAGTTGCATGCTTGCATGGAATTCCTAAGACAATTGTGTCTAATAGGGACCCAAAATTCACTTCAAAGTTTTGGAAAGGACTGTTCAAAGGATTCAGAACGAATCTGAACTTTAGTACAACGTATCATCCTAAGTCTGATGGACAGACAGAGAGAGTGAACAGAGTAATAGAAGACATGCTGAGAATGTATGTGATGGATAAACCATCAAGGTGGGAAGACTACCTGCATTTGGTAGAATTCGCCTACAATAATGGGTATCATGCATCATTGAAGATGAGCCCATTCGAAGCACTTTATGGAAGAAAGTGCAAAACTCTAGTGAGCTGGGATAATCCAGCTGACAGAGTAGTAGTTGGGCTTGAGCTACTCAAGGAAATGGAAGATCAAATGATAAAAATTAAACATAATCTAAATGCTGCCCAGGAAAGGCAGAAAAGTTACGCTGATAGTAACAGAACCCATAGAGAATTCAAAGTGGGTGACCATGTTTTCCTGAAAGTGAAAACTAATAGGAGTTCCCTAAAGTTGGGAAATTGCACCAAGTTGGCGGCAAGATTTTGTGGGCCATTTGATATCCTAGAAAGGATTGGGTCGGTTGCATACATGCTTGCATTACCTGCATCTATGACTGTACATAATGTGTTTCATGTTTCACTGCTTAAGAAATATGTACATGATGCTAATCATGTTATCGATTGGAATGTGATTCAGGTGGAACCAGAAGGTGTCCTGCAAGTGCATCATGTGTGCATATTGGACAGGAAAAGAAAACAGCTCCGGAATCGAGCTATAGAGCTTGTAAAGGTCCAGTGGACCTGGTACGGTCCTGAGGATGCGACATGGGAGAATGCAGATGTTATGCGGGCAGAGTACGTGCATCTTTTTGAAAATTTTTGAAAAGCTTGCAGATGATGTGTAAAGTTGCACTGAGGACAGTGCAAAAATAAGGGGAGGGGGATTGTAGTGTCCCCAAGGCCGATCCTCATTATAAACCAAGTTCTGAAAGGAATTGTGATTATGTTTTATAGGCTCGTGAGACAAGTTCTTATAAACTGGAGACTTATGTGTTTGTTAGGCCAGGGAGCCTAAGTGTTGAAGGCCAAGAGCCTGTTGTTGTACTTGTATGTATGCAAAACATTTAATAAAATATAAACACTGCCAGGTGAAGACCGACCACAAAGAATGAGTGAAGGGGGACTGAGAATCCACAGAGTGGGCAGGGAATTAGGGGCTGGAAGGTGGGAAAGGGGCTAAGTGTTCAGCCTGGGGGCTAATCCTAGGGGGCTTAAGCCTGGGAATAATATTTTAATATTATTCCAAAAAGACATGTGCATTTTGTGTTTTATCCTAAGTTTTGGCAAGGGAGGACGTACAAGGGTGATGCATGCTGGTGGAACGCATGCAGTTCCATGGGTGACAAGTGTCAACCTTGACGCATGTGAATAAACGGCCAGGGTGAGCCATGAGAAAGGTTCCTCCTCCTCCATTTGACTCTCAAAATTCTAGAAGGTGAACTGGTCTGACTCCTACAGAGAAACCCTCGTGCATCCTCTGAATCGAAAAGGCGTGTATCTGTGTTTGTTCCGGGATAGCCGGTACATCCCCTGTCTGAACAGTTCGAACCTGCATTGACCCCTGCATGGATTGTTTGTCACGCATCCCCGACAACCAGAGCGTGAGTCTATCTTGTGTTGGCGGATTGGGAAATAAGAAATGACCTGCCATTGTTGAACTTGTTGGAAAGCCCGTGTCTATTTTCCTCGTGGGTTGTTGTGACCACGCAGTGCTAGACTGTGTGGGGTCTTGTTGGCCAATGGTACAATGCTCTCTCCAGGTGAGAGAGGTGATTGAGGTTGGTAGAACAGGTTGTTGGCCTGTGAGTGATTCTCTGCAACTGAGAGAGTGCGTGGAGGAAGGAGAGGACTCCTGGAAGGAACCCTGTAGCTGCCACAGAGCCCAGAGACTTTTGGTCCGACCTGTTCCTATAACCCAAGGCAAGGGAGATTAGCAGTCGAAGGACTTTCCAGGTGACAGAGAAGGTGTATTCTCCTGGGGTGGAACAGGCATGTGGGGAATGAGGGACTATGGTCAGTGAGCATGGGAGGTTCCTGGGAGAGAATTCCTTCCTTGTGGTTGTGTGTTGTTTTCCCTGTAACCTCAACTAGCCTAGTATTTATTGTCTTGGGGTGGAGCTTAGTCCCAGCTCAGGGGTGACCCACTACTGAGATTATGAGCAGTGTGGTCTAAGGTTGGGAGGTTCGTGGAAGGCCTGCACTTGGTTGGTGGAATCTACCATTGATAAAGATAAGTATCTAATTATGATTTGATCATGTTTTGCATGACTGTGCTGCTTATGTATCATGTTTTCCGCTGTGTATATGAATTAATATGAAAATCTAATTGCTTGTTGATTATGGCAGTAATTCATATGAATACTCTGTGTTGAATGTGTTTATGGTTTAAATGCATGTGGCTTAAATAACATCTGTATGAGTTATGTACAAAGTGGTGTTATAGTCTTCTTTTAAGAGCGACTAAACCTTAGTAGCAGAAAAGGTGCACTACACAAAGAGAGAGAGAAGTGTTGTGGGAAGATGAAACAACCATGGAGGAAGCCAAAGGATACCACCTATCAACAATAAAGTCACATGGTGGTGAGATACATGATATGAATAGGGACAAGGTAGGCATACCCATTCTCATCGAGATAACTCATGATGATGATTATAATGGTGTGACTTGTCATAGAGGGGTTGAACTAATCAGACATCACGAGGTTTCAAATAAAAGATGGTGCTGGAAAAAGAGGGCCATACTACAATATAAGAATATTAATTTTTCCATATACATATTCTTTTGTTAACAAGTCCCATGTCTACATAATAATTGTTGTTGTACTGGGTACAAAAGAACTAATTCATTGTCCCTTGGGGGAGGGGGAATGGAAACAACCTGAGAAGCCCTACTGAATAGGAAAAGGGCACCAAAAATATGAAATGAGATAATTGAAGGGAAGCTCAAATTGAGGGATATGAGAATGATGGAACCGATCTAATCAAATATTATGAACTACATCTAAGGTTGGATCATGGATATATGTATGATTTCTAATAGTGTGATGATGAGCTAAAATCGAGCATGTGAGACCCTACTAGGTCCAAGACTAATTATAAATCTCTTATCTTAGTCCAAGGTAACCCATCAAGGAGGTGGGTATGTACTAGGGTACATAGGACTGACTCTTATAATAAACTCATTGATTTCAATAGGGGGGAGTTCATTGATGCCCAGGAGTAAAAGAGAGTCCCTAGACCCAACGTCCAAAGTACGACAATTGGAGCTATATCTCTGGGAGAAAATGATGATACCAGAACATGTGGGGGATTACTTGAGAGGAAACCCTTTCCTAAAGTCGGATGCAACTCACACATGTCCAAGAAACTGAGACATTTAACCACATCAATGGACTTCCAAGTGTAAAATTCTCAATCACGCTATAAGGAATTGAATTCGATTATTTGAGGAACAACCAAGTCAAAGAGAAATGATAATTCTCCCTACTTGGTTTGAGGCACCCACGAATGATGGAGATGCGTCCAAGGTACATAACCCTCTAATTTATACCCCTATAATATAGGTCTTGAAGTTGATAGGGAAAGTATCACAAGAAGTAAGGGAATGATGAGTCCTTGAATCCATAACGAGGTCGAAAGTAAGGTGTGATTAACGGGGACTAGCACCAAAGGAAAAGAAGAAGCTAATGAGATTTGGAATAAAGACTTCCCTAATTTAGATCATAAATGAAAGGTTGACCTGGTAGTAACAAAAAACATTCCATGGGGAGTGGTCGATTACTAGGCATAAGGATTTTCAAGGAAATATCAGTAAACCATCAGGGAAACTAAAGGTCAAATTTGGGAAACGTAGGATGGGTACAACTTACGATGGTGTTGAAAAAATATAATAGGAAAAAATGTGGAATTGAACAGACTCCATGGAACTTAAAGTTGACTCATATCAAATTCTCTTAACAAGGAAAACATAGTGATTCTTCTAGAAACTAAACCGATTACTAAAACTCACAAGGCCCTCCTAGTATTGCCAAAGGGTGTGAGAGGAGGAAAGGGTAAGATATATAGTACCGAAGGGAGAATACAATAGACATAACCAATGTGTTAAGAGACACAATATCCAATTAGAATCCCACTAGGGGGGAACCAAATGGGGATATATATATATATATATATATATATATATATATATATATATATATATATATATATATGGAAAATGGGGATATAAATTCCCCATAAAACAATTAGAAGGAGGTAATGTTGAAGGTGAAAAATATAAATGGAAGTGATCAATGGTAGAGACATTGGTGGAAATATCATAGAGGGTGGGTGGATGGTGGCATTAAAATGAAGAATTGTCCATGAAACGAAGGGATTATAATATCTGATAATCCAAAAAATATCAACATAAATGTGGGATTCCAAAGGGTATGGTTATCAACATGATGAGGAGAAATGCATGTGACTCAAATCTAGTATGTGGACTAACTGGACTCCCAATCCCTAAGGGGATTAAATGGAATGGGAACAAAAATTATTCAAGAGTTACTATTACAGGGAACCTATGTAAGGAAGGCTTTATCACCAAGTAGATGGAAAATGAAAAATATGGAGGGTTGGTCCATCTACCCAAGTGATGGGATTTCTATAGGAAATTTTAGGGGAATGAAAGGAAAATGTAATGAACATAAGGGATTTAAACTATGATAAATAAAAAGGAAATTAAGGCCTAAAAGAGACCCATATCCATAAATTAAAGAGGTTATCCATATTGGGGGATTTCTAATCATAAGTCAACAAATTCCAAAGCATAATGGTGCTCAAGTAATGGAGATAAATTTATGAGAATTTGTAAGAAAACAAGCATGCTTTAATGCTTCCTGGAAAAATAGCTCCCTGGTGAAGTATCAAAGAATGAAGTTATGAGAATGGATCATAAATATGATTCCAATGGCATATATGGTGCATTAATCAGAATCTATATTAGGGGATAAATTATCGGGTGGAGGTCTTAGAGTTACCCCTCCCACTAGGTCGAGCATGGGGACCTGATGGTAATTGTGGGATTACCAATCTATCTTTGAATTTCATAGAGTAAAATGTGTCAATACGATAGAGATCCTTAACTATATTCAATGTGTAGATATGGCACCAATTAGGCACGCAAGACAAAATACCTAGTGAATGAAAGGAGAGACTATCTAATGTGTGCTAGTGTGTCCTAGGCACAGAGTGGATAGTGATCAACTTGAAAATTTACAAAAGGGGACATCTTTCCCCCAAGCATGAGATGCCTCCCCCATCGAACGATGATGGGGGGAAATGATCAATTATGGGTAAGTGGACATGATGACCCTTGATATGTGTTAATCTACCATGTGGGGAGCATATAATAGATGATGGAAATACATATATGCACTATGGAATCATTTTTGGAAAGGTAGAGGTGGATTGTCAATCTATTATTTAAATATGAGACAAAGGGACTCAAATTTTGGGTTCACAAGTAGGTTAAAATGTCACCATACCAAGGATTGTTTGTGAATACGGTCACCACACACTCATCCAAAAAATATTTTGATTCAATAATATACTGGTTGGAGGGACTATGCTACTATGGTAACAAGTAGGAACGATGATGGGGATGATCCTATGGGTAATATGGAATGATTAGGAAGTATAGAACATCCTCAATAGAATGGAAGATGGGAGAAGTAGAGTCGACACTAATAAATGAGTTGGTGGAATATGGGATACATAGATGATTTCAGGGGCTAAGTTTTTCCAGTGGGCTAATTTTCCATGTCTTTTTCCCAAAACATGATTTGCCAATTTCTATTTTTTCTAAAAACGATTCACCCAAATTCCATTGAATAAAATTATTTTACCTTTAAAATCACCAAAATTTATAGAAACTATATGAAATCCTTAGAAATTTGAATATTTTTACAAAACTATCGCCAAACATTTTAAATTTTGCATATTAAGGACTAGTAATATTAGCTCATGTTTCTACATTTTAATATAAATTTCATCTTTAAAATTATTCCTGATGGGATAGTGAACCTAGTATCAACTCCATGGGAATGAGAAGTATGGTTTACATATGCAACGTCTAATGAGGTAGATAAAATACTAGTGGATGAAGGTTACATTGATGCTGAGATTGAAGGTATATGGGCTATGCAATCTATGCTTCGATGTAATTCATTGGATAATGTAACATTCTCTGACATTGTCAATCCCATGGAAGTTGACAAGTAGAGAATTTGCATCAAAATTATCATCGATTTTCACTTCAGGGAAGTAAATTTTAGTAATGGGTTTACTATTGTCTTGTAAAAGGTTTTCTGACCTAATGGAAATGTGCTCTACTATGAGGGTCAGATAGTTTGGAGAATTAGAATCCAACTAACGAATGACATCAAGAGAATTACAAAATTAGGGTAGTTTAGGAAAGTGATGAGAATAATGACCATATGTATCACACAAAGTGTAGGGGTGATTCATGTGCAAATACTTAACACACTTTATTGATGACTTAGAGAGAGTAACATGCACAACTGGTGTGGAAGGAGTTGGTTCTAAATAATTAGAGTCATAAATTTCTTTGAGTTTAGAGAGCCTAGGATAGTTGTTGGTAAAATGGATAGGGTTATCACATAAGGTACATGGAGGTATGGCCCTAGATGCCATGTTCTGGGTGGCCAGGTATTGGTTAGGATTGTATGTGCCCCCATTATTTTTGGCTTTTCTCACTTTGTCAATTCCTTTCCCAACTTGTGTTGGTTTAGGCACGGATTGCGTAAGTGCCTTGGGAGCTATAGGGGTCACTAGTATTCGTTGAATAAGAGTCAAGGAAAAATAAGGAGTTGTAACATAGAGTACTAAACTGAGATCCCTAATGTGGGTTTAGGATAATTCAAGGTGTCCATGATAGGGGTACTTATTATTCTTGGAGATGGAAATAAGAAAGGGACCTAGTGAATGGGACAATTAAAATGAGGATTTCCTAAAGGTGGTGGTATTAAAGATGTTGGAATTGAAGGCCGAGTAGATGGACACAAAGGTAGAACAATTGGCTTATGAGATAATGACACCATACATACATTGGATTAACTTGGGTGGGTAACTATAGAGGGAGGCCCATAAAACCTACCAAGTAATTTTGAGTCTTTGTGAACTCCACGATTTATGTTTAAAATAGAGGGAAATGTCTGTCTTCCACATAGGGATGACACCACTTGGTCAGGGTAAAGTTGTGTTTGAGGATCATTGTAGGCTAGTTGATATATGGTTACAAGTTTCCTATTATGGGGGAATATCATCTTACAAAATACCAAAGAGGAAATGACCTTCATGGTATACATTAAGATACAACCTAGAAGGGTGTTATAGTTCAAAGGGGAATCTATAATTTCAATCTCAATACACACTTCTTTTCCTCCCAATTGGATGAGACATTTTTGATAAATTCCTTCAAGTTGAGAGGTTCATCCATCATACACATGAAAATAAATCATAGATGGGATAGGCATCAGGGAGAATACCTTATTCCATACTTGTGCTAACATGATGCATGTTGATGTTCCTTCATTAGAAATCCATTGATGAATGACAAAATTCTTTATGGAAACTAGAATTTGAAAAGCCACTGAAGGTGGTAATAGAAAGGTTCAATCTTATCATTATCAAAGATGATCATATTTTCATTTGATTGATCAATAATTACAAAGGAATATAGTAAATCATTCATTTGTGAAGGTACACATATCGAGGACTTCAAGGAATGAAATCACTATAGGGGATTAAGATAAGGAATCTACTATAGTGTAGCTTTGGGCTTCTTACACATGGGATTCAGGGGCATTTTGCCTTAATGGAACCTTACATACCTTTGGAGTTAGGTACACTCTCAGGAGAGGAATCTATAAACGTCCATTATTAGATGGAGTGGGATCATAAGATTTAGTAGGTTGTGCTTCATGGAGCATACAACATTGGATATTTTTGTTTTGTGCCATTGATGTCAACACTGTAGGGGGAGTTTGTTTTTTATTTTAAAAAAGTGCTCGATGATTTTTTTTTGTGTTAGGATGAAAACAATGGTATGATCACGTCATGTCATTTTGGATGAGAATATGATGCCATATGCTTACATGATAGTGTTATAGATTACAAATTGTTGAGATAGCTAACAAAATGTAGTCCACACTGAAGGTATCCTATCATACACCATGTCAATGCCTATGTGATATCTCAAGAGAAGTTAGATGTGAAAAGAGCTTACATGAAAATACAATTATGTTCAAACCTGTGAACAAGAATGAAATTTGATGTCCATAACATATCCACGTAAACAATCAATGGTAAAGATTAATGAATCGAAGGATGGAAATAGATTGATGGAAAGAAGATCTAGGATGGTAATAAAGCCACATGGAAGGATCGTTGTGTGGAGATGTGGAATAACTAGGATCATTGATCATTATAGAGAAATGAAAAGCGTAAACAACAGAGCCACTTGTTGTAGAAAGCCTCTAATTTCATGGAACCACAATCTATAACAGAATCACTAATTAGATCATCAAGGAAGAAGATCAACCATCTATCACAAAATGGATCCATGGTTATCCATTAAAACAATGTCATGTGGCCCATAACAAGAACCTTGGAAATCATATTAAAGAATATCATATGATGGAGATATTGTTGTCCATAAAGAGAGGAGATAAATGACTCTCATCAAATTGCGGGTGACTAACTAGTTCAATATTTTGTAGAAAGGCACCCCCTTACAATTTCAACATGTGTTTAAAAAGAAAGACACACCGTTTTTATTTCTTCCCCCCCTTTCCTCAATATTTGAGTCACGGGTCTAACCCCCCAAAAAATTTCACATGGTTCCAAGAGCTTGCTTCTATTCCCATTGGGATAACTCAAGTAATGAAGGAAAATAATCCTTGGGGGCTTACACTCTTCAAAAAAAATTCAATGACATCTTTGGCACTCTGGTCGGCTTGAAGGATGAATCAGGTCTGCATTCATCATAAAATAAATCCACAAAATTCAATTGAAACCATATATATGTATAACGAAGATGAAGAAAAATGTGAGATGTGAAGAGATAAGGGAGATCCAAGCAACTTGTTTGAGTTTAGTAGTGATCATAGATGAGCGTGAATGTGAAGATGAAGTAACAAATGAGGAGCCCTAATATGGTAATTTTGGGCTAATAAAAGAACAAATAATTACAATGAATATTGTTTGTTGAATACAAAGATGAAAAGAGAGTGTTTTTCATGGTGTTATAACAAGGAATATGAAACTATTGGCATTCTAAGGGACCAAAGACTATTTTTGTGCATTGATTTTTCAGGGAAATGATTGAAAGGTATGGTGAAAAAAAAAATAGAGAGGCAATTTCGATGAACAGGAACAAAATTAATGTATAAGGATTGCAGCAAGAATATTTGTTTTTTTATTAAGAAGATATGGTGCAGTTATGATAGTCTTGTATAGATGTAAATATATTTGGGAAGATTTTGAAATATTTTTTTAGATCAAGAAGAATAATATAAATGCAATACAACAATTTCTTGAGAACAAATCAAAAATTAAGGTTGGTAGGGTGGAGCAAGGAAAGATTGGTGTATTCATTCAATTGCAGGTTGGTGCCTGGTAATTGAGGTGGATATCGATGGCCACCCACCTATTCCAACTGGATCACATACATATTTCATCTTGGAAGTTTCAGTTTTCATTTTGGTAGTTTTTTTCTATCCTTTCAGGTCCTTAACTTCCATGGTTGTTTTAAGGCTCTAAACAATGTTTTTTGGGCCCACCACAGTCAAACTATAGATGGAGTCAAAGTGTGATAAAATAATGTGTATTCCTCAGATAGACCTTTCCAATAGGATATCATTCTCCCAAAACGAAGATCGTATGCAAAAGTTATGACCCCAAGAAGTTGATTTACCTACTTAGCCCAACAGGGCTCCCATGACCTTTGTCCCTTCATCTCCTAAGGTTACGTTTTTGGATGTTTAGGGGTTTGGCATTCATGTTTGACGTAAAAAGGATTTTGGAGCCTTATTGTAATCATCTTCTTGCGAATGAGCACATTCATCACATCTCTTCTCATAGATAACCCACCACCATTCTAGCATGCCTGTTTCAGTCTGCATTTTATAGCTTCAACATATTCGTTTATTGAATAGAAGACAAGTTTTACTATATCTCTGTTATTTTTCATTGTATCTCTGTGTTAATAATAAATATATTTATTCATTTCGTTCTTCTCATAAAATTTGGATCACTTGGTTTATGAGTTGGTGCTCATAAGAGGATTAGTGTCCTCATCCATTGCAGGTTGGTGCCAGGTTTATGAGTTGGTTATGATAAGAGGATTGGTTTCCTAATTGACAGTTATTCATGCATGAATTGGAATTCATTTATAGATATTTTTAAGGTCTTCACAATCTGATTTTCCACCTCTATATTTGCAAATGTGTTGAATATTATATAAGATTATGATTAGTACATTTATGGTATAACTGACTACAATAATGAATCCTATCTATGTTATAAAGTCAAATCATGATAAAAAGTAATTAAACTACACATTACTGATTTGTCCCCCCCTCTTAGTACTATACAAAAATTCAATAATTTGTTTCATACCAGGCTCCTCCAGAACTGGTCTAATTACGGGAAGGAAGATCCCACTGGATCACATGGATAAACATGAGAGACTATCCTCAATTCAAAATATATAATTTGATGGAACATATTATACCTTATGGAGCATCATAATGAAAGTGTATCTACAGTCACTAGGATATGTTGTATGGGAATCAATCAAAAATGGTTTTGAAACTCCAACAAATTCAGTTTTTGACATAGGTGCAAAGAAGCTCAGTGAAAATAAATCAAAATCCATGAATGCAATTCTGGAAGGATTATCAAAATTAGAATTCACCAAAGTTATGCACTGCAAATCTGCAAAAAATATGTGGGATAAACTGGATAACACTTATGAAGGAGATGATAAAGTCAAACAAGAAAAACCACAAATTCATAGGAGTCAATTTGAAATCCTGAAGATGGATGAAGAAGAAAACATTGCAACATATCTTCTTCATGTGGATGGAATTGTAAAAATCAATAGAGGCTTAGGTGAAACAGTTGACGAAAAATTTATTGTGAAAAAAGTACTCAGGTCACTTCCTATGAGATTCAATCTTAAGATTTCATCTCTTGAAGATAGAAAAGATTTGGAAAAATTAACAATGGATGAATTGCATGGAATTCTTATAGCCTAAGAGATGTGAATAGTACAATAAGAAGTACCTAAAAAAGAACCAACAATCAAAGACTCAAAGAAGACTATTAGAAGAAAAGAAAAATCAAGTGACAACTCAAATGATGATTCTAATACAGAAGAAGCCAACTTTGTAACAATACTCCAGAAAGGAACTAGAAAATATAAAGGTATGATTCCTTTCAAATGTTTTAATTTTGGTTGAGTAGCACACTTTGTTACCAAATGTCTTCATAATAAGAAAAAGGATAACAAAGATAAAGATAAATTTAACCCTAATGAGAGAAGGAAGGGTAAAAGTCAAAGGAACAAATACTTCCACAAGAAAAAGAAGAACCTTTATTCCAAAGAGGACTACTACTCATCTTCTGAAAGTGATGAATAATTTGAATATAATGTTCTCTTCATGGTCCAAGAAACACAGTCGAATGAATATGAAGAAAATAACAACATCCAAGATATTGGAGGAAATGATGATGTGGATGTTGATCTTGAAGGAGAATTACTTTGTTCCCTAGATGAAATAGAAAGGATCAAAAGAAAGAATAGATAGTTGAAAGAAATATTGTCACATAATTTTGATATGTCTTATCAACTAGAAGAATAGAATAAAATTGAAGACTAAATAATGTGTCAATAGAAAAACAAACAAGAATATTGTGAGAAACTTGAAAAATAAAATTCTTCCCTAATAAAGGAAATCGATGTACTTATGGCTGAGTTGAACCACAGTAAAAAAATTGAACAAAGTTCCATGATGTTGGACAATATGCTCAATAATCAGAGATCACCATTCGACAAAACTTGACTTGGTTACTATCCCAACCCCACATTACATAGTGCCAAGGAAGAATCCAATAGTTATGCCATGGCACTGAACAATCCCACTGAATGAAATTTGAACACCAATGAAGGAAACCTTGATCAATAGAAGCTAGTTGTCCTTCACAGGAATAATGAATCCAAAAAGGTGATGACACCAAGAAGACCTACTATGAACATATATGGATTTTTTTCTTGGTAATTGTTTTACATGCAACTTTTTTGGACATAAGACAATAGACTATAGAGAATATCGAAGAAATGAAAAAACAAGAAATGGATGCATGCACAATGATACAAGAAATAATTATGTGAATAACAAAGTAAAAATTCCTTTTGACAAAAAAAACATGAATTCATTTTCTCCACTTTTTAACTATGATATTGAATGTTATGAATTCCATAATTTAACCACAAATATGAGGATTGCAAAAGTTGTATATGGTCTTCTATTGAAAAACAAATTGTTGTCAGCAATACCATCAAAATCTAAAGGAAGAAACAAGAGACAATTTCTCAGGAAGAATGTGATTTAGCAATGCATGATCAAAACAAAGAATGATATTGGTACATATATAATGGATTCTCAAGGAATATGACTGGTGATAAAAACAAATTTCTTATTCTAAAGAGAGATAATGGAGGAAGTGTTTCATTTGGAGATAATAAATCTGCCAAGATAATTGGGAAAAGTAAAGTCATCTTTGGAAGTCAGAAGGACACAAAAAAAATGTTCTTCTGGTTGAAGATTTAACTCATGACCTTCTAAGTGCCATCTAGTTATGTGATCAGAGAAACACACTCCTATTTACTCCCAGGAATGGAAAATAAGAAAATAAGAAATTGGTAGATTGGTATCAACAACAACCAAAACTCCAAACAATGTATATATTCTAAATAAAATTAGAAGAGAAGTATGTTGTGCGGGATAGACAGATGAAAGTTTTATCTGGAATAAGAGAATGGTGTTGATATTATGGTAGTTTTGAGAGGTATTAACTTCCATGTGTAACCTATTACTAGGATAGAATATTTTGGAAGCCATTGAAACCCTAAACAGATGTGTGATAACCCTAGAAGACAAGTTGGATCAATAAAATAAATAATATTAAAGTATTACCCTCCAGAAAGAGAAGTCAACCTAGATAGGTGACAAAGAGAACTACAAATGAAGGCGCTTGAGTTCATTTGGACACACACTCACTCAAGATAAGTAGTGCACAAGTCTAGAGGAAGGAGTGAAACTCTAATGACTGCAGTTGGGTATTGGTCTTGGTATATGGTTTTGGGACTCTCTTCTTGGTGCGCTATCTTTGGAGAAAGGTGTGTTATCTTGGTTATCTGTTGCTTCTAGTGTTGCTTCTAGAATCATTCTATTTTTCAAAGGTTAAGGTGCTCAGGCATGCTTGCGTTCCTATGGTTGGGTGAAAATATTATTATATTTTCTATGGTTAAACAAGCACATTGAATATTTTAATAGGTTATGGGCCCATGCTACCTTCAGAATAGTCAAACCATTGGAAGGTAGATCGACATTTCCTTGTCAATCTCGTTGTGGCACCAATTGCAACTGCAACTACGGTTTCTGATTTTGCAGCTGCAACAAACCCTAAACTAACTCTTTCGGAACTTCAAGTGAAATGTTTGGCATAATTATTGGGCATTCTAGTGCACCTTAGCCTAGCGCACCTCTTGTTACCTTTATCTATAAAAATGTTAAGGTTGAATTTTTGGGTCAAAGTCAAAGTTTCACTTGTCAAATTTAAAGTCAAAGGAAGTCATGACTTACTCCATGAAGTCAGAGAACAAGATAGAAGGAGCTTCAAATTTCATAGCATGGAAGAAAAGGATTGACCTCATCCTTTCCAAGAACAAAGTTCCATATATTGTAAAGGGAAAGAACTTGGAGCCATAGTTTGCAGCAGGAAAAGAGAAGGAACCTCAAAATGTTGCATCAATGGATAAGTTCAAGGAAAATGACGTAAAAAATATGATTATCATTGCAAACTCTGTCAAATATCAATTTATACCCTACATATCCAATCTTGACTCATCCAAGAAGATGTATGATCCCCTAACTAACCTTTTTGCAGTCATAAATATTAGATAAATGGCGAGTCTAAAGAATGAGCTTCATGACACAAAGATGACTAAGGATGACACTCTATCCTCATACTTTGTGAGGATTTATCAGTTGAGAGATCAACTACAATCTATTGAAGAAGTTATTCCATAAAAGGAAATTGTGAATATACCACTTAATGGTCTTTCTATCATGGGATGCATTTGCTGCAAGAATCAACACAAGAAAGGAGTTTCCAATGCTAGAAGAAATTTGGACCTGTTGCACACAAGAAGAAACAAGGATAAAATAGAAGGTAATATATCAAAAGGAAGAGGATGATCAAGCTTATGCAACAAAGTTCAAGGGACATGGAGGTAAGAAAATATTTGGTTCAAGAAATAAACTCAATCATAAGAAAGATATGTCAAAAGTACAACGTTTTGGATGCCATGAATATGGCCACTACAAAAATAAGTGGCCTAAATTAGAAAAGAAGAGAAAGGAAAGACACCATGTGTCAGCTGCAATTGATGAAGAACCTTCAAATAAAGCCAAGAATGGAGAAACATATTTCCTCTACTACTCAGCACTTACAGGATCTTTTTAAGATGACATGTGATCATGAAAATGTCAAGAAATATGACAGGTGATCATGAAAATCTCTCAAGCATGAAGGAAAATGAAACATCACATAAAGTGGAACTTGGATACAAGAACTCTTATGTAGTCAAGGGGACTGGAAAGGGTTCTATCAAAATGGAATCAGGTAACAATGTTCATCTTAGAAATGTTTTATATCTTCCTGGTTTGAAAAATAATTTAGTATTTATTTTTTTCTTGGAAGACAAAGGGGATATAATATCCTTTGTCGATGGAAAAGTTCTTGTATGGTATAAAGATTCAAAAATAGAATATGCTAGAGTCATTGGGATTTATGAAGGAAGATTATATAAACCCCTTTTTCAAAATGCTCAAGCTCTTCTAAATGATGAAATCAATCCTAATGAGTTATGGCATATAAGGTACTCTCTCCTTCATTATAAAACATTTCCATCTCCAAAGCATATAGTTGTAGGAATACCAAAACTACAATCAGTACAAGAAGGTGTGTGCAAGGGATGTGCACTTAGGAAGAATATTAAGAATTCATTCCCAAAGAGTGAGAATAGATCCAAGGAGATCTTGGCTCTAATACACTCAGATGTATGTGGTTGTATTCCAGTGAAGACTCTAGGAGGCTCTCTTTACTATTTGATGTTCATAGATGACTTCTCAAGAAAGACCTCGATGTATCAATAAAGAGGAAAGATGAAGTATTTGGAAAGTTTCAAGAATTCAAAGACGATTTGGAAAACTTAACAGATAAGAAGGTCAAGACGCTAAGATATGATAATGGAGGAGAATACAACTCCAAGGAGATAATTTCCTTTTGTAAAGAAGCTAATATTAGGAGGGAGCTAAATGTCACACATAATCCTCAACATAATGGTGTGGAAGAAAGAAAGAATCGATCCATTGAAGAATCAGTTAAGGAAATGACGAGTGACGAGAATCTATCCATGTTTCTATGGGGAGAAGTAGCTATGATAGTTGTATATATTCATTATAGAAGTCCTCATCATATATTGAAGAACATTACTCTAGAAGAAGCCTTCTCCAGAAAGAAGCCAAGTGTGGAACACTTAAGGATATTTGGTTGTCCTATCTGTATCCATGTTCCCAAGAACAAAAGGAAGAAGTTGGAACCTTCAGGAAAGAAGGGAATATTCGTTGGATATAGTGAGATATCAAAAGCTTATTGAATCTATGTCCAGGTCAACAAAAGGTTGAAACCAACAAAGACATGACTTTCGATGGGAAAATTTCCTTTAGGAAATCTATAGAATATTCCATGGAATCCAACGATGAAGAGGAACATGAATATCCCAAGGAATAAACTACATGTTCTCCAGAACATTCCATTGAAGAACTAGACCAACCACTTAAACCTATAGAACCAGTTATTGCACTGAAGAATAGAAAATCACCAGCATGGCTAGAATCAACCTTACAGGAAGCAAAAACACATAAAGCTCCTAGTTGCATGTTTAGGGAGAGAAATAAGCCCAAAATTTTCTCTAGTTATGCGACACTCATGAGAAGTATTGTCATTGTAGAAACTTCCACCTTTGAAGAAGAAGTCAAGAATAAATAATGGGAAGAAACTATGATGGAATAATATCAATCCATCATGAAAAATGATGAATGGGAAATTCTGCTTAGACCCAAAGGAAAGTTTGTAGTAACTTGAAAATGGATTTACAAGATAAAGGATGCAGTATGTGGGAGTATCAATAAATACAAGGTAAGATTCATGGCTCTAGGGTTCTCTCAGTAGGAGGGAGAAGACTATGATGAGATGTTTTCTTTGGTTGCTAGATATACCTCGATGAGAGCCCTCATATCTCTTGTAGCATCCATGGGTTGGATTTTACATTAGATGGATGTAAAGATCAATTTTCTCAATGGAGTAATTGAGAATGAAGTATACATAGAGAAACCTGAAGGTTTTGAGGTACAACTGAGAGAAACCCTTGTATGCATATTAAACAAGGCTTTATATCGACTCAAGCAAGCTCCAAGAGTTTGGTATGCACGAATGGGCAGTTACTTGACGAGACTTGGATTTTCCAAGAGCTACGATGATCCAAACCTTTATTGCAAGGTTGTGGATAATGCATCTATGATCCTACTACTATATGTTGAAGATTTGTTTGTGACATGTGCATAGCCTCTCATTATTAAATGTAAGAGGGATTTAGCCTCTGAATTCGATATGAAGGATCTTGGTCTCATCCATTATTATTTGAGAGTAGAAGTATTGAAGAAGCATGGTGAAATCTTCCTAGTGAAAGGGAAGTATTTTGTAAAGATCCTTCAAAAGTTTGAGATGATGGATTGCAAATCAATGGAAACTCCCATGGTGATAGATATGAAGAATATGAGAGGTTGATTCTGATCCACTCGACTAATCCCTGTATTGACAATTGATTGGCTCATTGGTGTATTTGGTGAATACCCAACTAATCATTTTCATTGTTGTGAACATGTTGAGAAATTTCTAGGTGTGGTGATGCACATGCCACCTCTGCCTCGACAGATTCATTGCGCGACCTCCTAGTCTAAGGATCATTCATTCACTTCATGAGCTGAAGCAGTTTTTTCGATTCCTTGCTGGAATCTCAATTCAATCGATCCACAGGTCCTTTTCGGAAGCTCCCTTGTGCGAACAACACTAGGTGTGAGCTTCGCTTTTCCTCAAGCGACTACAGCGCTATGAACAAGGGCCTAACCCAAAGTCCTTTGTCGCAATCTTTTGATCTCGCGAGTTCACGAGTCGAAGATCTAGACTCCTCCTTCTCAATCTAGTGATACCTGAAATCACGAAATGGGTATAGCTCCCTTCTGTTAGCGCCCTCCGCGGGTGACCACCAGCTAGGATTAATGCTAGCACCTCTCGCTACTCTCCGCTTCGTGAGTTTTAGCGTTGAGATCCCGTGCACTTATATTGCAAATCCCTGAGATGCGAGAAGTCAATAGAGTGTTGAATCCTTTCCTCCTGTGGCACATGTCCACATATCAACCATGCGGGGCCCACCTTGTGGTTCTACCACGTTGACGCAAACGCACCACCCAGCACGTCCGCTCTCATAGGACATTCTTCTTCTTGGCCCGAAGAATTCGAAGGTTCTTCTATTTCCCTATGGGGAAATCTGCACCCACAGTAATCTTTCTCCGAGGTCAGCCAAATCTCGCTATATCGCGAGTTCACAACTCAAAACCTCCCAACTCTTCCTTTCAGATCTTGCGATTCCTGATCTGGTGATATTGGTATAGCTCCTTCCACATGCAACCGTAGGCTACGCTTAAAGGTTAGCGCCTCTCGCAGCCTCTTGACCTCGTAGGTTGAACCGTCGAACTTTCACCTTCCTATTCTGCGAGTCCCCGAGATGCGAGATTTCAATGGAGTGTTGACTCCTATCTTCAAGCGACGCGTGTCCACCCATCGGCCATGCGGTCCCACCTTATGCTCTACCACACGTCCACATGAACCTCGGCTCCTCGACACTTCTCTACTTGCGAATCCGAACGCCAATATTTCGGGACTTCTCGCGGCGAGATTTTGAGGGCTTGTGCCACCTGTATTCCACTCGCTGACTCTGTTATGGCCCACACTATCCTCCAGCTGTCGGGATATCACTTTCTCGCAACCTTGCGATCCCAACAGCCAAATTCTCAAACCTTTTCTTGTGGGGTTCTGATACACGATCCCACGTGTGGATCCAATGGTCCTCCTATGCTCTAGATCCAATGGTTATCCCTCTTTCGCTACTCGCGACCTCACGACTTGGAGTACCCAATGTTTGGGATCTCAGCCTGCGAACTTCCGAGTTCGCGAGATCTTCCGATCTCCCCCCACCTGCCCTCCTCAGATGAATGGCTACAAATCTCTCGCCACTTCGCCACTTCACGTCCTCGCGCCTCGCTACTCTGCATACTCAATACTTAGGCTTTTACCCAGTGAACTCCCGAGTTCGTGAGATCTCTCGATCTCTACTACCTTTCCTCCTCAGATGACTGGCTACAAATATCTCGCCACTTCGCTACTCGCGAAGCTAAAGGGATTCCCTTTCGGTCCTCCAATGTCTGAGTCTACGAGATGAGAATCTCCTTACACGCGTCCTCCTCAACGAATGACTCTGATCTTGCAGGGATATCACGTCTCGAGATATCGCTACTCTTTGTTGCACGACTTTTGGAGATTCAACTCGCGAGTCCGTGATACTACCACGTGTAGATCCTACAGCTCCGGTGACTCGAAATCGATGGCCCTGCCCCTCCTGAGCTTCAACTCTTCGGACCTTCACGTTGTAACCTCCTTGCACTTCTACAAGATCTAACGATCCTCGTAACTTCGCGAAATCTCTTCAGAAGATTTCAACCGTCCGTTCTTCCTGGGTTAATCCACGAAATGGAAAAGGGTATCTCTCCACGAGATTCCTTCACCTTTTCGCCAACCGGCGACGTTTATTCCTGACTTCAAGTCACACTTATCTACACTGATCTTCAGCGACTCAGAGGCCTACCCTTCCTGAGCTTTACTAAATTACTCCAACCTCAACGGGGTTCTTTGCACACACTCCTTGCGGAAATCCTGCGAACACTTCAATTGTTCGATCTTCCTTGACTCTGCGTATGCCCATAGCAACAGTTCTTCAATACTTCGCTCAACGTCACGACTGAGACTCTCCTTAGCTTGCGCACTTCTTGCATGGCTTCAACAACCCAATCCACTTCTGGGTGAATGAGAACAAAAGTTAAACTACTGAGCCTTCATCAACGCACTCCTTGTGGATGAATTCAACTGCACACCTTGCAGGAATCTCCTGGCTCAGACAGAGAAAAAATTGAACCCTACTCTTTCTCCCTTTCAGACTTTAGTTTGAAACATGAAATCACATGCATAGCATATACAAAGAAAATGCATAACAAGGAAGCAAACATTCATGAGCACAACATCAATTTACAGAGAAACCAACACAAACCATGTGCTTGAATCATAACTTTCTTCTATTAATTCAAATGTCTGTACATGGGTGTTCTTCTTACACTATTCTCTACTTTCTCTTCTCTTCTCCTGAATGCTTCCATATGTTACAATGGTAGAATGAGGGTGTCTATATCCGTTTTCCCTCTCGAATCTCTAAACTATCAAATCTAGACTTAAAATCCTATCTACCAGCATTAAATCTATTAAATGTCAACTATCTACCAAAGGACGAGAGATTAAAGGCTCAAGGTCCAATACAATATACAAATGTGCCTTCATGAATGGTTCATTAAAGACTTGCACTACAATCCCAAAGCACTTCAAAAATTTGGGTTTGTTTATCCAGCTGATCTTCGCTTGATGTGTTGGCTCACTTGATGAGTTGGCGATGCTCCTGCATCATACTCCTCAGCTTGAAAACTTTCATGGGCTCCTATCCATGAGCTCTTGCACGGTCTTTCCATGCTTTTGAATCTCTGCTTCAGTTTCCCAGCTGGCATATTCCACTGGATGGTTCTTCCATTTTACCAGATACTCAAAGTATTTCTTTCGTCTGGTCTTTTTGTTCACTCACTTGTCAAGTATACGCTCCATCTGTGGCTTCTCTGCAATCGGCATCTGCTTCTGCCACTGGACACCTGGTTGTTCATCGCTTCCAACTCCTACTTCCTCAGCCTTATATGGATATAAGTCAGAGACATTGAACGTCGGAGATATTCTGATGCCATCTGGCAACTCAATCTCATAAGCGTTTTCTCCCCATTTCTTTAGGACTCGGCATGGCCCAATTTTCTTCATTTTTATCTTATTGTATGTTCCCCTTGGGAACCTTTCCTTCCTCAGATGTGCCAAAACTAGATCACCAACCTCGAACTGAAGTTTTCTCCGATGTTGATCCACTCTGTGCTTATATTCTTGGTTTGATTCCAACAATCGCTCCTTCACCCTGCTGTGAAGTTCTTTCATCGCCTCTGTGAATTCTTCAACATTTGCTCTCTTAGTCATTATTTTCTCTGAATCGCTCAGTTCAGATACTCCTCTCAGCTACATTCCATATACAATCTCAAATGGACTTTTTCCTGTGCTCCTGTTCACTGAGTCGTTGTATGCAAACTCTGCCTATGGAAACACATTGTCCGAGCTGCTATGGTGCTCTGTCACCAAGCTTCTTAATAAATCTCCCAGACTTCTATTTACCACCTCTTTTTTCCCATCTGTCTGTGGATGATAGGCAGAACTAAACATCAAGTTAGTTCCCATCTTCTTCCAGAGTGTCCTCCAGAAATGTCCAATGAATTTCGTATCCCTGTCTGATACTATACTTCTGGGTAACCCGTGAAGTCTAACGACCTCCTTGAAAAACAAATTCGCGATATAAGTCACATCGTTGGTCTTCTGGCATGGGATAAAATGTGCCATTTTGGAAAACCTGTCAACCACCACTAAGATTGAATCATATCCTCTTTGCGTCCTAGGCAATCCCAATACGAAATCCATGCTGATTTCATCCCACGACCTCTCGGGTATGGGCAATGATTGATAGAATCTCGCATTCTGCTTCCTGCCCTTTGAATGCTAGTAAATTCTACACCTGTCCACAAATTTCTTGACTTCCAACCGCATCCCTGGCCAAAAGTATGCTTCGCTTAGCTTTGCAAATGTCTTGTCGTGGCCAAAATGTCCTGCCAATCCACCACTGTGCTTTTCTTTTAGCATATTCTCCCTCATGGAGCAATTCGGAATGCACAGTTGATTGCCTCTGAACAACAATCCTTCCTGGATCATATAATCTATCCATGGGATTCTGTCTCTGAGAACTGGATTCTCAACTGCCTCATATGCCTCTGCAAAATCCACATCACCTACATACATGTCCCTAAGATTTTCAAAACCCAATGTTTTGACTCAGAACTCGTGCAGCAACAAACACTTCCTGCTCAAAGCATCAACCACTTTGTTAGCAGTACCTGAAATGTGCTTAGTTACAAATGTAAAATTCTGCATATACTCTACCCATTTAGCATGTTTCTGATTCAACTTCTCCTATTGGGTCACAAATTGTAATGCATGATTATCACTATACAAAACAAATTCTTTTGGGATCAAGTAATGCCTCCACTTCTTTAATGCCTGTATGATAGCATAAAATTCTTTGTCATACGTGGAGTACTTTACTTTTTCCTCATCCAGCTTCTCACTGAAATATGCAATTGGTCTATCCTCTTGGCTCAAGACCGCTCCTATGGCAAAGCCACTTGCATCACATTTCACCTGGAACACTTTCGTGAAATACGGCAACACCAAAACCAGTTGTTCTGTGATCTTTCGCTTCAATAGATTGAAGCTCTTCTATGCCTCTTTGGTCCAATGAAAAGATTTATGTCTTTTCTTGACTGTATCCATCATCGATGCGCTAATCCCACTGAAATTCCTGATGAATTTTCGGTAGAAACTAGCTAGTCCATGAAAACTTCTCACCTCGAAAATATTCCTCGGTGATGGCCAATTTTTAATTACCTCCACTTTACTTGGATCCATCTTCAATTCATTCGTCGATATGACAAACCCCAAGTAAATGAGTTCTGTCTTCATAAATGAAGATTTCCTCATGTTGATCAACAACTTCTCCTGTTGTAGCTTCTTCATTACTGCAGCTAAATGCTTCAGATGTTCTTCTTTTGTCTTGCTGAAAATCAATATGTCATCTAGATAAACAATGACAAAATTACCAATGAATCCCTTCACCACTTCATTCATTAACCTCATGAAGGTACTTGGTGCATTCGTCAACCCAAACGGCATGAATAGCCACTCATACAATCCTTCATTGGTTTTGAAGGCTGTCTTCCATTCATCGCCTTCTCTCATGCGAATTTGATGGTATCCGCTTTTCAAATCAACCTTTGAAAAAAATTTGGCTCCACTTAAACAGTCCATCAAGTCATCCATCCGTGGCAATGGAAACCTGTACCTGATGGTTATCTTGTTAATGGATCTGGAATCAGTGCACATTCTCCAACCTCCATTTTTCTTTGGACTCAATACCATTGGAACGACACACAGACTTAAACTTTCCCTGATCAGTCCTTTATCTAACAGTTCCTGCACCTGCCTTTTGACTTCTTCATTTTCCTGCGGCGTCAACCTGTACGCATCTTTGTTTGGTAAAATATCTCCTGGTATGATGTCTATATGGTGACTCACGCTCCTCATCGGTGGCAACGAATGAGGTAATTCGTCTACTACAATGTCAACGAACTCTTCTAGCAATTCCTGAATTTCTTTCGGCAAGTCATCCACTCTTGTGCTGGTCAGAACAATTTTCGGTTTCCTGACCACAAAGAATTGTGGATCTTCCTTCTTCTTTACTTCCGCCAGAAGTTCCTTCCCACTCATGAGAAGTATAGTATTTCTCATTTCTGGTTTTACTTCTTTATCTATAATTGGAAGTAGCATATGTGTTCTTCCATTCTTCTCCAAAGTATACGTATTCATCTTCCCATCATGAATTACGTTCCTGTCATATTTCCATGGTCTACATAGCAATACATGACATACATCCATAGGAATAACATCACAGAGTATTTTATCATTATATCCTCCTATCTTGATGTCAACTAAGCACTGTTTAGTGACATTTACCTAATGTCCCTTCTTTAGCCATGAAACTTTATATGGGCTCGGGTGATCAGTTGTCTCCAGTTCTAGTTTCTCCACCATCTCGGTTGAAACGAGATTATCTGTTCTTCCACTGTCCACAATAACCCTGCATTTCCTGTCTTTGGTCTTGCATGCAGTTCTGAAAAGTCTGTTTCTTTGAGTTGTGTCCTCCACCTCCTTCTCGGGTGTTAAGAGAACCTTACGCATCATCAATGACCTTCTGTCTTCTGCGTCTTCTGCCTCAGCATCTCGCCTCTGTGCCTCGGCGATGTGAGCTTCTCCTCCATCCTTCTTCCTATCTGGACAGTCAACTGCCTTGTGTCCATTCTTTCCACATGTAAAGCATGTGATGACTCCACCTCTGCCTCTTCCTCTACCTCTGGTACAAGGAAAAGTGTTGTTATCAGCGTATCCTTCGCTCTATTCCATCTGCTGCCTTCGTTGTTCAACATACTGGCCTCGCTGTGAACTTCCACCTCTTTCTATTCTAGTCTAAGGCTTTTTCCAGTCGTCCTTGGATTTCTGAAACCTATCTTGGGCAACTGACTTACCTTTTGGCTGGCTCCTACCTCGGCCTTGCTGTCCTGGCTTACGGCTCAGCTTCTCTTCAACTTTCAACGCCATTTGATACGCATCCTCCACTGTTCTAATGGTTTTCATACTCATCTCATCCTGGATATCGTATCTCAAGCCATTCATATACCTGGCAACTTTTTCATCATCGCTCTCCCGATGACCTGCTCTGATATTTAGCTTATAAAATTCCCCAGTATACTCTTTTACTATCACCAGCTTCTGTCTCAGGTTCTGCATTCTCCTGAACAGTGTGATTTGATAATCCCTTGGGATGAATTTTTCCTTCATCTTCGCAATCATTCAATCCCAGCTTTTAATCTTTTGCTTGCCTCTGGAACATCTGTCTGCTTGAAGTTCGTCCCACCATAATGATGCGTGTCCCTTCAATTTTGTGACAGCATGCCTAACCTTCTTATCCTCTTCGATATCCTCATAATCGAAGTAGGTATCAAGAGCTCTAATCCAATCTAGAAGCTCTTCTGGATCCAGACTCCCTTCATAAGCTGGAATGTCCATCTTTGTCTTTGAACTCATTCGGGCGATAGATTTAATTAATCGCTCATTTGCTGCATCTTTGGCTGCAACTTCTCCTTGTTGTTCAACTTCAACTTCGCCTTCGGAGTCACTCAGATCTCCAGCACTGGCTGTGCGTCTCTGCGCTACTTCCATATCTTCTAATCTCACTCAGAGATCACGTATCTACCTCTCCATTTATGTATTTTGTGCTTGTCTCCCTCTTCCTCTCTGGTTCCCCCTATCCTCTGGATCGAGTGATTGTCTTTCTCTCCTCGGTGGGATGGTGAAATTTTCTCTTCTTCTCTGCTACAGAAAGAAAAGAGATGTTCTCGCTCTGATACCACTCTGACGCAAATGCAACACCCAGCATGTCTGCTCTCACAGGACCTTCTTCTTCTCGGCCCGAAGAACTCGAAGGTTCTTCTATTTCCCTATCGGGAAATCTGCACCCACAGTAATCTTTCTCCGAGGTCAACCAAATCTCGCTATCTCGCGAGTTCGCAACTCAAAACCTCCCAACTCTTCCTTTTAGATCTTGCGATACCCGATCTGCCGATACGGGTATAGCTCCTTCCGCATGCAACCGTGGGCTAGGCTTAAAGGCTAGCGCCTCTCGCAGCCTCACGACCTTGCAGGTTGAACTGTCAAACTTTCACCTTCCTATTCCGCGAGTCCCCGAGATGCGAGATTTCAACGGAGTGTTGACTCCTATCTCCAAGCGACGTGTGTCCACCCGTCGGCCGTGTGGTCCCACCTTATGCCCTTCCACGCATCCACATGAACCTTGGCTCCTCGGCACTTCGCTACTCGCGAATCCGAACGCCAATATTTTGGGACTTCTCGCGGGAATATTCTGAGGGCTTGTGCCACCTGTATTCCACTCGCCGACTCTGCTATGGCCCACACTATCCTCCAGCTGTCGTGATATCACTTTCTCGCAACCTCACGATCCCAGTGGCCAAATTCTCGAACCTTTTCTTGCGGGGTTCCGATACACGATCCCACGTGCAGATCCAACGGTCCTCCTACGCTCTGGATCCAACAGTTGTCCCTCTCTCGCTACTCGCGACCTCGCGACTTGGAGTACCCAATGTTTGGGCTCTCACCCTGTGAACTTCCAAGTTCGTGAGATCTTCCGATCTCTCTCCAACTGCCCTCCTCATATGAATGGATACAAATCTCTCGCCACTTCGCCGGTTTGCGTCCTCGCGCCTCGCGACTCTGAATACTCAATACTTGGGCTTTTACCCGGTGAACTCCCAAGTTCGCGAGATCTATCGATCCCTGCAACCTATCCTCCTCAGATGAATGGCTACAAATCTCTCACCACTTCGCTACTCGCGAAGCTAAAGGGCTTCCCTTTCGGTCCTCCAATGTCTGAGTCTGCGAGATCAGAATCTCCTTACACGTGACCTCCTCAATGAATGACTTTGATCTTGCAGGGATATCGCATCTCGCGATATCACTACTCTTTGTTGTACGAATTTTGGAGATTCAACTCGTGAGTCCCCGATTCTACCACGTGTAGATCCTACGGCTTCGGTGACTCGAAATCGATGGCTCTACCCCTCCTGAGCTTCAACTCTTCGTACCTTCGTGCTGTAACCTCGTTGCACTTCTGGAAGATCTAACGATCCTCGGAACTTCGCAAAATCTCTTTAGAAGATTTCAACCGTCCGTTCTTCCTAGGTTAATCCACGAAATGGAAAAGGGTATCTCTCCATGAGATTCCTTCACCTTTTCTCCAACCAGCGATGTTTCTTCCTGACTTCAAGTCACACTTACCTACACTAATCTTCAACGACTCAGAGGCCTACCCTTCTTGAGCTTTACTAAATTACTCCAACCTCAACGGGGTTCTTTTCACGCACTCCTTGTGGCAAGCCTGTGAACACTTCAACTGTTCGAGCTTCCTTGACTCTGCGTATGCCTGTAGTAGTATTCATTCAATACTTCGCTCAGCGTCACGACTGAGACTCTCCTTAGCCTATGCACTCCTTGCATGGCTTCAACAACCCAATCCACTTCTGGGTGAATGAGAACAAAAGTTAAACTACTGAGCCTTCATCAACGCACTCCTTGTGGATGAATTCAACTACACACCTTGCAGGAATCTCCTGGCTCAGACAGAGAAACAATTGAACCTTACTCTCTCTCCCTTTCAGACTTCAGTTTGAAACATGAAATCACATGCATAGCATATACAAAGAAAATGCATAACAAGAAAGAAAACATTCATGAGCACAACATCAATACACAGAGAAACCAACACAAACCATCTTCTTGAATCAGAACTTTCTTCTATTAATCCAAATGTTTGTACATGGGTGTTCTTCTTACACTATTCTCTACTTGCTCTTCTCTTCTCCTGAATGCTTCCATATGTTACAATGGTATAATGAGGGTGTCTATATCCGTTTTCCCTCTCGAATCTCTAAACTATCAAATCTAGACTTAAAATCCTATCTACCAGCATTAAATCTATTAAATGTCGACTATCTACCAAAGGACGAGAGCTTAAAGGCTCAAGGTCCAATACAATATACAAATGCGCCTTCATGAATGGTTCATTAAAGACTTGCGCTACAATCCCAAAGCACTTCAAAAATTTGGGTTTGTTTATCCAGCTGATCTCCGCTTGATGTGCTAGCTCACTTGATGAGTTGGCGATGCTCCTGCATCACACGTGTTCACACTCGTGCCTCGACTCTTGGAAATTCGCGACATCTACAGTCGAGAAGAGGTCCCCTCAACCTTCAAATTTTCGAACGCACGATAGGTGAAGGGTTACTAATCCAATTGTCCTCTCATTCTCTGGATCCAATAGTTGTCCTTCGTCCTCACGATTTCACGACTTCGTGACTTGGAGCACCCAAGTCTTGGGCTCTCACCTTGCGAACCTCCAAGTTCGTGAAGCCCGCACTCAGACTTCTTCTGCACTTTGTCGATCCCTTGATCATTGCCACCTATCCTCCTTAGATGGATGGTTCTGATCCCTTCACGACTTTGCCACTCGCGAAGTCGAAATACTTCCCTCTATGACTCCCGATGTTTGAATCCCTGATATGGGTGATATCATGACACGTGTCCTCCCTCAGATGGACGACTCAGATCTAATTCACCCTTTTGGGATTTCTGATGTCGAGGGCCTAGACTCTCATCCTCCGGACTCCCAAACTCCTGAATGCCGAATTCCCAATACGATACTAATTCAAGACTTTCACTCTGCTTACGAGGGTTTAAACCTCGAGCTCCTCTCGACAGATCTGATGGTTGTCGGATATTCTGAGCGAGATCCAATGGCTCAGAATCTCTTCAGCTCTGTGTGCTCTTCCACTACTCCCTGGATGTGAAATCTTCAATGTTCCAGATCTCTTCAGCTGAATCCGATAGCAGTTGTGCTCCTCCTGAGATTTGGCGCTTTCTTCCTGGACTTCGAAGAATTTCCGAATTCTCAAAGGCTTCGACCTTTGTCTTCTTTCCTCTGTGAACTCTTCGACTTGAATCCTTGTCTGCGCATATGAAGACACTTCTTCTCCCTAGATTTAGGGAACCTTGAACCCTTCAAAGAGTTTTGTGACCTCTACACTCCTTCCAGTTACGCTTTGTGCGTTGAAAGCACTAAACCTCATGAACTTCACTTTTGAATCCTTGAAGGATTCTAACTTCTGCGCTCCTGCAGAGTCCTTGCACGCAAAGTGCTATCTCTTCTGAGATTTTTAGATACTCAGGCTTCTAAAAGATTTTATCATTTTTCCCTTCTCCTTCAGATGGAGAACTTGGATGCCCTCTCGGCTATCCTTCACTCAAGCAACCTCTTGCTGAGTGTTTCAGGGTGTTCAACAACCCTGAGAAGATCCTTCAGTGGATTCTTCTTTAAATTTACATAACTCAACAAAGTCCTCTTCATGTGCATGTCTGCACACTAACTCAATTCCCTCCTGGAAGAGTTCTATAGAACTCCTTAGAGCTTCTATCTTCTTTTGAACTCATAGAAAATTTCTTCTCCTGTGCACTCCTTGCACTGGCTCAATGCCCACTTGGCAAAGCTTTACAGAAATCAAAGAGAGTTTTTATCTGCAACTATGTTCTTCTCCACAACCTTGCCTCCTGAGGTGTTCAGCAACCTCACATGTCTTCTCCTTGAGTTGATGATTTCATCTCTTGTGCCTGCTTGGCACGTCTTTGTCTGAATCCACAGAATTCAGAAGTGCGTCTATGCACTGGTATTCAGAGTCCGCAGTACTCTGTCATGCCCTCCTAGCATGAAACCACAAAGAACCTCTCAAGCCTAAAAATCAAACAACTCCCTACAAATGCAAACCTACAACATACATCTACAGCATAAATAGAACACAAAGGCATGAACACTCAAAATACATTCATTCAATACAAAAATATATGTAGGGAAAACTGTTGTTTTGTATTAATGGCAAATGCATGTTTTTACAAGGTGTTCCTGAGCTCAGACTTTAACAAAGTCTTGGCTCCTTCTCTTCTGCTCTCTATCTCTCTCCTTTCTCAAAAACAGATACCATTCCAAGATAGTTTAGAGCGCTTCCCTCCAACGTCACCTACCCTATTCAATTACATTGAATGGGCTATCTAGTCCACAAATCTGGATCTAGATCTCAGCCTTCAACATTTAAGGCCTACCTACTTCTATGCCTATGCAAAGCACAACCTCACAGCTCAACAACCTAAAACATTTAATTACATTCAATCAAATTCAATTTGAAAACGAGGGCTATGCCTCTCTTCAGCACGTGATTTGAAATCGCTGACGTGGCTGACTGGCTAGCTGGCTGACGTGGAGAGATGCTCCTGCATCATACTCCTTAGCTACAAAATTCATGAGCTCCTACTCATGTGCTTCCACCCTCAGCTATTGAAATCCTCCTATATCCCAATCAAATTTATGGATTTGTTCATCTGCTCCATCTCCCTACTGTTGTTTCTTCTACTGCGTTGCTGCTGCCACTTTTCTTCCCAGCTCCTCCTTGATGGCGGTCTCTGTTGACTCTACCATCAGCCTCCTGATATTATCGATCACTTCATCCAGCGGCTCCAATGGCTGGCTATGTTTTTGCAGTCTCCTCAGCTGTAAAATTTGACTGCAATTGGGTAGATCATCATGATCTCCCGTGCCATCTTCTTCATCTTCTTCTATGGCCTTAACTTGCCACCCTTCTATAGAGTTCATCTCTATAGTATTCTCTTGACTGAACTGTTATTCAGTCACCTTCTCTGACAGATCAACTTCTGCCAGTTCTCCTGTTGGCTCGAGATTGTTTAGCCAATCCTCCAGCATCTCTAGCTCCATCTCCCATGGAGTGAGCACTTGATCTACTTTCTCTTTTTCTTATGCTGCTAGCTTCAGTGTTGCAGCTTCCCCAGCTCACTGGCTGAAAGCATTGATCCATTCCTCAGAATGCTCATTCTCTTCTTCTTCGGCATCTTCCAAAGTCTACTCCAATGCTTCCCTGACAGTCTCAGTTGGTTGTCCTGCTTCTGCTATTGCTGCCTCAACATCTGCAATGCAGACTTCTACCTCCCCTTGGGATAATGGTAGGAATACCTGGATTCCCCCAATCTTTAGAATATCCCTAAGATTCTTCTCTTCCGTCAGTTGTATCTGCTAATCCAAATCTAACTCTGAGCTCATCTACTCTGTCAGCTCCTCCGGTTGATTCAAACTCACTTCCAAGTTTATGAGACCCTCAAGGAGTCTCATCTGCTCATCCTTGCCCACCTGGAAATATGGGATTTCCCTATTTCCCTCTTGGTAGTCTATAGAATCAACTGATCCCATCTTTGTTCCCTTGCCCCCTGGAAAATTTGAAACTCTTGGCTTCCCTCCTAGCAGTCTACGAGATCCCACAAGGATCTTGATCCATTGCCCACCTGACAATGTGAAATACCCTGGCTGACCTCATGACAGTCTGTGAGATCTCGTAGTGATCTCAACCCTTTGCCCACCTGGCAATTGGGAATTTCTCCTCTGCCCTCCTAGCAGTGCTTGAGATCTTCAGTCGATCTCAATCCATCCTCACTACTGAGGCTTATCCTAGTCTCTGGCTCACATACCTGAACCACTTCCTCGGGTCCGTCGAGGTTTTTAGCATGCCTCAACCATCCTCTTAACAACCTACATTGTCTTCTATCCATCAACTCCTTGACTGGCCATTTTGATTTCATCTTTCCCATGGGGCATTCATATAGCCATCTCGACTTGGCATTCTACTGCATCCGCAATGAAAGATTTTCTATCTCCACCCTTATATCAGTGAGCTATTCATCTATTTCTACTTTGCTCATCATCTCATATATATGGCCATCAATATCCATCTTGTTGTCTATATTCCCTCCTAGCAAATCTGTTGCTGTAACTCAGCACCCTTAAGTGTTTTATCTTCTCCTACAGTCCTCTTGACTATCTTATTGATTTTTTCCTACCTGCAAACAATCATTTACAGAGATTCCAATACTCTGCCTTGTTTCTCCCTTTCTGCCTACAGTATACAGACAAAGTATCAGCTCTGATACCAAATTGGTGATGCACACGACACCTCTGACTCGACGGATTCACTGCACGACCTCCCAGTCTAAGGATCGTTCATTCACTTCATGAGTTGAAGCAGATTTTTCGATTCCTTGCTGGAATCTCAATTCAATCGATCCACAGGTCTTTTTCGGAAGCTCCCCTATGCGAACAACAATAGGTGTGAGCTCCTCTTTTCCCCAAGCGACCATAGTTCTATGAACAAGGGCCTAACCCAAATTCCTTTGTCACAATCTCACGATCTCATGAGTTCGCGAGTCGAAGCTCTCGACTCCTCCTTCTCAATCCAGTGATACCCGAAATCATGAAATGAGTATAGCTCCCTTCTATTAGTGCCCTCCGCGTGTGACCACCGGCTAGGCTTAATGCTAGCACCTCTCGCTACTCGTCGCTTCGCATGTTTCAATGTCAAGCTCCCGTCCTCTTATCTCGCAAATCCTCGAGATGCGAGAAGTCAATAGAGTGTTGACTCCTTTCCTCCTGTGGTGCATGTCCAACTGTCAACCAAGCGGGGCCCACCTTGTGGTTCTGCCATGTGTTCACACTCATGCCTCGACTCTCGGCACTTTGCGACTTCTGCAGTCAAGAAGAGCTCCCCTCAACCTCCGAACCTCTGAACGCACGATAGGCGATGGGTTCCTAATCCAACGGTCCTCTCATTCTCTAGATCCAATGGTTGTCCTTGCTCCTCATGATTTCGTGACTTCGCGACTTGGAGCACCCAACTCCTAGGCTCTCACCTTGCAAACCTTCTAGTTCGCGAAGCCTGCACTCAGACTTCTTCGGCACTTCGTCGATCCCTCGATCGCTGCCACCTGTCCTCCTCAGATGGACAGTTCTGGTCCCTTCGCGACTTCCAAACTCGCAAAGTCGAAAGACTTCCCTCTATGACTCTCGATGTTAGAATCCTTGATATGGGTGATCTCGTGACACGTGTCCTCCCTCAGATGGATGGCTCAGATCTAATTCAACCTTTCATGATTTCTGATGTCAAGGGCCTAGACTCTTGTCCTCCAGACTCCCGAACTCTCGAACGTCGAATTCCCAATACGATACTCCTTCGAGACTTTCACTCCGCTTACGAGGCTTTAAACCTCAAGCTCCTCTCGACAGATCTGATGGCTATCAGCTATTCTGAGCGAGATCCAATGACTTGGAATCTCTTTGGCTCTACGTGCTTTTCCACTGCTCCCTAGACATGAAATCTTCAATGGTCTAGATCTCTTCGGCTGAATCCGACAACAGTTTTTCTCCTCCTGAGCTTTGGCGCTTTCTTCCCAGACTTAGAAGAATTTTCGAATTCTCAAAGGCTTCGACCTTTGTCTTCTTTCCTTTGTGAACTCTTCGAATTGAGTCCTCATCTACGCGTATGAAAACGCTGCTTCTCCCAAGCTTTAGGGAACCCTGAACCCTTCAAAGAGTTCTGTGACCTCTGCACTCCTTGCAGTTATGCTCTATGTGCTGAAAGCACTAACCCTCCTGAACTTCACTTTTGAATCCTTGAAGGATTCTAACTTATGCGCTCCTACAGAGTCCTTGCACGTAAAGTGTTATCTCCTCTGAGATTTTCAGATACCCAGGCCTCTAAGGGATTTTATCCTTTTTCCCTTCTCCTTCATATGGAGAACTTGGATTCCCTCATGGCTGTCCTTCACTCAAGCAACCTCTTGCTGAGTGTTTCAGGGTGTTCAACAACCCTGAGAAGATCCTTCAGTGGATTCTTCTTCAAATTTACAAAAATCAACAGAGTCCTCTTCCTGTGCCTATCTGCACACTAACTCAATGCCCTCCTAATAGAGTTGTATAGAACTCCTCAGAGCTTCTATCTTCTTCTGAACTCACAACAGAGTTCTTCTCCTGTGCACTCCATGCACTGGCTCAATGCCCACTTGGCAGAGCTTTACAGAACTAAAAAAGAGTTTATGTCTGCAACTGTGTTCTTCTCCACAGCCTTGCCTCCTGAGGTGTTCAACAACCTCATAGGTCTTCTCCTTGAGTTGGTGATTTCATCTCTTGTGCCTGCCTGGCACGTCTTTGCTTGAATCCACATAATTCAGAAGTGCTTCTATGCAC
>ML781340.1:496422-512210 GCA_009831015.1 Picea engelmannii
GCAGACATGTTAACAAAGGGAGTAACCAGGGAGAAACTGAGTTCTTGCTCAGTTTCAGCTGGTATTCAAGAATGAAGATGAATATGAGAAATTTGCCATGTCCAAGAAGGTTCAGAGTCCATCATATGCAACAGTAGTGGAGTTGTTGAGATCAGTATCCAAGTGGGAGATTGTTGGTTGTGGAGCCTGGTTATCTTCCTGATTCAGAGGTCCTTACTTTCAGACGTGTTTATACCCCATGAAGTATTTACACCCCAGAAGTATGTACACTCTTCCACGCGGGGGAGTGCAGAGGGGGGGTACCCCCTCTGCGGGGTCCGGGGGGTCCATCCCCCCGGCTGGGGGGTCTGGGGGCAAGCGGGCCCCCAGCGGGGGTTCGGGGGCGAAGCCCCCGAAGCAAAAATTGCCTTATAAAAGTATATTTTAATTTCATTGTAAATCTAGACCGTTCATTATAAGGTTGCAGATCTAACGGTAGAGATTATGTTAGGGTTTTTGCCCTAGAAGGCAACCCTCTTTTATGAGGGAAATGTATTACGACTATGTATGAGTGTGAATATTGTATTCTGAGATAGGAGACTGTGAGAGAAAGAAGAGGAAGTTACAGCGGGTTTTTGCTGTAGGTTGTATCCCTTCATTTGCTGGATAATAATAAAGGAGGGACCTGACAATTTCTCTGGTGGACGTAGCCCACACTGGGTGAACCACGTAAATCTGTGTCTCTCTTGTATTGTGTGTCTTCTGTGTTTTTGTTTCTGCATTTGTTTTATTTTATTGCTCCGCGGTCCTGTTTTTCTAACATAGAAGACAAGTTTTACTATATCTCTGTTATTTTTCATTGTACCTCTGTGTTAGTAATATATATATATTTATTCATTTCGTTCTTCTCATAAAATTTGGATCACCTGGTTTATGAGTTGGTGCTCATAAGAGGATTAGTGTCCTCATCCATTGCAGGTTGGTGCCAGGTTTATGAGTTGGTTATGATAAGAGGATTGGTTTCCTAATTGACAATTATTCATGCATGAATTGGAATTCATTTATAGATATTTTTAAGGTCTTCACTATCTGATTTTCCACCTCTATATTTGTAAATGTGTTGAATATTATCTAAGATTATGATTAGTACATTTATGGTATAACTGACTACAATAATGAATCCTAACTATGTTATAAATTCAAATCATAATAAAAAGTAATTAAACTACACATTACTGATTTGCCCCCCCCGCTTAGTACTATACAAAAATTCAATAATTTGTTTCATAGCAGGTTCCTCCAGCAACAGTCTAATCATGGGAAGGAATATCCCACTGGATCACATGGATAAACATGAGAGACTATCCTTAATAAAAAATATATAATTTGATGGAACATATTATACCTTATGGAGCATCAGAGTGAAAGTGTATCTACAGTCACTAGGATATGTTGTATGGTAATCAGTCAAAAATGGTTTTGAAACTCCAACAAATTCAGTTTTTGACATAGGTGCAAAGAAGCTCAGTGAAAATCACTCAAAATCCATGAATGCAATTCTGGAAGGATTATCAAAATTAGAATTCACCAAAGTTATGCATTTCAAATCTGCAAAAAATATGTGGGATAAACAGGAGAACACTTATGAAGGAGATGATAAAGTCAAACAAGAAAAACTACAAATTCATAGGAGTCAATTTGAAATCCTGAAGATGGATGAAGAAGAAAACATTGCAACATATCTTCTTCATGTGGATGGAATTGTAAAAATCAATAGAGGTTTAGGTGAAACGGTTGATGAAAAATCTATTGTGCAAAAAGTACTCAGGTCACTTCCTATGAGATTCAATCTTAAGATATCATCTCTTGAAGATAGAAAATATTTGGAAAAATTAACAATGGATGAATTGCATGGAATTCTTACAGCCTAAGAGATGCAAATAGTACAATCGGAAGTACCTAAAAAAGAACCAACAATCAAAGACTCAAAGAAGACTATTAGAAGAAAAGAAAAATCAAGCGACAACTCAAATGATGATTCTAATACAGAAGAGGCCAACTTTGTAACAAGACTCCATAAAGGAACTAGAAAATATAAAGGTATGATTCCTTTCAAATGTTTTAATTTTGGTTGAGTAGGACACTTTGTTATGAAATGTCTTCATAATAAGAACAAGGATAACAAACATAAAGATAAATTTAACCCTAATGAGAGAAGGAAGGGTAAAAGTCAAAGGAACAAATACTTCCACAAGAAAAATAAGAACCTTTATTCCAAAGAGGACTACTACTCATCTTCTGAAAGTGATGAATAATTTGAATATAATGTTCTCTTCATGGTCCAAGAAACATAGTCAAATGAATATGAAGAAAATAACAACATTCAAGATATTGGAGGAAATGATGATGTGGATGTTGATCTTGAAGGAGAATTACTTTGTTCCCTAGATGAAATAGAAAGGATCAAAAGAAAGAATAGATAGTTGAAAGAAAAATTGTCACATAATTTTGATATGTCTTATCAACTAGAAGAATAGAAGAAAATTGAAGACTAAATAATGAGTCAATAGCAACACAAACAAGAATATTGTGAGAAACTTGAAAAATAAAATCCTTCCCTAATAAAGGAAATCGATGTACTTTTGGCTGAGTTGAACCATAGTAAAAAATTTAAACAAAGTTCCATGATGTTGGACAATATGCTCAATAATCAGAGATCACCATTTGACAAAACTTAATTTGGTTACTATCCCAACCCCACATTACATAGTGCCAAGGAAGAATCCAAGTGTTATGCCATGGCACTGAAAAATCCCACTGAATGAAATTTGAACACCAATGAAGGAAACCTTGACCAATAGAAGCTAGTTGTCCTTCACAGGAATAATGAATCCAAAAAGGTGATGACACCAAGAAGACCTACTATGAACATATATGGATTTTTTTTCTTTGTAATTGTTTTTCATGCAACTTTTTTGTACATAAGACAATAGACTATAGAGAATATCCAAGAAATGACCAAACAAGAAATGGAGGCATGCACAATGATACAAGAAATAATTATGTGAATAACAAAGTAAAAATTCCTTTTGACAAAAAAAACATGAATTCATTTTCTCCACTTTTTAACTATGATATTGAATGTTATGAATTCCATAATTTAACCACAAATGTGAGGATTGCAAAAGTTGTATATGGCCCCCTATTGACAAACAAATTGTTGTCAGCAATACCATCAAAATCTAAAGGAAGAAACAAGAGACAATTTCTCAGGAAGAATGTGATTTAGCAATGCATGATCAAAACAAAGAATGATATTGGTACATATATAGTGGATTCTCAAGGAATATGACTGGTGATAAAAACACATTTCTTATTCTAAAGAGAGAGAATGGAGGAAGTGTTTCATTTGGAGATAATAAATCTGCCAAGATAATTGGGAAAAGTAAAGTCATCCTTGGAAGTCAGAAGGACTCAAAAAAAATATTCTTCTAGTTGAAGATTTAAATCATGACCTTCTAAGTGCCATCTAGTTATGTGATCAGGGAAACACACTCCTATTTACTCTCGGGAATGGAATATAAGAAAATACGAAATTGGTAGATTGGTATCAACAACAACCAAAACTCCAAACAATGTATATATTCATAATAAAATTAGAATAGAAGTATGTTGTGTGGGACAGATAGATGAAAGTTTTATATGGAATAAGAGAATGGTGTTGATATTATGGTAGTTGTGAGAGGTATTAACTTCCATGTGTAACCTATTACTAGAATAGAATATTTTGGAAGCCATTGAAACCCTAAATAGATGTCTGATAACCCTAGAAGACAAGTTGGCTCAATAAAATAAATAATATTAAAGTATTACCCTCTAGAAAGAGAAGTCGACCTAGACAGGTGACAGAGAGAACTACAAATGAAGGCGCTTGAGTTCATTTGGACACACACTCACTCAAGATAAGTAGTGCACAAGTCTGGAGGAAGGAGTGAAACTCCAATGACTGTAGTTGGGTATTGGTCTTGGTATATGGTTTTGGGACTCTCTTCTTGGTGCGCTATCTTTGGAGAAAGGTGTGTTATCTTGGTTATCTATTGGTTATAGTGTTGCTTCTAGAATCATTTTATTTTTCAAAGGTTAAGGTGCTCGGGGATGCTTGCGTTCCTATGGTTGGGTGAAAATATTATTATACTGTATATGGTTAAACAAGCATATTGAATATTTTAATAGGTTATGGGACCATGCTACCTTCAGAATAGTCAAACCATTGGAAGGTAGATCGATAGTTCCTTGTCAATCTCGTTGTGGCACCAATTGCAACTGCAACTACGGTTTCTAATTTTGCAGCTGCAACAAACCCTAACCTAAATCTTTGGGAACTTCAAGTGAAATGTTTGGAATAATTATTGGGCATTCTAGTGCACCTTAGCCTAGCACACCTCTTGTTACCTTTATCTATAAAAATGTTAAGGTTGAATTTTTGGGTCAAAGTCAAAGTTTCACTCATCAAATTTAAAGTCAAAGGAAGTCATGACTTACTCCATGAAGTTAGAGAACAAGATAGAAGGAGCTTCAAATTTCATAGCATGGAAGACAAGGATTGACCTCATCCTTTCCAAGAACAAAGTTCTATATATTGTAAAGGGAAAGATCTTGGAGCCATAGTTTGAAGCAGGAAAAGAGAAGGAACCTCAAAATGTTGCATCAATGGGTAAGTTCAAGGACAATGACGTAAAAAATATGATTATCATTGCAAACTCTGTCGAATATCAATTTATACCTTACATATCCAATCTTGACTCATCCAAGCAGATGTATGATGCCCTAACTAACCTTTTTGCAGTCATAAATATTAGATAAATGGTGAGTCTAAAGAATGAGTTTCGTGACACAAAGATGACTAAGGATGACACTCTATCCTCATACTTTGTGAGGATTTATCAATTGAGAGATCAACTACAATCTATTGAAGAAGTTACTCCATAAAAGTAAATTGTGAATATACCACTTAATGGTCTTTCTATATCATGGGATGCATTTGTTGCAAGAATCAACACAAGAAAGGAGTTTCCAATGCTAGAAGAACTTTGGACCTATTGCACACAAGAAGAAACAAGGATAAAATAGAAGGTAATATATCAAAAGGAAGAGGATTCTCAAGCTTATGCAACAAAGTTCAAGGGACATGGAGGTAAGAAAATATTTGTCTCAAGAAATAAATTCAATCATAAGAAAGATATGTCAAAAGTACAACGTTTTGGATGCCATGAATATGGCCACTACAAAAACAAGTGGCCTAAAGTAGAAAATAAGAGAAAGGAAAGACACCATGTGTTAGCTGCCAATGATGAAGAACCTTCAAAGAAAGCCAAGCCTGGAGAGACATATTTCCTCTACTACTCAGCACTTACAGGATCTTTTTAAGATGACATGTGATCATGAAAATCTCAAGAAATATGACAGGTGATCGTGAAAATCTCTCAAGCATGAAGGAAAATGAAGCATCACATAAAGTGGAACTTGGATACAAGAACTCTTATGTAGTCAAGGGAACTGGAAAGGGTTCTATCAAAATGGAATCAGGTAACGATGTTCATCTTAGAAATGTTTTATATGTTCCTGGTTTGAAAAATAATTTAGTATTTATTTCTTGCTTGGAAGACAAAGGGGATATAATATCCTTTGTCGATGGAAAAGTTATTGTATTGTATAAAGATTCAAAAGTAGAATATGCTAGAGTCATTGGAATTCATGAAGGAAGATTATATAAACTCCTTTTTGAAAATGCTCATGCTCTTGTAAATGATGAAATCAATCCTAATGAGTTATGGCATATAAGGTATGCTTTCGTTCATTATAAAACATTTCCATCTCCAAAGAATATAGTTGTAGGCATACCAAAACTACAATCAGTACAGGAAGGTGTGTGCAGAGGATGTGCACTTAGGAAGAATATTAAGAAGTCATTCCCAAACAGTGAGAATAGATCCAAGGATATCTTGGCTCTAATACACTCATATGTATGTGGTCATATTCCAGTGAAGACTCTAGGAGGCTCTCTTTACTATTTGATGTTCATAGATGAATTCTCAAGAAAGACCTCGATGTATCAATAAAGAGGAAAGATGAAGTATTTGGAAAGTTCCATGAATTGAAAGATGAATTGGAAAACTTAACAGATAAGAAGGTCAAGACGCTAAGATCTGATAATGGAGGAGAATACAACTCCAAGGAGATCCTTTCCTTTTGTAAAGAAGCTAATATTAGGAGGGAGCTAAATGTCACACATAATCCTCAACATAATGGTGCGGAAGAAAGAAAGAATCGATCCATTGAAGAATTAGTTAAGGAAATGATGAGTAATGAGAATCTATCCATGTTTCTATGGGGAGAAGTAGCTATGATAGTCATATATATTCACAATAGAAGTCATCATCGTATATTGAAGAAAATTACTCTAGAAGAAGCCTTCTCCAGAAAGAAGCCAAGTGTGGAACACTTAAGGATATTTCGTTGTCCTATCTGTATCCATGTTCCCAAGAACAAAAGGAAGAAGTTGGAACCTTCAGGAAAGAAGGGAATATTCATTGGATATAGTGAGATATCAAACGCTTATTGAATCTATGTCCAGGTCAACAAAAGGTTGAAACCAACAAAGACGTGACTTTCGATGGGAAAATTTCCTTTAGGAAATCTATAGAATATTCCATGGACTCCAACAATGAAGAGGAACATGAATATCCCAAGGAAGAAACTACATGTTCTCCAGAACATTCCAGTGAAGAACTAGACTAACCACTTGAACCTATAGAACCGGTTATTGTACTGAAGAATAGAAAATCACCAGCATGGCTAGAATCCACCTTATAGGAAGAAAAAAGATATAAAGCTCCTAGTTGCATGTTTAGGGAGAGAAAGAAGCCCAAATTTTTCTCTAGTTATGCGACACTCATGAGAAGTATTGTCATTGTAGAACCTTCCAACTTTGAAGAAGAAGTCAAGAATAAATAATGGGAAGAAACTATGATGGAAGAATATCAATCCATCATGAAAAATGATGAATGGGAAATTGTGCTTAGACCCAAAGGATAGTTTGTAGTAACTTGAAAATGGATTTACAAGATAAAGCATGAAGTATATGGGAGTATCAATAAATACAAGGTAAGATTTGTGGATAGAGGGTTTTCTCAATAGGAGGGAGAAGACTATGACGAGATGTTTTCTCTGGTTGCCCGATATACCTCTATGAGAGCCATCATATCTCTTACAACATCCATGGGTTGGAGTTTACATTAGATGGATGTAAAGATCAATTTTCTCAATGGAGTAATTGAGAAAGAACTATACATAAAGAAACCTCAAGGTTTTGAGGTACAACTGAGAGAAACCCATGTATGCATATTAAACAAGGATTTATATGGACTCAAGCAAGCTCCAAGAGTTTGGTATGCACGAATTGGCAGTTACTTGACGAGACTTGGATTTTCCAAGAGCTATGATGATCCAAACCTTTATTGCAAGGTTGTGGATAATGCACCTATGATCCTACTACTATATGTTGAAGATTTGTTTGTGACATGTGCATAGCCTCTCATTATTAAATGTAAGAGGGAATTATCCTTTGAATTTGATATGAAGGATCTTGGTCTCATCCATTATTATTTGAGAGTAGAAGTATTGAAGAAGCATGGTGAAATATTCCTAGGGAAAGGGAAGTATTTTGTAAAGATCCTTCAAAAGTTTGAGATGATGGATTGCAAATCGATGGCAACTCCCATGGTGATAGATCTGAAGAATATGGGAGACTCTGATTCTGATCCACTAGACTCGTCCCTGTATCGATAGTTGATTGGATCATTGGTGTATTTGGTGAATACCCAACTAATCATTTTCTTTGTTGTGAACATGTTGAGAAAGTTCCAGGTGTGGTGACACACACGCCACCTCTGCCTCGACAGAGTCGTTGTGCGACCTCCTGGTCTAAGGATCGTTCATTCACTTCATGAGCCGAAGTGGCCTTTTCGATTCCTTGCTGGAATATCAATTCAATCGATCCACAGGTCCTTTTTGGAAGCTCCCCTATGCAAACAGCACTAGGCGTGAGCTTCACTTTTCCCCAAGCGACCACAACGCTATGACCAAGGGCCTAACCCAAAGTCCTTTGTCGCAATATCACGATCTCATGAGTTTGCGAGTCGAAGCTCTCGACTCCTCCTTCTCAATCCAATGATACCTGAAATCATGAAATGGGTATAGCTCCCTTCTGTTAGCGCCCTCCACGGGTGACCACCAGCTAGGCTTAATGCTAGCACCTCTCGCTACTGGTTGCTTCACGAGTTTCAGCGTTGAGCTACCATGCTCTTATCTCACGAATCCCTGAGACACGAGAAGTCAACGAAGTGTTGACTCCTTTTCTCCTGCGACGCATGTCCACCTGTCAACCATGCGGGGCCCACCTTGTGGTTCTACCACATGTTCACATTCATGCCTCAGCTCTCGGCAATTCACGACTTCTACAGTCGAGAAGAGGTCCCCTCAACCTTCAAATCTCTGAACATGCGATAGGTGATGGGCTCCTAATCCAATGGTCCTCTCATTCTCTGGATCCAATGGCTATCCTTTCTCCTCTCAATTTCGCGACTTCGTGACTCGGAGCACCCAACTCCTAGGCTCTCACCTTGCGAACCTCCAAGTTCGTGAAGCCTGCACTCAGACTTCTTCTGCACTTCACCGATCCCTCGATCGTTGCCACCTGTCCTCCTTAGACGGAAGGTTCTGAACCCTTCGCGACTTCGCCACTTGCAAATTCGAAAGACTTCCCTCTATGACTCCCGATGTTCGAATCCCCGATATGGGTGATATCATGACACGTGTCCTCCCTCAGATGGACGGCTCAGATCTAATTTTCCCTTTCGCGATTTCTAATGTCGAGGGCCTGGACTCTCATCCTCCAGACTCCCAAACTCTCGAATGCCAAATTCCCAATACGATACTCCTTCGGGACTTTCGCTCTGCTTACGAGGGTTTAAACCTCGAGCTGCTCTCGACAGATCTGATGGTTGTCGGCTATTCTGAGTGAGATCCAATGGCTCAAAATCTCTTTGGCTCTGCATGCTCTTCCACTGCTCCCTGGACGTGAAATATTCAATGGTCCAGATCTCTTCAGCTGAATCCAACAACAGTTGTGCTCCTCCTGAGCTTTGGCGCTTTATTCCCAGACTTAGAAGAATTTCTGAATTCTCAAAGGGTTCATACTTTGTCTTCTTTCCTCTGCGAACTCTTCGACTTGAGTCCTCATCTACGTGTATGAAAATGCTGCTTCTCCCGATATTTAGGGAACCTCGAACCCTTCAAAGAGTTCTGTGACCTCTGAACTCCTTCCAGTTACGCTCTCTGCGCTGAAAGCACTAACCCTCATGAACTTCAATTTTGAATCCTTGAAGGATTCTAACTTTTGCGCTCCTGCAGAGTCCTTGCACGCAAAGTGTTATCTCTTCTGATATTTTTAGATACTCAGGCCTCTAATGGATTTTATCCTTTTTCCCTTCTCCTTCAGATGGAGAACTTGGATTCCCTCCTGGCTGTCCTTCACTCAAGCAACCTCTTGTTGAGTGTTTCAGGGTGTTCAACAACCCTGAGAAGATCCTTCAGTGGATTCTTCTTCAAATTTACATAACTCAACTTCCTGTGCCCATCAGCACACTAACTCAATGCCCTCCTGGCAGAGTTGTATATAACTCCTCAGAGCTTCTATCTTCTTATGAACTCACAGCAGAGTTCTTCTCCTGTGCACTCCTTGCACTGGCTCAATGCCCACTTGGCAGAGCTTTATAGAACTCAAAGAGAGTTTCTATCTGCAACTGTGTTCTTCTCCATAGCCTTGTCTCTTGAGGTGTTCAACAACCTCACAGGTCTTCTCCTTGAGTTGGTGATTTCAGCTCTGGTGCTTGTCTGACACATCTTTGTCTGAATCCGTAGAATTCAGAAGTGCTTCTATGCACTGGTATTCAGAGTCCGTAGTACTCTGTCATGCCCTCCTGGCATGAAACCACAAAGAACCTCTCAAGCCTGAAAATCAAACAACTCCCTACAAATGAAAACCTACAGCATACATCTACAGCATAAATGGAACACAAAGGCATGAACACTCAAAAGACATTCATTCAATACAAAAATATATGTAGGAAAAATTGTTGTTTTGTATTAATGGCAAATGCATATTTTTACAAGGTGTTGCTAAGCTCAGAATTTAATAGAGTCTCGGCTCCTTCTATTCTACTCTCTCTCTCTCTCCTTTCTCAAAAACAGATACCATTCCAAGATATTTTACATGAGGGGGCTCTTAGAGCGCTTCCCTCCAACGTCACCTACCTTATTCAATTACATTGAATGGGTTGTCTAGTCCACAAATATGGATCTAGATCTTAGCCTTCAACATTTAAGGCCTACCTACTTCTACGCTTGTACAAAGCATGGCCTCACAGCTCAATAGCCTAAAACATTTAATTAAATTCATTCAAATTCAATTCGAAAACGAGGGTTGCGCCTCTCTTTAGAACGCGATTTGAAACTGTTGACGTGGCTGGCTGGTTGGCTGGATAACATGGAGAGATGCTCCTGCATCATACTCCTTAGCTGCAAAATTCATGAGCTATTTCTCATGTGCTTCCACCCTCATCTGTTGAAATCCTCCTGGATCCCAAACAAATTTATGGAGTTATTCATCTGCTCCATCTCCCTACTGTTGTTGCTTCTGTTGCGTTGTTTTCGCTGCTTTTCTGCCCAACTCCTCCTTAATGGCAGTCTTTGTTGACTCTACCATTAGCCTCCTGATCTTCTCGGTCACTTCGTCCAGCTGCTCCAATGGATGGCTCGGTATTTGCAGTCTCCTCAGCAGCAAAATTTGACTGCAATTGGGTAGATCATCATGATCTCCCATGCCATCTTCTTCATATTCTTATGTGGCCTTAACTTGCCACCCTTCTACAGAGTTCATCTTTGCAGTCTTCTCTTGACTGACATGTTGTTCAGTCACCTTCTCTAACAACTCAACTTCTTCCAGTTCTCATGTTGGCTCGGGATTGTTCAGCCAATCCTCCAGCATCTCTAGCTACATCTCCCATGGAATGAGCACTTGATCTACTTTCTCTTTTTCTTTTGCTGCTAGCTTCAGTACTGCAGCTTCCTTTTCTCCCTGTTTGAAAGCATTGATCCATTCCTCAGAATGCTCATTCTCTTCCTCTTGGGCAGCTTCCAAATTCTGCTCCAATGCTTCCCTGACAGTCTCGGTTGGTTGTCCTGCTTCTGTTGTTGCTACCTCAACATCCGCAATGCATAATTCTGCCTCCCCTTGTGCTAATGGTAGGAATACCTGGATTCCCCCAATCTTCAGAAGATCCCTCATATTCTTCTCTTCCGTCAGTTGCATATGCTGATCCAAATCTAACTCTGAGCTCATCTTCTCTGTCAGCTCCTCCGGCTGATTCAAACTCACTTCCAAGTTTATGAGACCCTCAGAAAGTCTCATCTACTCATCCCTGCCCACCTGGAAATATGGGATTTCCCTGCTGCCCTCCTGGCAGTCTATGGAATCAACTGATCCCATATTTGTTCCCTTGCCCCCCTGGAAAATTGGAAACTCTCGGTTTCCCTCCTGGAAGTCTATGAGATCCCATAGCGATCTCGATCCATTGCCCACCTGGCAATGTGAAATTCCCTGGCTGTCCTCATGACAATCTATGAGATCCTGCAGTGATCTCAACCCTTTGCCCATCTGGAAATTGGGAATTTCTCCTCTGCCCTCCTGGCAGTGCTTGAGATCTTAGATCGATCCCAATCCATCCTCACTACTAAGGCTTCTCCTAGTCTCTGGCTCACATACTTGAACCACTTCCTCAGGTCCGTCAAGCTTTTCAGCATGCCTCAACCATCCTCTAAACAACCTACATTGTCTTCTAGCCATCAACTCCTTGACTAGCCATTTTTCTTTCGTCTTTCCATGGGCCATTCATATACCCATCTCAACTTGGCGTTCCACTGCATCCGCAATGCAAGATTTTCTATCTCTGCCCTTATATCAGCTAGCTCTTCATCTATTTCTACTTTTCTCATCAGCTCTGGGTTTTTTCCTCCAACATATCTATGGCCTTCAATAGACATCTTGTCGTCTATCTACCCTTTTGGAAAATCTGCTACTGTAACTCGGCACCCTTGAGTGTTTCAGCTTCTCCTACAGTCCTCCTGACTGTCTTCTTGATTTTTGCCTACCTGTAAACAATCATTTACAGAGCTTCCAGTACTCTGCCTTCTTTTTCCCTCTCTGCCTGCAGTATATAGACAAAGTATCATCTCTGATACCAAACTGGTGATGCACACACCACCTCTGCCTCAACAGAGTTGCTACACGACTTCCCAATCTAAGGATCGTTCATTCACTTCATGAGCTAAAGTGGCTTTTTTGATTCCTTGCTGGAATCTCAATTCAATCGATCCACAGGTCCTTTTCGGAAGCTCCCCTGTGGGAACAACATTAGGCATGAACTTTTTTTTTCCCCAAGCGACCACAGCGCTATGTCCAAGGGCCTAACCCAAAGTCCTTTTTCGCAATCTCGTGATCTCGCGAGTTCGCGAGTCAAAGCTCTTGACTCCTCCTTCTCAATCCAGCGATACCCGAAATCACGAAATGGGTATAGCTCCCTTCTGTTAGTGCCCTCTGCGTGTGACCACTGGCTAGGGTTAATGCTAGCACCTCTCGCTACTCGCCGCTTCACGAGTTTCAGCGTCAAGCTCTCATGTTCTTATCTCACAAATCCTCGAGACGCGAGAATTCAATAGAGTGTTGACTCCTTTCCTCCTGCAACATGTGTCTACCTATCAACCATGTGAGGCCCACCTTGTGGTTCTGCCACGTGTTCACACTCATGCCTCGACTCTCAGCACTTCGCGACTTCTGCAGTCGAGAAGAGGTCCCCTCAACCTCCAAACCTCCAAATGCACGATAGGCGATGGGTTCCTGATCCAACGGTCCTCCCGTTCTCTGGATCCAATGGCTGTCCTTGCTCCTCACGATTTCGTCACTTCGAGACTTAGAGCACCCAAATCTTGGGCTCTCACCTTGCAAACCTTCGAGTTCGCGAAGCCTCCACTCAGACTTCTTCGGCACTTCGTCGATCCATCGATCACTGCCACCTGTCCTCCTCAGACGAACGGTTTTGGTCCCTTCATGACTTCGCCACTCACCAAGTCGAAAGACTTCCCTCTATGACTCCTAATGTTCGAATCCTCAATATGGGTGACCTCGTGACACGTGTCCTCCCTCAGATGGATGGCTCATATCTAATTAGACCTTTCACAATTTCTGATGTCGAGGGCCTAGAATCTTGTCTTCCAGACTCCCGAACTCCCGAACACCGAATTCCCAATACAATACTCCTTCGGGACTTTCACTCTGCTTATAAGGCTTTAAACCTCAAGCTCCTCTCGACAGATCTGATGGCTGTCGGCTATTTTGAGCGAGATCCAATGACTCGGAATCTCTTTCGCTCTATGCGCTTTTCCACTGCTCCCTGGACGTGAAATCTTCAACGGTCCAGATCTCTTCAGCTGAATCTGACGACAGTTGTGCTCCTCCTAAGCTTTGGCACTTTCTTCCCGGACTTAGAAGAATTTCTGAATTCTCAAAGGCTTCGACCTTTATCTTCTTTCCTCTATGAACTCTTCGAATTGAGTCCTCATCTGTGTGTATGAAAATGTTGCTTCTCCTGAGCTTTAGGGAACCATGAACCCTTCAAAGAGTTATGTGACCTCTGCACTCCTTGCAATTATGCTCTGTGTGCTGAAAGCACTAACCCTCCTGAACTTCACTTTTGAATCCTTGAAGGATTCTAACTTATGCGCTCCTGCAGAGTCCTTGCATGCAAAGTGCTATCTCCTCTGAGATTTTCAAATACTCAGGCCTCTAAGGGCTTTTATCCTTTTTCCCTTCTCCTTCAGATGGAGAACTTGGATGCCCTCCTGGCTGTCCTTCACTGAAGAAACCTCTTGATGAGTGTTTCAGGCTGTTCAACAACCCTCAGAAGATCCTTCAGTGGATTCTTCTTCAAATTTAAAGAACTCAACAGAGTCCTCTTCCCGTGCCTGTCTGCACACTGACTCAATGCCCTCCTGGCATAGTTGTATATAACTCCTCAGAGCTTCTATATTCTTCTGAACTCACAATAGAGTTCTTCTCCTGTGCACTCCTTGCACCAACTCAATTCCCACTTGGCAGAGCTTTACAGAACTCAAAAAGAGTTTATTTTTGCAACTGTGTTCTTCTCCACAGCCTTGCCTCCTGAGGTGTTCAACAACGTCACATGTCTTCTACTTGAGTTGGTGATTTCAGCTCTTGTGCCTTCCTAGCATGTCTTTGTTTGAATCCACAGAATTCAGAAGTGCTTCTATGCACTGGTATTCAGAGTCCGCAGTACTCTGTCATGCCCTCCTGGCATGAAACCACAAAGAACCTCTCAAGCCTGAAAATCAAACAACTCCCTGCAAATGCAAACCTACAACATACATCTACAACATAAATAGAACACAAAGGCATGAACACTCAAAAGACATTCATTCAATACAAAAATATATGCAGGAAAAACTATTGTTTTGTATTAATGGAAAATGCCTATTTTTTACAAGGTGTTCCAGAGCTCAAACTTTAACAGAGTCTTGGCTCTTTCTCTTCTACTCTCTCTCTCTCTCTCTCTCTCTCTCCTTTCTCAAAAACAGATACCATTCCAAGATATTTTACATGAGGGGGCTCTTAGAGCGCTTCCTTCCTATGTCACCTACCCTATTCAATTACATTGAATGGGTTGTCTAGTCCACAAATCTGGATCTAGATCTCAGCCTTCAACATTTAAGGCCTACCTACTTCTACGCCTGTGCAAAGCACGACCTCATGGCTGAACAACCTAAAACATTTAATTACATTCATTCAAATTCAATTTGAAAACGAGGGTTGTGCCCCTCTTCAGCATGCGATTTGAAACCGCTGACGTGGTTGGCTCGTTGGCTGACATGGAGAGATGCTCCTGCATCAAGGTGGAACCTAGGCATGAGCATTGGATAGTTGCAAAGAATATTTTTGAGATATAGGTTTCATTAAATGCTCGTTTTCTTGTATGGGTTTCCAACATAAACATTTGTGCTCCATTGTTTGGTTTTGCTATTGTGGTCTATTTCATTTGTTGCATTAACTAAAAAAATTTAAATGGTGTATTTTTATATCTATTAAAACCTTAAAAATACAAAAAATAGTAGTATAATGAAGCATAAGTTTATTATAGTTGTTTAAAGTTTAGATTTGTCTCAGCAAGCTAACCAATGGAATATCTAAGATAATTTACAAATGACCTCCACATTCAAATAATTTAACTTATGAAATCTTTTAATCCTACCAAAACAATTGTCCATTATAAATAACTATATAAACAAGAAACATGCTAACACCATTTGACAAGTCTTATATTTTTAAGAACCTCACTTGAGAGTTGAGGTTTCAATAGAAGAATACTTAATCACAATGTCATTTACCATTTTTATTCAATATCCTTTCTAATTTTTTTTATCCAAATCAACTTTCTTTCTTATTTTCTATATTTAATTCCTCATGAATTATGCAAGTGTTAATTTTGAAAGACACTCATGCACCTTGAAACTCAAGGGTTCTCAAGTCATCTTCATTTGAGGGTGGGAGAGAAGAGACCACTTTTACGTTATCCCCCACCTCCCAAATTGAAATTGAGAAAATAACATAATATATTATT
>ML781340.1:522637-537081 GCA_009831015.1 Picea engelmannii
GAATTCATCAACCCTTGGAATGTGGAAGGTGCATTTGTAAGGCCAAAAGGCATAACCAAAAATTCATAATGGCCTTCATGAGTTCGGAATGTTGTTTTTGGGATATCTTCTTCCTTCATTCTAATCTGATGATACCCTGAACGGAGATCCAACTTTGTGAAATAGATTTCTCCATGTAGTTCATCTAAAAATTCATCAATGTCGGGAATGGGAAACTTATCTTTAATAGTGATATTGTTGATCTCTCTATAATCTGGACACATACACCATGAACCATCTTTCTTGAATACCATTACCACCGGTGCAGAGTAAGAACTTTGGCTAGGTCTAATAATGCCAGCCTCTAACATTTCTTCAACCATGTGCTCAATTTCACTCTTCTGGTCATAAGGGTATCTATATGGCCTGATGTTAGGAGGAACACTCCCATGAATTAGGTGAATATCATGATCATGATTTCGAGTGGGTGGAAGACCTATGGGAATATCTTCAAATACTTTGGAATGCTTATCAATGATCCTTTGGAGATCTAAAGGAATAGATGGATTAGATGTTTGAACATCTAGTGAACATAGTTGTGCAATAACACCTTGATGCCCCTTTTTCAATAATTTTTTCATTCCATTCGAGCTTATCATGTTACTGGGTTTCTCTGTGATACCTCTTAACTCAATTTCTTTTCCTTGCAATGAAAATTTCATGAAAAGTTCTTGAAAATTAAAATTCACTGTTCCTAATGATTGTAACCATCAGATTCCTAGTACAACATCAGCACCACCCATGGGTATAGAAATAATTGAACTATTCATTACATATTCCCCCATAGTAATATTGATCTTATTGGATTTTCCTGAGCAATTGATAGTTCCTCCATCTGCAATCATTACTTGAAACTTTGGTGTTGGAAATACAAAACAATTGAGAGCTTTGGCTAATTTATAGTGAATGAAATTATGAGTAATTCTAGAATTAATTAGGAATATTACATTTTTCTTTTTGATATATCCTTCGATCTTGAGGGTTTGAGGAGTGTTAATTCCATCCAATGCATTACATGATATCGTGGGAGCAACTCCTCAGATGAAATTGCTTCTACATTTTCATCTTGAGATGGTTCTTATTCTTGTTCTTGTTGTTCTTCCTCTTCACAATCTATGTATAATAATTTCTTCTCACCACACTTATGTCCCTTACTGTACTTGGTGTCAAAATTAAAGCACAAACATTTTTCTTTTCTTTCCTCCAATTGTTGAGGTGTCAACCTTGTAGGTTGAGGTGTTTTAGAAGAAGGAGCATTATTCTCTCTATAGATGTTAGGATTGGTCCTTATAGTACCCATAGCCATATTTTTACTTTCAACATTTCTTTCCACCCTAAATGCATTATACAATGATTTTGGTTCCCAAAGGCGAACCTCATGTTGAATTTTATCTCTTAAAGTTCCTATGAATACATCAATAGTGTGCTCATCTAAAATATTTGTTACCTTTATATTCAATCTTTGGAAGTTCTCAATGTGCTCTGTAACTTAACCCTTTTGCTTGAGATTTATCAATTGGCTAAAGAAGGTATTTCTCCTTGTATCCTCATAGTGTGATATCATTTCTTCCATGAAAATTTTCCAAGTGACAAGTGATTTGCGAGATCAGAGCCATCGATACCATAAAAAATGATTGGGTTCTAAATATAAAGAAGCCATTTGTACCTTTTGTGTATGTGGCACTTTATGTAGATCAAAGAATTGCTCCATATGAAGTATCCATGTGATAGGGTCCTTTCCATAAAATTTCCTCATATTGACCTTAGGAACATGGTTGGCCTTCAACCCAAAGTTGGAGTTTCTTCATTCTTGATTCACCTTTCTTGTGTCCTCATCATGAATTTCATGGGATACATTTTCACTTTCAAGTGTCATCTCTATTATGAAATTTTTCAATCCTTCCATGATCTCCTCTTTTAAACCATCCATATTTGCCTCCAACTGAGCTTCCACCTCTTATAGTTCATCTTTTGTTATTGTCTTCTTTTGTAAATCATTTATGTCCCTACGCATTTCTTAACCTTCATCAAGAGTCCAAGTAGGATTGTTTGCAGGCTTATTTGGTGTAGAAGTTCCCTTTTTTGGTGGCATGTTGGTCAAGTATCACTTTAAACCTTGATTTTGAGGTGGTTCTGCTAGACAATATTCCTTTTATTGTATCTCCAAAATTTCGGCCCTTCTGAGTATGATTTTTTTTTTCTTGTAGTTCTATGATATTTCTTCTCTGCAATGGCATAGGTCTGATCAATATTTGATGTGCCAAGTGGAATTTATGGTAACTTCCCCACAACTTGCTAATTTTTTTCCTTTCCAGGATATCTCACCTGTATTGCGTTCCCTACACAAAATAATTGATATTAAATTTTTAAACTTGTACCAAAACTACTACGTTCTGTAAACTATCCAATGCAACTAGTCTCACTCAATTTGGATACTCTAGGAAGAAGTTATGATTGTTTTACCTGGAACACATGCTTGAGACTAGTCAGATACCCTATATTCCACAGGGTGTATCTACAAATATAAGATGACCTAGAAGATGAAATTTTAACCACAAATACCTTACTAATTTCTGTGAATAAACTCCAGATTTCAAGGTCTGAAACATTACATAAAAACTTTTATAGCAAAAATTCTGCAATGACTCAATTCAGGATGATTCCAAAACCCTATATTAGAAAGGTTGTATCTACGAAAGTATAAGGCCTCAGGAAATGAAATTTTACCTAACGTACCTTGATCCGTCTACTAAATATCCTCCAAGTCGTTCTATCTAAATCGCTGTAGAAAAAATATTATAGAGAAAATTCCAAGGTGTCTCAGATGTAGTAGCGAAACCCCAACACCTTGAGCTTTGATACCATATGTTAGGAACCAAATATCAATATAGCATACAAAAACCTTAGAATAAGTACTCAATGCCTTGAAAAAGAGATAAATTCATAAAATAAGCCTCTTCGAGGGGGAAACCTCCTTATGCCCACATAAATGTTCAATTCCAAGATGATTCCAAATGAAAATGTCTCCTTGGTATATATAGGAGACTAGCAGGTATAATTACAACCAATGGACTAAAGATCACATAAATAAAATAAAATTACTAATGTAATGTGCCCTAATTAAGGGGTAATAAGCCACTATTTAGGGCTTAACAATGCTAAATAAAACATAAATGAAGATATTTGGAAAGGTGATCCATTATTGTCTGATTTAATTATTGTCTGATTTAGGTAAATCCAACAATGGATTCCATATAAATATTTGTCCAAATAGTAGGTGAAACAAAACGTGCTTGGAGTGTGCCAGGATTTTTGACAATCTCTCCTTTATTGCATTGATAGGTATCAAATTCGGCCACAAAGTTGAAAATGTGTCGTTTGATAGTGTCCCAGAAAAAAGAATGTTTGACCCATTCATAAGTTTTGGAAAAACTTGAACGCCCAACTATATGTGAAGCATGAAACTCAAAGAGCACCGTGAATTTAAGGGTTGATTTTTTTCTTTAATATAGATGACCTTTATTGCGAAGCTCTTCATTATGCCAAGAGTGCCTTGGAGAAGCTTGAGGATCCTGTTGTAGTTTGTGGATTAGGATGGAAATTTTTGGGTCTTTCCACCATTCCCGATGAACAAACTAAAGTCAATCTATGACAATGAATGAGAGGGAAAAGAGGAACCCTTCTTCTTCATATTGGCATGAAAGAGAATAAACGACCACATTTTATTTTCCATTCATGTAAATGATCCCATAATCATATCAAAACAACTTGGTCACCCATTTTTGTTGCTCTGGAGATGAAATCTATTGTTCGAGGAAATACTTGAGGCTTTGATGATCCACTTTAATTAGGAAGTTTTTCCCCAAGAGATAAGGGCTCCATAGATCCGTTGCATTAAAAATAACCAACATTTCCTTTTCATAGATTTATTGGCCCAAATGTCACTCCGACAACTGTTTGTTGGTGAAATCCAAAGGTCAACTTTCTTGCCTAAGGACTACCATGATGCCTCTCCCTGATCCAGATTATTTTCGGCAAAAAATGAGAGAAGAGATATAATAAAGAAATGTATAGATATATATCATATATCCACTCATATAATAGATATATACAAGATATATAACAATAAACACAAAGATACAATAATACACAATTTCTATTAATGAGGGAAATGTACAAAACTGTAGAAATATAGAGTGAGAGACTCACTAGAATGGTGGAAACTTATCTCTAAGCATAGATGTGACAACTACTCACATTCACAAGAATATGATTATTACAATGAGGCTCTAAAGGCATTTTTAATGTAAGAAAATACATAACCTTCACCCCAGAAGATGAAAAACGAACAGTTTTGTGGACTCCGTTTTGGGTAGTTTGGTGTACCAACTTCTTGGGGGTGTAACTTTGGAATGTGATATCTATTTGGCATGAACAATATCTCGTTGGAAAGGTATCAATGAAGAGATTCATTTGGTGGTTAAATCATAACCTTAGGCTATCATTGAGGTACCCAATCATGAAAAGATTTCATTTAGTCCCTCAAAAGGGCCCGAAAAGTTTGGGACTTCTAAAAATAGTAAAATTCCAACAAATTGTTTTGAGCTAGTTGGAATAGGTGTGTGGCCACCGATATCCACCTGGATCAATACTCCCTTCTTAGGAAGAAATGGTATCCATTGTATTTAGTTCTCGGGAGAGAGGGGGAAACAATTGTTGAATCTGAACCTTGGTGATTTGCTTGCCTTATTGGAGAAGTTGTGCTTCTTGGTTTGTGGGAGGTTGTCGAGAACATGTTGAGATGAGTGTGTGTAGAAGGAATATTTTTTCTTTTCTTCAATCTTCTCAACCTTCTTCTTCTATATAAAAGGTGCTCAGATTGAGGCAACAATGGTTTCAATGTTCTTATGTTCACCTTTTGAACAGATTCTAAAGAAGCTAAATTTTGTAGTACGAGATACTACCTTGTGACACTATTTAGGTGGGACAGTAGTCAAAAATACCTCTAGTATCCCATAGATATGACCCACCAGAGTAAAAAAGACACTACAGGTTCGAGACTCATAAATAACATGATGCTTCCACATATATGGTTGGCCCAAAATAACATCACAGACATCCAACGAGGAAACATCACATAATACCTCATCCTTGAAGGGATGGATGTCGTATGGTAATCAACACTACTAGTTGACACAAAGATCTCATCTTTGGTGAATCCACTCGATGTTGTATGGTTGTGGGTGTGGTTTTGTCGACAATCTCAATTTTTTGACGACCTCTATGGAGACGAGGTTCTTCCGGCTTCCATTATCAACAATGAAATGCAATGGGGTCCCCTTCACCCACATCTGTGAATGGATGAGGGGATCCCCATGTTTAGGATCTATTGGTTCTTTTGGTTGAATTGTTGTGGTTGTGACAATAACAGTGGGGTCTGCATTGATGATCTGTCTTCTCCCATTATTTTTGAATTACATTCTGACTCTGGGTTCAACTCTTTTTATTTGATCTCAACCACCAATGAATGTTTTGAGAAACATTCATCGGTGTTGTGCCAGGGGACTTTGTGGAAATCGTACCACTTTCCAATGTACTTATTAGTCTTTCTATTACCCCTCTTGTCATGTGTCTTGGATTGGTTTTCTGAAGGCTAGTTGTTAGGGCCTTCTTTACCATTTTTTGGTTGTGGTGGATTTGTAGACCCGAACTCCCACTTGCTCTGGTGCCTAAATTACTGCTCAATTTTGACAACATATCGATAGGAAGCTCCTAGTAATGAGATGTCCAAGAAATCCATTTCAGTTTGGTTGTACATATGCAGAGCCTAGCAGTATTTCAGAACCAGATGTCACTCAGAGTCTTAGATACCCATCTTGGTGCACAAGGTATGGAAAGTATTTGTGAACTATGGAATTATTTGGCCCCTCTCTTTCCGTAGTGTGCTCTATATCATATATTGGTCATCATAGTTACCAACATGGTAATATTGTTCCTTGACCGTGTTATCACATAGAGTTGTGGGGGAAATCAAAAATTTATTTTATTCTTTTTCTTTGAGTCATAGGTTCTTTGTAGTTCTATGTTTTCTTCTTAGAGTCATTTTTCAATATTCAGATTGTCTTTATAAACCCAAGTCAATTTATCCTTAGTATAGGGTCTTGTGGTTGTGTCCTGCGTCGAGTTTTAGTCATCATGACAAGGAGTGTTAATTTTCATGAGTCATATCCTTCTAATCACCATCATCAGCTTGACATTTCACTTCCATAAGTTGTGAGAAGTATCTCTAGTTGTTACATTACCTGTTCATGCTGTCAAATCAGGTTGTGGTTTGAGAGTTGCCAACTCACTAGGAGAGTTCCTAGTGCACTCAAAGTACCCTATTCATTCAAAATAATCATTTTCTTTATGACATGAAAGGGGTTTTTATTTTTTTTAGGGTTTATCTCTAACAAATTACATGGATCATAAATATGGACATCCTAACTGTTTCCTTAAAGCACTCAAAAATCAAATTTTGGAGTAGGAATTGCAAACCTGTGACCGACATTGCAAAATCTATTGCAAACTAGTTGCATAGGATAGTTGGCCATTAGACCACTTGTAGACGTCGCTGTGAAAATCTAAAGGTATCAAAATTCAGCTCTAGGTCACTAGGTACTTGTTGGCAGCCAATTCAATTTTTTCCATTTTCTTGTAAGCTGCCTACCCCTATGTCTTGCGAAAATCAAGTTTTTCATCGCATTTCCAAATAGACGAAACTTTCATTTCTTAAGACTTTTGCACATTTGTCTTCGCTAAGTCTTCACAAGTGTAATCATGAAGATTTGTCCTTTCGAGGTCACATTTCGATCATTATCTGAACTGCCAATATCTTTTGTGTCATTATGCATATTGCGCTTATCTTTTTGTTGATTTTTACATGATCGACAATATCCTTTGATTGGTTTTCATACTTCGATGGATTATATAACTCGGTTTTATTGAAGACATTTAGCCTTTGGATTCACATTTTATGACTTGCCTGAACATTGATTCATTGAATTGCATGGGGGTCAAGATTTATCTTTTCTGATCCTTATTGTTGATCCTTGTTATAGCTCTTGGCATATCAATTTTATGCAATATCAAGTTGACACATTGGCTAAATGTTTGATTGGCGAGAACATGATTTTGGGTCTTGAACTGCATGTCGGATGTTTGAACATTATGGTATAACACTCGCACACATTGGTATACTCATTGGACATTCTTATATCGATTGTGTGACTTGATTTCATTAAGTGTGTAATGCATTGATATTGGGATTGGCTTCTTATTTCACCTACTCAACCTTTAGTTTCATAAGATATRTGGGTATTATRTTTAAATMTTTCATACATATATTTTTAAATATAATTCCTATGTTAATGTTTTCATAACTATTGGTTGGTTGATTATATGAATGCACATTGGCGCATGGTTAATGTTTGACTTTGGTTTCAATTGGAATGATTTATGGTTTAAAAGATTTGGCACTTTGGTTGAATGTTGATTGATACATGGGCGCATATATAATTTTGGTGTTAACCTATACAATGATGGTTTGAATAGCTATGTAATCCAGTAGTCGTACCTTTCACCATAACTATCATGCATGGCCAGAGATAACCTCCAACCCCCTCGCACACTTTGCATCAATGCCTACCTCCTTACCAGGGCTATCTTTGTTGATTTTTGGGAAAATCTCTAAACCTACTATGTTAAAACCCTTGTCCCTTAGACCAAATCTCTATGTGTTATATCCTAGCTCCTGAAGGGCGAATTGAACCCTCATGGTTTTCAGAATCGATTGTGGTTTCATTTTTCCAGAGAAAACTGCCCCGAATTTGCTCCTAGAGTCACGTTTTTGCATGAGCGATTCTGGGAAAACGGTGTTGAATCAGATCAAACGGTTGAAAACCCAGAACCGCTTTTAGCCCCTTTCACCTCATTATGATGGTTTCCTCATAAATTGAGTGGATACAAAGATCTATCTCTCGTTTTCCAGGTCAATTTTTTAGTGGCTGGAACATGCGTTTTGAAGCATTTGCCAGAATGTTGATCACTTCTCCAGACCTTGTGCTTCAAATCCCTTCTGCCTTTCCAACCTTGTGCTTCAAATTTTTATTGAAACCCTTGATCAATCATCACACAGGTATGGAAAATTTGATATCATTTCATTTTGTAAATAATCACTTGTTTATATAATGAATTTGGATTCGTTTTGAATAGCTTTGTGTCCATTATTGATTCGCTTTGCTTGCATTCTATATATGGACTGGCCTTGAATAGAAATACATTTTAATTCGATTTACGATTTGATTTGTTTCTATATTTGACTTAATTCGATTTGATTGTTATCCAGTTATGATTACAATTGTTGTTGATGAGTATGATTATTATTATTGGTTATGTCTGTTAACTGTTTAATGCTCAGCAAATGAAGTCTATGGCAATTTTGGTGGATGTTGTTATGCACGTTTTGACTATAATCGTATGCACAGTTTTATAGCCATAACAAGTAAATTGTGATTGTGTTCGATCATGATCATATCGATTATGATTGTGTTGATTACATCATGATTCACTGCTTAATTTTATTTGTTATGAAACAGTCCTGTTATGATTGACCTGATTTTCTGGCAACTGAAAAACAAAGCATTCTTACCCTGTCCTGATTGTATTCTTTTTCAATTTGAATGATGAATTTGCTTGAACTATTAGTAATTCGTTTTTTATGGTTATTAAAAGTAAATTGGATTTGATTCTGTTAAAATATTTCATTTAATTTAGATTATGATTCTGTAGCTAGTCTACAGGATCAGATTTTTACCATTTTATTAACAAAATATCTTTTAAACTTGTTTATTTTTTACTCTTTTCAGGTACATACGAATTGCAGTGATCAAATGGGCATGTTGTAACAGTTTAGGAGATATTTTATATTTGGTTTTGTCTTAGGTTGTTAAGGTTGAATCATATTTTGGGAGTATCTTCCCAGATTTTGTAAAACAATTTGCTGTTATTCACAAGGAAGTTTTACCTTGTGAGAGACTTATATAAACCTGTGATTTTTGTAATAATTCACATCCTCAGTTGTGGGAGAACAAGGTTATGTAATTCTGATTCAAACTGGAGCAGAATTGATGTTTTGTCATAGCTTTTGCTTTTCAATATATCAACACTTTGTTTCAAGTTTTGTATATCATTTTGTCTATGGTTTAGTATTACTTTGTTATCTAAATCAAATGCAAGTGATATAACTTCTTTATTGTTATACATATCTTGTTGCTTCCAAAAGAGATAAAGGACATAACAGTTGTTGATTCATTTTGTGAATGATAGCTTTGTCTTCTTCATAGATTGAATTGTTATATAAGTTTTCTGCATAATAGGTTTCCCTTATTGCAAAGATTTATCATCAGAAAATTGTTATGATTCCCTTTTATGTCTTGTTTGTCCTGCAACAACACTTCTAGAAATAGCATAGCTGATTGTTTCCGAAAATCTTAAGGACTAAATGGTGTGAATTTCTTCCTCCAATCAGCTTAAGAAGTCATCATACACAGGGCAGACTTGGAGCGTTTCCAGGTCAATTAGTTAGATGTTTATTGTTTTAATTAAGTAGTTTAATATAAATGATAGTTTAGTTAGATTTATATTACATTGTTTAATTTCAGTAATATACAGGTTAGATAGTTTAATTTCAGTAGTTTGTATTTCCTTTTCATAAATATAAAATCAAAAAAGAGATCCTTGGTTGTCTCAGGGCAGCGAACACATGAGTTTTGCAGGTTTTAATCAAATCTGTAGGTTGTCCATAATGTACATTTGTGAATAAGGAATATCATAGTTGATAATTAAGTAGTTGATTTGAGTTATTATAATCATAATTAGTATCTTGTATATATAATTAGTTAGTAATTAGATTAGTGTAGTTAGTTTAGTTTGTTTTGTTAGTTTCTAGTTTCCTTTATTTTAGTTATTTTCTTTTATTCAGTTATAGTTTAGTTTTTTTTAGTTAGTTTAATAAGATTTCTTAGCTCAGATCATTTTTCTCTAGTTTTCATAGGAGACCTTAGAGCGGCCAACAGAGCCGTTAAACTCGTCAGGGTGGTCCATTCCAAACGGCTTGGGTTATTTAGACAACCCCGGACCGGTTCCACTCTCCCAGTTGACGGATGGTCAATTTCGCCCATCAACAAATGGCACTAGAAGGAGGGCCAACTGACAAGATGGCCTTGTAGGAGCCTTTACTTTAAATGTATTCAATTTCCCCCATGGCTCCCCAAATCGCTGTGTTGGAACATGCTTTCAACTTCTCATTACCCGATGTTCCCAACAAGACAGTCTCTCGCTTGTCCAAATGCACGTTTGATGGTGAAAGCAATACATCTGCTAAAGACCACCTTAACAAGCTTTGGTGCAAATGCATCAAACATGACATCTCAGATTTAGGAGTTTTATGCAGGCTGTTCGCTTTTACTTTTAGAGGTCGGATCAAACATTGGTTTGAATCCTTTCCAACATGTCACATTTTTTATTGGTTTCAATTTGTAGATGAGTTTCTAAGTGCTTTTGAAATTTATGATTTTGATCAATTATGTGAATAATTTCATACTTCGCTAATCAACGGCGATCCATCCTCAGAATACTTTTTGACAAGAGTCTATCAGATCCTCTGTAAATTTAATCTCGATGACATGTCATTGGCATTAAATCTCTTCTATGTTGCTTCCATCCCTTCCATTCAGTCGTGTTCAATCACGAATGAAAAACCGATTGCAAATCCTATCACCCAACTGCAAGAACAATCTTCTTCGCAAGAATAGGAAAATTCTTCCGATAATTTTGAACAAGCCAGGGAGGTAGAATCTATTGCTCATGCTCTTATTGACAACCAAATTGGTTTTTCCTTTGAATCATTGTATTTTCAGTCTTCAAACAATATGGAAGAAGATTCATTTCTGGCTCAAGGTGAATACCCTCATTCTTGTAACTCATGCTCTAATCAACATTTACAATCAGTCATTGAAGAACACTTAAGCAACGAAAATCTTCTTGAATGTTCTAGTACTCCTATGAAATTGATTAGAGAAGAAGTTACACAACTAGAGGAAGAAACTTTAAACCTTGATCCTCAAAATGTACTTTGTTCACAGGAATGACTAGATGATTGTCACATAAATTTTGAATTATCTATCACACAAAAGACAAATCCAGATGATCATATTATGTTGAGGAATTCGTCACCAAAATAGAGTAAGAGTTTCAAAGAAAGTGAAGAGAATTGTCTTGAGAATACTATTGTTGATTATCATAGTTCAAGAGATTCTTTTTATCTGCTTATTTTTGATTCATTTTATTCTTTATATCCTGATATATTCCTGGATTCTGGTGAACTTGACCTCTTACCTACAACATCCTACTCTTTTCCATCACAATCATATCCTTTCGATATGCTAAATTTTGGTGAAATCAATTCCAAACCTAACATTGATAAAATCATCTTTGACTCTTGTTCACTTTCATCACTCATATGGGAAGAAGACATGTTACGAGATGATTTTGCACAGTTTGTTATTGAAAAAGACAATGCATTACATCTTATGGAAATCAAACATTCTAAGTCTCATACTCGTTCTTTAATTAGCTCGAATCTCAATGTTTATGCTTCACATTTTGAAATGATCAATCGCATCGAAGGAAACATTCGAACCAATGATCTAATTGATTCCACGAATTATCCTATGATGAGCTTTCGATTGATATATTCATTTCATCAAAGTCATGGTTTGTATCCGCATTTTTGTGACAGAATCTTAGAGTGGCTTGAATATTCATATATGAAAAAATTTCATAATAAAGACAAAGTTATGCTTGCTTTCTTTTCACCTAAGAATCTTGGAAGTAGGCGTGACATATTTCTTTTAGATCCTCCACGTGAAGAAATTAATGAGTACTTAGAGAACTGTAAGGAGGATGGGTCATTTTAGCCTTGGCTGATGGTTATTCCATTCCTTCTTGATCTTGACGAGTTTTTCAAGACTACTTACCCTCACCCATGCCATTATGACCCTTATCACGACAAGATTGCACAATGGTTGGAGGACTCGTACAACAAGAATATCCGAGGAAATGGTAAGATCATGCTAACTTTGTTTTTACATGATTATTATGAAGGTGAGCGTGATATGTTTCTATCATTTGTTGATATATTACCATTCTTTTTAATAATGTTTGATCTTGTTTTCATTGCAGGATTAAAGTTACTCCGCTGGCTACATTGGAAACACGACTTAACATAGCATCCTGATTTGTTTAGTAGTTAGGGTAGGTTTAGGAATAGGTTTTCTTTCAGTTTGATTTCTCACTAGTTTTGTTTTTAATAATGCAGCCATGAATGCAAGTGGGCACACCACGAAAACCATAATACGGCTATTGTCAGGGAAGTCCCCTTGATCTCTTTCTCTTTACTTCTAGTTGAATGTTTATTTTCAAAAATTGTATTGTCATGAAAATCTTAAATAGAAAGTAAAGAGCTAAATGAATCTAAATCAACCTTGACCCAAGATACCATGAGTAGGACTGCTTTCCCATCATCCAGGATTTTCCTACTTTCTTTCAGTTTCCCAGGGGATTGTCACATGAGGTTTTCAGATACACCTTCTGTGTATATTTGTTTTTTGTTTTTGTTGTTTGGATTTCTTTGCTTTCCAATTTTTTCTTCGTTGGTATTTTGATTTCTCCCTTATGCTTATCAGTTTATGTCTTTGAAAATATGCATACCTGTGCACTGAGCCATTCAGACAAAGACTATAAGGAAATTTCTTCACTAAAATAACTTCTGAAAGTTTGTACAAGCATCAGTGATATATTTCTAAAAAATGATATACATGTTGGAAAATTTTGTTTGAAAGAAGTTTACTAATTTCAATCTCTGAGTGAAGTTTGTCATGATCATCTTTATATTTTTACATTGTCCCTTTTCCATAAAGGAATGACTCAAAAAAGAATGTCTCCCTGTCGTAGTAAGTTGTTTTAGAAATAAAACATTTCTGGAGCTGAATCAAGGACAATATTAAAAATAAATAAAAAAATTCTGATGAGGTCTAAAAAATATGACGAAATACCAAATAATTTTCAGCGTCACCTCGCTCAGCTATCTATAAAAGAAAAACAAAATAAAAATATTAATATGAGCTGTGGGAAGTGTTTGTAAACCCGTCGGGATACTGAACAGGTCCGCTGGCAGCGGGGCAATGCAAGCATGGCTCCAAGACAACTTCGCCGGGGTACTGAACAGGCCTGCTGGCAGTGAAGCAATGTCGGGTAAATGAAAATCTGTAAAATTATAAGAAACCTCTTTTAAAAGTCCTTTATTCTAATCTAGAACTTCTTGACAGGATACAGACGTCGGAGTGGGTTAAATGGAAACCCTATCGAGGCTATGGACGCCTGGTGGTAGCAGTGGCCATGCCAACAGTATTGAAGATTTTATCATAAAGTCATGACTTGCTGATCTTAAAGACTGTTCTTGGTTTGCATCTTTTGAAACATCGCTGGAAAAGATAGTTGATGATGATGTTAGTACAATTTTCTGGTTGTTGTTTTTGAGTTGAAATTTTCTTTGCTGTCCTAATCTGAATTTATCACTTTTCAGCAGAGATAACTGCTTCTACCAGTGTGTCGCCATTGTTGGCAGCCAATTCAATTTTTTCCATTTTCTTGTAAGCTGCCTACACCTATGTCTTGCGAACATCAAGTTTTTCATCGCATTTTCCAAATAGACGAAACTTTAATTTCTTGAGACTTTTGCACATTTGTCTTCGCTAAGTCTTCACAAGTGTAAGCATGAAGATTTATCCTTTCAAGGTCACATTTCGATCATTATCTGAACTGCCAATATCTTTTGTGTCATTATGCATATTGCGCTTATCTTTTTGTTGATTTTTACATGATCGACAATATCCTTTGATCGGTTTTCATACTTCGATGGATTATATAACTCAGTTTTATTGAAGACATTTAGCCTTTGGATTCGCATTTTATGACTTGCCTGAACATTGATTCATTGAATTGCATGGGGGTCAAGATTTATCTTTTGTGATCCTTATTGTTGATCCTTGTTATAGCTCTTGGCGTATCAATTTTATGCAATATCAAGTTGACACCTTGGTTAAACGCTTGATTGGCGAGAACATGATTTTGGGTCTTGAACTGCATGTCGGATGTTTGAACATTATGGTATAACACTCGCACACATTGGTATACTCATTGGACATTCTTATATTGATTGTGTGACTTGATTTCATTAAGTGTGTAATGCATTGATATTGGGATTGGCTTCTTATTTCACCTACTCAACCTTTAGTTTCATAAGA